>VZRF01015120.1:1148381-1296591 GCA_013396875.1 Vireo altiloquus | reverse complement strand
TTTTTTTTTGGGTGGTAAGGGAAGTGAGAGGCATCTTTTTGTTTCCTTTTAGTTAATGACTAGGCTAAAAACTGATAGCTCAGACAGAAGTCTATTCCAGAAAAGAATGGAAAAGGAGAAAAAGTGCAACTGAAAAATACTGTTATTACCAACATCTACAAAATATACTTGGACTGAAGGGAAAAAAATTAAAAGGAAAATGCATATTCTGTACTAATGAAGAAGTATTTCAGTCTGATCCCCCAATATACACCCCTATCTCATCAAGCATTATGGCAAATGTTACTCTGTCGTTCCAACAGCAGAGGTGAATATTTCAACCCAACTTTTCAAAACACGGACACAAACAGACAAGGAGTACAAACAAGGACAAATTTCAGAGGACATGTGGCCATGGAAGACTCCAGCAAGAGCTCTGTAAACAGCTAAGTAAGAACTGCTAATCTTCCCTCCCACACACAATGAATACACAATGGACAGACAGGCTAGCTCTGTGTTTAGCTGCACAACCATTTTGCAGTGGAAAGGTTGTGACTTTCGTGTCTCTGATAATCCAGCTAGTGAGATTTAAGTTATTATCATCGTTTACTTTCTTTCTCAGTAGCAAACTGCTTCACAAAGAGTGGCCTCTCCTAAGATTGCTGAATTACACAGTGTAGAAGATCAAATCAATTTGAGGGTCACAAATGTAAAGCCCTATTTGCCACATCTTCCCCTGCATTTTCAGGACACACTAGAAGTAACTGATGTACAGTGTTTACAGTCTTCAAAGCCATTAATAACAGTCCTGTTTCTAGAATATTACTGGATACTGCAGCTACAAGTTACATTCATACTTTCTAACTAATTTTTTGCTTCTAATTGCTAGGTGCTTCCCTGAAGGTAAGTGATACTAATTTTTATCTGTTTTCAGATATTGTCAGCATTAGAAACATAAGTATTGACAAAGATTGTTTAAGAATTAGGGTGCTCATCTCCCCTCTTATGCTTCTGATGATCATTTCAACAACAACCTTTGACAATATAAGGAAATTAGGTGCTTTTTGTTTTGCAAATAAAGATGCAGAAAATAATCTCCCTGGGTGTTTTCCAGAATTTGATTCACAGAAAATGTATTTATGCTTGGATACAGCTGCTTCACTAACTCCTGGGGTGCATGCATTCAAGTTCAGACCCTGATGAAATCACAATCTTAGAGTTGGGCAGATGTTACTGATATTTTCCTCAACAAGCCAAAAAACTCATTAATGACATTACTCTAGCTGCATAAATACAAACTTATTTCCTGGCCCTGAATCTGGTGTGTCACCGAACATCTGTCAGCACAAGCTAAGAGGAATTCTATGTACCCTTGTGATGATGCAATTAAAAGACTTAAAATGGCATTTTCCAGTATAAAACAAAATAGTAACGTGAATCTCTTACTACGCAAGAACAAGAGTTAGGAGAAAGTAAACACTGAACCATTCTCTTTTAAATAGGATTTAGGTAGTAGATTTGTCTGACCAAAGCTTACAAACATGAACTCAGAAGAGTCAAAGCTACTTCCTTTATTTATAAGTTTCCTGCAATCTAGCAGCATGGCTCTGTACTAACCTTTCTGTGAAAGGCACAATTCAAACAGTCAAATGTTGAAGTGCACGAGCACAAGTGCAGTCTGGCAGGGAAGCAGGGAGTGTAATGACAGGATCATCTCACTGAGAGTCTGGCAGCATTAACCTGTGCTCTGCTGCAACCTGGGCACAGCAGTGCACTGCAGCAGCTTCTCCTTTTGCTGCACTTACTCATGTTACTTTGCATGAACTTCTCTTTAAACTTTGGTCTTGTCAACAGCAACTTGTGCAATTTAACAGACTGAAGTTCTAAATAAAATTCTCTACTCCTTCTGTGAGCCTGACTGGCTTTTCAGCTTTCATTTTGGCAAGAAATGCTGCCATCGATTTTACATTTACCTTCTTTGCTTTTCAGAAACTCAATCTCTCATCATTCACATGATGTTTTCTTCTCAGACATGGGTCATAATTTAGGTAGTAAAATTAATTACATACTTAAAAAAGGAGGATGGTTGAGTAAATGTTCCTCCTTGTGTGCTGCACTACTAGTCTTTTGTCTACCAAAGAGTGAACACTGTAGGCTGGGAGAAATTTTTCTAAGGTTTGTATGGGTTTTTCAAAATTCTGTGGGGACAGTCAACAAGAAGAGCACTAGAGCTGGAAAATACACCTTCCTTTTTGTCTTAGGAGCTCACATTCAAATGCAAATTATTCCCTTTTTTGACTAAGCAAAAAAAAAAAAAAAAATTAGGCTTTCTTATTTGCATTTCGAAGAAATTCTCTCCTTGTAGACATTCTGATATACAGATGACCGGGTGTGCACTTAAAAAAATACAAGTTTAAGAAAGCTGCCCCCACCCATGGTCATTTGAGATGGTAGCCCCTGAGATTTCAAGCATGAGTCATCTCTATTTTTCATTTTCATTGTGTAATAAAAATGCTTTGAGGGTCAATAAACAGTAAGAGTTTCGGGAGCAAGCATAGTTTAATCTTTTGCACAGATTCACAGTGTCTTCCAGTGAAAAAGTGATGATGTTTTTTGTATGTTTAAGGAACTGAATTTTATTGTAGTCTTAATGCAAAACTTTAAGCAGTCTATTGCCTGGCTCACGTTGAACCTACTCCATTATTTTCTAGCAAAACATACCTAGATTAATTTCTAAGTATTCATCATCTGTACATCCACATGTGGAATTCTCAAGTCATAACTTATCTAAGACACGACTACCTACTGCAACTTCTGGCTTGAACGGACTTTAAACTTTTCATGACTGAACTTGCTTTCTGCTACTTTCATGTGCTTTATGGTAGACTGAGATATCCTTAGGGTACATTTCTGTTAATAACATTATTTGGCATTTTCTATCAAGGAAGGCAATTTTACTGCCTTACTGTTTCATAACAGTTTTTCGATTTTTATCTGCACTTCAAAGAGGAAGTGAGGTGACCAAACAAATCCCATTACATTTTCCCCTAAAAGGCAAAATGCACATTCAAGTTTTTAGATTTAACAGCTCTAAACACTATTTTGTTCAAAAGTACTCTGAAACATAAACATTCATACTAAGGCAGGACAACATAGCAGAAACTAGCACAATGCTTCAAGATATTTTTAAAAAAAGCAGGAAAAAAACCCCTCTGAAACAGTTTTGAACACCAAAGTTTGTTACTTTACCACCCCCAATAAACGTGCATGCACATTTACTGCACTTCTTATTGACAGACATGGAAGTGTTTAAGGTGTTCAGTTTCTGAGGCAGAAGCATTTGATGTTTTTAGCGCAGAACATCCAAGTATGTTTTGCAAAGCAGCAGAAGGTTAGAGGATCACATGTTCCAGGCCTGAGCTGGAGCTGGCTCTGGCCAAGGAGCTGTGTAACCACATTATCATGTGCATACCTGTGTACGTGCCCTACCCCTCAGCAAACATCCCAGCACTGGACAGCTGGGTGCTAGCCAGAGCTTCCTGAAAGGAATTTGTTCAGATCCTGACAGTTCGAAAGACAAAAAAGTGTGTGTGACTATTTGCAGCAAAGCACACAGCTTTGTGTAATGACTTTTATTTAGCTAACTGGATAATTTTGAGTATGAATAAAGCAGCAGTCACAGTAGCAACTGCAGAAGAAAAACTGTGCAGCACTAGACTAAACAGACAAAGTGGTCTCAGACAAATTCTGAAGGAAGTTTCAAGAGGAAACTGATGCTGTTGACCATTCTTTCAACTTATTTTTAGGAACTTTTTGTTCTGAAAAAGGGACAGAAAAATCCTTAGCATGACACAGTGTATCACAACAACAATTCATGGTTAGTAATAAAAAAATTAGTGATTTAGTTTTTTAACAAATGCAATGATACTCAAAAAGCTGACATTGTCAGAAAATGTTTCTAATTCAACTTAAAAATACACAGTTCCCAGTTCAAGTCTCTCAGATTAATCCTTACAGTGATGAGAGGACAAAGTTCCGTGTTGGAAGCTTTGAGTAAGGGTTATTTAAGTGCCCACTTTCTAGTTATTGTTAATCTTGCTGCTCACTAGCAGACACAAAAAACAAGTCACTTTACCTTGAACACAACTGCAATTCAAATGTTTCTAGGTAAGCAGGTTGATAAACTCATGAAAAATCTAAAAAAGAAAAACATTAAATAATGAAAGTTCTAGGCCCTCTTAACAAACATATCTGAATAGACCACTCAGCCCAAACTTTTCCTGGCTTGGTAATAAGAGCTTTGTCAGCTGTTGCTTGTCAATGCCATTTGTACAATTGCAAAACACTACCTACTCCTTGAAAACATGGAACAGGGTGTTCAGGTGCTGTACTTTAGGTCAGGGGATACCACTAGAAACTCATTACATTATCATTTTCAGTTTTCACCTCAGTTTTATGTTCTGAGCACCTTCAGGAGTTTGAATGATGTAACATGCAGCCAAAAGCACGCCAGACAAAAGTTTTCACATGTACTGTTAAATCTGGGATCAGACTGCTTTTAACAGCCTCAGCTGTAAAGCTTCAGCAACCCAATATTCAAAGCTTACCTTTCTGAAAGATAAATCTAGTTAATGCTATGCAAGTTACAAATACATTTCTCATTCTCAGCTAAGTAAGAAAACTATAAACTAAAAGGTAATAGGCAACAAATTTATCAACCTCTGTTCTGTCTGAGGAACACCAATGAATCAACTTAGAGAAACAGTCAACAGAAACCTTATCCACCATGGCCTTTCAGGGAATAACACATCTTCCCTTTACTTTTTCATCCAATGTCTGGACACAAACTATGACCCAGAAAGGTGGGAAAACAGCTGATGTGGTAACATGATCAGGACAGAGTCTTACACAACAGTCAGAAAGAAGTGTATGTGATTACCATTCAACAAACCACCTCTGAGCTTTCAAATAACCTGAACTCATTCAAGGCTGGAATGAGCTTTTTTCCTTCAGTTATGTCAGACAGACAGTGCCAGGTGTTTATCATCTCTCCTCCTAGTCAAGTTTACAGAGCCACAAAACACTCTGCATAGGTACTGTTATTGAAAGACATGCAAGAAAAACAGGCCTGAAAGACCAGCCAGATGGAGAACTGGCAATCCCAGAATGGCAAAAAGTAGCATGCAAGGAAGATGCTCTGTATAGTTTTCTAAGGCATAACCTTTCTCTGAGTCCTGTTTCAGCCCCCACACTCTCACCTTGCTTTTTACTTAAGCACAGCAAGCTTAATTTCACTTTCCAGTTGTTCCTCTTGCCTGTGGCGATACATTTTATAAGGAAAGCACTTTTGACCAAGTTGTTCAAACAGAGGAGCTCATAAAAATGCAGAAGTATTTGCATGCTTATGAAACAAAGAGATAATCCATTTTCATAATGAAAATTAAACACACCTATCAAACAAAGGCACAAAACCAAGGCTATCAAGTTCAGTATTAATTTACCCTGTGTAAATGTACAGTATGAATCAGCAGTATATACCATTGCCTTCATGGAAAGCAATGTGCAAAATGACAAACTAACGGCATACTATGAGCAGGCAGAAACTCCTTCCTACTTCTCCATCTGGTGAAAAAAGACCACAGATACCACAAACCAAGATATCTTCCTTCTTTTAAATTTTTCTTTCTATTTTTGTATCACTTTGCTGTTAGTTGACATTATCACTAACTGCTTACTCTTCTAAATAACATTCACAGCTATAGAAAATACGGTTGTAAAACTACACTTTACCTATACAGTATTGCAATTCTTTTAGTATGTGCATTTTCATTGTGTAAGGAAATAAAAAATAAAAAAAGTGCCATAGTAGGAACAGAAAAGAGTTTAGAGAGGTTAGTATTAGAAGCAATTTTTAGGATACAACACTACTTCAGCAAATTACTTTGCTGATTTGACATAAACATGACCTCAGTGTAAGGGAGACTCCAAATGAGAAGTGAACAGTGCAACAAGGGGTTTGGTCCCCTCAGTCTTTCAGTCTCAGCTCATGGCAGGTAACTGAATCAGATCTGGACTGTGGTGATCCCACCTGGGCTGCAGAGTCTGCAGGCAGCCAGTCACACACACCCTGTAGCTGCACAGGCTGCCTGACACTGCTCCCGATTCAGTCCCACTAAGCGCCACTGGCAGGAGGAAGTGGTCACCTTGGTTTAGTTCTGCTGACACACAGGTCTGTGCTTTGCCAGAACTTGAAGCAAGCCTGAAAACAGAGCTACAAGCAGAAAATGGAGCTACTGTTGAACAAAGTAGCCTCTACCTATTTGTTGCTGCCCCAGGCTGTCCCCTCCTTTTTGCTCCTTTTTGCCAGGAGCCAGTGAGGGTGCTGGCTGCAGTCTTTGCAAGCTTAGTGTGTCCATGGAAGTGTATTAAGGGAAAAAAAAGGCAACCAGAAGCTGTACCATGATACACAATCTACTTTTATCTTTACCGAAAGCCAAAAAAAAACCCCAACCGAAGCCCAACCCCCACACCTAGCCACTTTTAAAAATTTTATTGCAACTTAATTTTATGCACTCCAAAATACTTTAATAAGCCTAATTTTTCATTCATGGAAGGTCAGGAGTTTGTAATCTTCCTAATCCAAAGTGGCTGTATGGTAGCTGGCTGCCAAGTTGTCAGCTTAAGCTATGAAACAAATGCCCTCATTCATAAATTTTTGGGATTTTGCTGTGAGCCAGCATTCAGCGTGCTGTGATACGCTGTGTCCAGCTCCTCAGACTGAACGGGCATATTTGAAATAATGACATTTCATAGGCTGCTCAACTCCTCTAGCTACCAAGACAAGTAGGAGAATGACTCACTGTGTATTCTACTTATCATGTGCTTTAGGTAAACTGAACTTAATATGAACTTTTCCAAAACTATTGCACATATGACTGCTGCAGAGGAAACAATGAAGTACCCACTGGATCACTTAGACAAGGTGAAGTGTTTCAGTAAATCTGACCAGTTACATCAATCTGCCTTTTTTTTCAGACAGATACTTGCACCCTCTTGCCAGCAAGAACAACACAGGCTCCACGTATTCTTCCCAGCTTCCTTCAGCCCCACTCACCCAACAGGACACTGGTGTCAGCACACATTTAAATATACAAAGACTCATTCTGCTGTATGTGCTACCTGCCATAAATACATGCAATAAAATGGTGAACAACACCACAGGGTGAAGAAGTGAGAGCAAACACTCTGTAGTACCTGACTAACTGGACAGTAGTGAGTGCTCTTTGTATTTCACTACGTGTGAGGAACTGACAGTACTCATTATTTACAGTCTAATGTTTCTCTAAATACATCCTTCTTGGTGTTCTTTTTGGTTCCAGTTGTACAGTGGCTCCAACTGCACAGAAACAGACCTAATAGATAAATTACTGTTTCATAAATTATAACATCTCCAATCAAGACTTGTAGCCAGATAAGCAATCACTATATGAACACAAAAATGTATTTATTTTGAGAAAGTTCTTATTTTAGCAAACACTGTGGTATAGGAGGATTGCTATCGAGCTGAGTAAGCTGGATGTAGAATGGACAACTCAGCTGCTCAGTCTCCAAAAACATAGCACACCTTTAGCTTTGTCTTTACAAGACCAGCAGGAGTCTTTCAGGCTAATCAGTACATTTTATCATTCACTTTTTTCAGGCTAATCAGTACATTTTATCCTGAACCACAAAGGATAGCTCCTACGTTACAGCAGAGCACCTCCTATAAAAAATTCAAGCACAGGAAGCAACAGGTGTGCCCAGTGGATGCTGTGGAGAACAGAGAGATGATGGAATGAAGGACACTAGGCTCCTCTGGTGCCTACAGCAGGCTCGTGGTGAGAGCTGCCTGCACTGGACATAGAGTCCAAGGGTCTGTAGCTAGGGGCCACAGTAGTACATAGTCATGCTGGAAAATAATCACAGGAAAAGCTATCAGATATATCAGCACAGCAGTGTTTCTGTCTGTAAAAGCATCTGTGCAACTGAGGGATAGTAAAAATTCACTTGCACTAGAAGACTTAAAGCAAACCTAACAAGTGTTAAGGCTGTTCTTACTGTGGTATGTGACAAAGATTTTCTGGCAGCTGTGAAGGAAGTGCCTTAGGGCACACAGGTGCTCTGCAGAAATCAGTTATTTGCTTTATATTTCTTTTCCAAGAACCTGAACTGGGAAAAACAAAATAAACATGCTTATAAAACTACCAACACAGAGAAGAATTTCTCTTTGTGGTATTACATACTTCATATTAGAATTTATTCAGTTCCTCTCTATGCCAGTATTTTTCTCCTGTAAGGATTTCTGCAATTAAGGCCCTTAAAAAGGCTTAAGGGTCACTTACCAAGAAGGACAGTTACACAGCTATTTTAGGGGCTACCCTGACAATGAGCTGAGTAGGTGGATACAAGGGATGTATCCATTACAGCAGTGCCAAGGTGAGCAGAGGCATGGCTGAAAATACAACTATTTGGGGATGGGAGGAAATACTTCATGAAATCATCAGCAGCATGTGGGTAACTGACTTTGTTATTTTGAGTCGTGATGTTTAAAGGTCAAAAATTTCAGCATGGAAATTTAAGTGTTCAAGCTCTCAGTCCTCAGTAACCCCAACTCCAGTGATGTCAAACCACACGTGGGTGTGTAATGGACACTGCTCCCAGCGCCAGAGCCCAGCCTTGCACCCACAGCACACTCACAGACTGCCAAGGAAGAGCAGCAGGCAGTAAGAACCTTAGCTAAAGGCACTACTGCCACTCCAGTTACTTCTCTAAAGTCACACAGCAAACACCAAAACAAGCAGCTGTTTAAACTGGATATTGAACAGCTGAAACTGAGCCACTACAGCTACAGAAGAAAACCTCAGTGAAGGTGAGGTGCAGGATGCACCTCTTGTAGCTTATAACGTGCCAGAAAAAACCACCAAACCCCATCCTTTCATGTTACTTCAATCTACTTCTGTGTCCCTTAGAATATGTCATATTCATTAAGCACAATTTAAATTTAAAATGCTATGCAATTGGGTGAAGTGCATTGCCAAATGGAAAAAAGATCAGAGTACACTGTGCTAATACTACTTTCCCTTTAAAATGCATTGTACTGTCTTGTAAAATAGCTTAAAAACACCCAAACAAAAACCAGGTCTGCTGTACAGATCTAACAAGTACTTTTGCCAAAAATAACCATTACCTAATGTCAAAACTTTACCATGTTGGCCAGGCTTATACTACAACAAAGGAAGGGGGTAGGGTGAATTAACAGATATTTAAAAAAAAAGCATTAATTTCTCATAAATTTAAATCATTTTTTAAAAGAAGTCATCTTAACATAAGCATTTCTGTAACTGCCTTGGTATTGCTCACTTACAATCTTACTTTCTGTAGTAAGAGGAGTTAGAACAGAACACAACTTCAGTGTTATTAAAATGATAATTCAAACATCTCTTAATTAGTACAAGCTGTAAGAGGACAAGTACTGGGATGTAATGTGCTATTTTAAGTCTGTCCTTGTAATGTTAACTTGTTTCTACTTTCAGAGTCTTTCAAGCATACCTAGGTTATTTTTTAAATTGATATCTACATTTATATTCTAACTGTCATTATACACCTATGCTAGAAAACATTCCTGATTATCAGTGTTTGGAAATAAGGGCATTTTTCCTGTACACTAACAAAAGTGATGAGCAAAAATCACGAGATGAGCTGCAGCATCATTACACTTTCAAGTAAAACAGATGTACATACAGGTCTTCTGCTCTGGGTTTTGACACTTAACAGCTGCCACTGCCAGACCAATGAATTTATAAGAACTTAAAAAGAAATATAAACCTGTTACTCAAAAGGAAAGTTACAAGTATGCTCTACTGATGAATGTGCTACAGGGAATCAATAGTCACAGCAATATACACTGAAGGAAATCCTAGAAATCCTAGTTCATTAGTTTTGTCCTCACTGAACAACAGTAGTATTCAAGTATAACAGATTTAAGAGTCTCGGATTTAAAGTGATAACTAAGGATCCACCTTGGATCACTTTAAATCCGACACTCTTAATTCTGTGATAATTGGTGGATCACTTTATCTCTACCTTGGAGATAAAGATATCTCACCTTGAAGCCTGGTGAACTCCCAGATGTACAATACACCTTGAGTTAGTATTAACTGTACTATAAAACGCATGCAAAATTTTTATTTTTTTAAAAATAATTTCTCAATATCTAGGATTCCTTAAAACCACTTTACAGAGGTGAAAAGTACCCTTTGATTTCAGGGGCAAGTCCAAGTGCTTAGTTCTATCTGAGGCAAAAAAAGGAAAACAATTCCTCACATCCTTCACGTTACACAGCTGTTACTCCAAATGGAAAGCAAATAAAATGCACAGCGACTTTTTGAAGTAGCAGCATTTGCTCCAACCTCACATCTATCCTAAGCAACTCATGCACTCAAACTTTAAAAATCATCCATTACACAAATGGACTATCTGACAACACGCTGGCTGAAAGAAAACACTTCCCACCCCTCCCAGT
This sequence comes from Vireo altiloquus, assembly GCA_013396875.1. NCBI lineage: Eukaryota > Metazoa > Chordata > Aves > Passeriformes > Vireonidae > Vireo > Vireo altiloquus. The sequence continues at coordinate 1,286,051 of VZRF01015120.1, read as the reverse complement.
CCCATGCCCACAATTGCCTTTCCTTGCTTGTTCTGCTCCTCCATTTCCCAACACTGCCTGTGCTATTTATTTCCTTACCAAAAAATGGTTCAATGTGCCTTTGAGGTTTCTGCTATATTTGGAATCATCTTAAATAACTCTCCAGACAATTGTACCATCAGGCCCCGCACTCACACACTCCTTGTTTCGGAGCTCTGCAGGCTCAACCTGGCATTAGACATTGCCAGGTTTGGGGCATCCACAGCCCTCCTGGGCAACCTGGGCCAGTGTCTCACTACCCTCACAGTAAACAAGAAGCTGATGCCAGCCCCTGCTCAGTCTGGACTCAGAAGCTACTCTGGGCTGTGGTGGCACAGGTCAGCAGCAGCACAGTAACCTGAACAGAAGACAGGCTCCCTATCTAGGGCAACAACAACAGCATGAGGAATTTCCACCCCCACCACTCATTCCTAGCCTCTGTCTCACACACTCGGTCAGGTAAATAATGCTATGCACACCTAGCACACAATCGAAGCTGTATCTTGATTATGAGTGCACTTCATATGCAGTACTAGGTAGGAGCTGATAGCCCTGATAAAAGTGAGGCAGGGAAAGCAGAGCTGCTGTAGTTTATTTAAGTGCTGCCCAACCATTTTTGTTGATCCCAATGCAGATCACACGAGGTACTTTCTGCAGAGAAGGAAACTGAAACAACAGCTCCTAGGCAATACTGGCCACTGGCCAAGTCTTTCTCCATACAGTGTCTTTTAGCTCATGTCCATATAAAACAAGCAAAACCAACTCTCAGCTCCAGCACGTCCAGGATGAAGGCAAGGTCCTCCCTATGCAGCACTCAGACTGCAAGGAGCAGTGTGAGAAAGGGCCTTGGCACTGTCAGGCTCCACAGGCACCACAGATGGTTGGAGAAACCTGTCACACCACTTCAGTGTGCACTCTACTTTCAGTGCTATACAGGGCACCCTAAGTGAGTGGCCACAGGAGTAACCAGTGCTGCACTCAGCGTTCGTGTGCATGTGCCTACCTAAAGAGCTCCACATTCTGAAGAAACAGAGAGCTTCTAGGAGCGTCAGCAGATTACGGGCAAGCCTAATTTCCCTCCTCCACCCCCAACCAAAACAATAATGAAAAAAAAGCAACAGCAAAGTACTAGTAATTCCTATCCACTATAAACATAGCTCTACTTTCTTAAGCCTTTCATTCTGTACAGCTAGCCTATTCCAAATGGAAATGTGAAGGGCAGCAATCCCAGTTACAGGGCAGGAGAGGAAAAGACAAAGATGAACCAAAGCAGTCACTCTGCAGCTGCTCCAGAAGGTAGTAAAATTAAACAGCATGGACAGCTTTTGAGATAGGCCTTCCACAAAAGAGGCTGAAGACATTGCACCATCTAAATAACAACCCAATCTATGAACAAATGGAACAAAACCATAAAGTTTGTTTCTCAGGAAATTGCTTTGCTCCTTCCATGCAACTTCCTTCTCTCCTGAGAAAACAAATATCCTGAAGCATAGTGACCACATGTTTATTTGAGCATACAATGAAATTTCTCTTAATGATTAACTCCAACTCTTTTTTAGTTTAAGTAATGCCTTACTCAGAAGGGTTTTCTTATAAACGAGCACTCATTCATTTGTCATGTTAACTACCTTCCTCTATTTATCATTAACTTCAATATATTTTGCATGTTTACTTGGCTCAGGCTACTGTTTGGTATTTAATTTGAGTATTAACTTCATTCACAACAGGGTAATAGGCTGCACCTATTTTACTAGATACATATCATAACATCACCTGGCATATATCTGTATCCAAAGCCTTGCCTTAGTAGTTTGTTCCAAAGCGGTTTCTCCGGTTTTATAAAAGGGCTGAGGCATCACCCTTGCAGTAGGAGAAGTTGTCACCTGCTGAACTCTGCTAATTTATTATGCTGAAAATTTATAGCTGTTGCTGTTGGATTATTCAATGAGCAGCCAATGGGCAGTGCCATTGCTGGCAGTGCAAGTTGCAGAAAGCATTAAAGGTAACATATGAGCAAAGTGTGCATGAGATGCAAACACCTAAATAATGAACACCTCCTGAAACCCCCACCATAGCAGGGTCTGGGGGGATATCATCTATTTCAAGTTTATACAGTTCTGCAGTTTGAGACAACAGTGAAGGGGAACTGGTAAATACAAAGAAATGAGAGTTATGTTAAAAATGCATTAAATATTTTCCAAAATAACTTTTATGTGGAAATATTTAAGGCTTCTGTAGAACTGTATTAAAACACAAACTTTGTATCCATGCACAAAGAGCAGAAGAAATAAAACATGAAACCAAATATCCTTTCACAGACTGCGGAACTTTGCTACCTATCTTTTAATTGGGTGAAAAGACTGGAGACATGAAAACCTTAAACACATCTTAGGGAAAAAGAAAATCCATGTTTTTAATCATTGCAGTTAGTCTGAGATGATAAATTCCAAAGATTCAAAAAGTGGAACTTGAAGAAAAAAATCATGTGTTTCTAAGGCCTATCTGCAGCTTTATTTGCTCATTTATGCACTTGAAATTAGCAAGGCTACAATTGGAAGTTTGTCTATAATAGTAAATGACAACGCCAATCATATTTTTATGCTGCAACAGTCCAAGATGCAAAGAGTAACCAAGCAAGGACCAACATTATCCTTACCCTGACAATCATCTTTTACCACCATCAGGGACTTCAGCTGTCTATTTACTGTCTATAAAACATTCCTTGACACCAAATTGCTCTGCAACCTCCATCTGTATTTACTGAGCATCCTCACTGAACTATTTTGTACTATTACTCCTTTTTTTTCCTAAAGTAGAAGTTTCACATTTAATTTTTTTCCCCAAATGTTATACGCTATGAAGTTACATGCTACGATTATTTCATTAAGGGACTGGGCAAACAGCAGCACTGGACCAGGAGAGGCCTGTGCAGCCACGGCAGGGGAGGCAAGCAGTGCACATGCACTTGCTTTTCAAACAGGCTTCAAAAATCCACAAAGGAGATGTTTTAAAACACCAAAGAGCAAAATTTATCACGGAGGAACGCGACAACAAAAATATTCAGCCAGTTTCTTGCTTTCCTTTAACAGGTGCTTTTGTGACGTGGAGCAGAGAAGCATGCGCTGAGCAGTGAATCACCTCTCCTGATCAGCATCAGCCCATCTCCCGAGCCCAGCCTCCTCCCCTGCATCCGGGCGGGGGGGCTCCGAGGGAGGCCAGAGCCCCGCCGAGGCACCGGCTGGGTCCCGGGCGGACCCAGGGAGCGGCCGGGAATGAGCTCCCGCCCGGCGCGCAGCGGGAAAGTGGCGGGCGGCGGGTCCGGCTACCGGCGGGAGCGACCGCGCTCGGCCCCGCGGGCTGCGGGCGGGACGGGGAACAGCGAGAGGCGCCGGCGCTGCGGGGAAGCCCTGGAGCGGAGCCCCGGCCCGGAGCGGCTCTGGGGTGGGCAGGGGGGCTCCTGCCCTGCTTCACCCCGAGCCGCCAGCGCGACCCCGGCTCGGCAGTTCCAGACGGCCTTTCCCCGCCGCCACTTGCTCCGGAGAGCGGCCGGGCCAGCTCATGCCCGCCCGTACCGGGGCTCTGAGCCCCGGCGCATCCTCTCGGCCCGCCCCTCCCAGCCACGGCCGCGGGGACGGATCTGACCCCGCGTAACCCCCGCTCCTTCCCTGGCTGACCCGGCCGCCTCCGCCCCTCCGGGAGCTCTGCGGGCCCCCCGGGCCGGGGGCAGCAACAGCCCCGCGCCCCCGTCCTCGTGCGCGGGGCGACCCTCCCGCCCCTCGCCTCTCCCTAGATGCGGCCGAGGGGCAGCAAGGGGAGCGGATCGGCTCTGCCCCATCCCAGTGCACCACACTCCGTCCCATCCCGTCCCTTCCCCAGCCGTCCCGCCACGCAGAGCCCGCACTCACCGCACCCAGCCCCGGCGCTGGCGGCGGAGATCACAGCGGTACCGGCGGCGGTACCGGCTGCTAAAATGGCTGAGGGCGCGGGGGAGGAGCGAGCCCCGCGCCGCCGCCGCGAGGGCCGCCCAATCCTCCCTCCCTCCCTCCGCCACCGTGACGCCACCGGGGAAGGGGCGGGGGCGGCCGCGGACCCGGGCCCTGGTCCGTGCTGCCCGCGCGTCCCCAGGTGACCCCGGGGTTCGGAGGCTCATGAGGGGAGGCACGGGACCCCGGGCTGCGGGCAGAGCTCGATTAACGGGGCCTTGCCGTGGGGCTTGTTAGGGTTCCGCAGAGGATCGCGGAACAGGCCGCGGGGCACGCGGACCTACGGGCACACGGCAAAAGCCACTCCAGCAACCCCAGCCCCGACCCCCGGGCACAGCCTCCCGGGCAGGCTCCAGCTGGAAGCAGCAAGGCCGCTAGTCCGGATCTTTCAGGCTGGAACAGACAGCTCAAAGGTTTGTAACCCGGTTTTGCCTCCTGACAATCTGGAGACCACCAGGCCCGGTCGGAGGCCCCTTTGGTCTTTACTCAGAACACAAGAAACGGGTTTCAGCAGCAGTGCTGACGAGAGCAACTGGGATTACTCACAGTGCGGTTCAAAAAGCCAGAGGCTACAAATATCCCCATGATTCATGCAAGAGTTTGCCAAATGGTTTTAGCTGTTTTGGAGTCTGAGGCTTCTTCAGAAAAGAACTGGCAGAAAATAACGTGCTTCTGACAACACCACTTCTTAATATCTTGCAAGGGAAGAGGAAACATGCCATGCTCCATCTATGCCGAGCAGAAGTCCAGCAGGATCCTCCCCCGCTCCATATGGAGTGGGACAGAGTGTGAAAAAACAAAACTGGCATACATTACGTAGCCATTGCTATATTGGGTAACAAGTTTGCTTCCGTAAAAGACAACACCTTGCAGGAGGCTAAAATGTTCTGGCAACAACTGCAAATGCAATGTGGATGTTATATTTATTAATTGTCAGAGAAGCAAAAAGCACATCACTTCCTTGGATAGAGGCTGAGCTGAATCACTGTGTGGGTTTTGCTCTGTTTGGACTATGTGACACTTGGGGCAGTCTGTTGTACTCTCCTTTTGTTCTAATTTGTTTCAAACCCCATTGTTTTTCTTAATGTCACATCATCACTAATAAGAGAATCTGGATTGCACAAGATGCCCAAAGGCATATCTGTTTCATGAAGATTACTTTTTTTGATCTAACTTCCCTAAATACTTAGAAAAGGTTGGGCAAATTGACTTGTCACTTTTTTTTTTTTTTTTCCAACTAGAACACTCACACAGCCTATTTTCTAAATCTTTGTCATAAACAGTAAATGGGCAAGAAAATCTGCTTGTCATTTATTCCAGCTATTTTGTACTTCTTATAGTCTTAGATTTTGAATTAAGTGAGTATAGATTTACCTTGATGTGGGTAAGGAAGCATATCTTGTGCCTAAGCCAGCTAAAGCACTGGAATGGCCACAGTGGATTAGAGCACTGCCCAAGGTAGAACACGATGCTGTTCCCAATGAGGACTTCTGCAGCTTAGAGACCTTTAGCTAGAAGTAGCCTATTTCTGCTCTTGATAAACAATGGAAAAGAAACCCAATCTCTTTCTTAGTCCTATAAGCTTCCAGCATCTGCAGCTTGATGTCATTCCACAGTCTGACTTCATGCTGGGTGGAAATGACTTCTGTATGTTCCGTGCATTCTGCCTGGTATTTCCATATGATGTCCCCTGACTTTTGCATTAGTTAACCATTCTCTCTTACCTCTCTCCATGCCACTCCTTGTTTTACAGATTTATAACACAGATTCCTTGCACTACTATCTTATTCGTCTCTCTTCTAGGCTGACAAGACTCACATTTTCCAGGTGCAGTTTCACAGTACCTCCAACAAGTCAGAGCTTCCATCTCTCTACTGCAGACTGCATGGCCTTGCTCCCACATGGATTTCACATGCTTCAGGTTGTGCACTTGTGCTCAGTGTAACTCCTCTCTTGCCTCTCCCTTTATGCCCTCCCTGCTGGAGATCTCACCAAGCCATGGGACTGCCTCATCGACCTCTTGGCCCAGGACAAGCTGGCCCTGTGTGCCATAGGAAGAAGCTCTGCGGGGAACACCAGTGCCTGCAGGGTTTGTCCACGCCTGTCCCCAGGCCAGGCACCACTGACTGATATCCAGGCCTCAGTGGTCGTGTTGGGGATGCTCAACAAAATACTTGATCTGTTTCAGAAGAATGAATACCTAGGTCAGACTAATAATTTCAGCGAAGTTGGAAACAAATTTTGGTTAATTACAAATATGGATAAAATATAACTGCCAGGTTATCATTAGAATAATGAGTCCTAAAATTATACTTACAACAGGCAGGGTGTCCAGGTGAAGAGTCAAATACACCTTGTTTTGTGGAGGCTTTAGAAAATGCACTATGGGAAACCTTTCGTGCAGCTACAGGCATGCAAATACCTGCCTGATTTTCATAGGATTTACTGGCGTAGAATATGCTTTTGTTTGTCATAAGATACATTTTCATTTAAACCAGTTTTTTGAAAGGCTCCAAACATTCTGTTTTGAAAGCAAAGCAGAAACAGATTTACTTGCTCTTTATAAATAAAGCTATGGTTAACTAGTAATTCCCTGAGGATGTGTGATACCTCCAAAGGCTTTAAAACAGTAAGCTAAGACAAGGAAGCCTATGGTCAGGAAGCTGACATTCACAAGATGTGTAAAGTGTCTTTGCAAACTTTCAGAGCAGTCTTCAAACAAAAATTAAAATGATCTTTATATAACAAAATGTCACAGTACCCTCAAAACCAAATCTGACTGTAAGGATTCTCATTGTCTCTCATGTTGCAACTCCTTTATACCTTTCCAGTAAGAAACACCCACCAAAAATCTCTGTGGGATGTGATGAGTGTAACAGCACTTCCCAGACAGTGAAGTCATTCTGTACTGACGCTGATTTTCAGCCTTATCACAGAGGTCAAAAGAAGACAAAGGGATCTCGAGGAGAGGCTGAAGCCAAGGCCTAGAAGGTCTATATTTTTCACCCACAGTTCAGTGCAAGCTTGGAAAGAGTAAAGAACTTCTCACCTTGTCCCTGATATCAGCAAAGGGATTGCATAATCTTAGCACTGCTAATCTAAGTAATAAGTCAATATCTGGAGCCTTGTGGGTTGTTTATTTATATTAGAAGCTGTGATTGATGAAATCAGCTATTTCCTAAATGCAATCCTGTTTTCCTTCACAGACTGTACAGTTAGAAACAAAACAACAGAAACCAAAATTGGTGCACAAAGTGGGCCATTTTGGAGCAAGCACTCTCCCAGAAAAGTTTACCTGAGTTTCATCTGAGGCTGGTAAAGTTTTAGTGTTCCCCTTTTTGCACACTGGACCTCCACATGAACTCTGCCCATCTGCAGTAATGCACTTCAGTTCACTCCAGACCTTTTTAAACTGACTCTTGTGTTTTAAAAGAAAACAAAACCAACATAGCAGTCACTCATACACATTTGGTGATACAAAGGCTTACTGATGTCTCCAAGTAAGTGCATTCCAAGGAGGAATTTCCAGTAGGGGGAACTGAAAGATGGTTGTGAATGAAGTGCAGCATTTTGAGAGAAGAGGCTGCCACCAAACATATGAATTGTTTTGGGTTTTGGTGCTTTTTGTTCAAGCTAGTTCAATTTCTCCCTTAGTCTTATACAAGAAACTGGATTAAAAATTATCTGCAAATCTGTTTATAGCAGTTGTCAAAGAATAAAAAAGTTTCTATATTTTTACATGAAAAATAAAAAACCCTTTATTGTATCTCCATCCATAATACTGGGCCTTTGGGGGAATGAGCTGAGGGAACGTACAGACAAAGTCTGATAGGTTCTCTGAACAAAAAAACCTGCAATGAGTTTTGTTCCCCTGATGTACCCAAATATGACTTCTTACAAGCACTGAACATACACTTGCATTACATAATTAAATGTTGGTTTAAGCCCTATTCCATGTGTGAAACAGAAACACATACCTGCTTGCAGACACAGCATTTGTATTTTGCAAAACCATCAGCTTCGTTACCTGCTCAGGTGTGTGCAAAGGTTAGAGCTGCTTTGCTTTCCAGAAGTAATGCCTGACAGCAGCACTCTGCCTGCTTAGGCTTCAAGACACCAGAGCAATGACAGCACACATTTTCTGGTTTTCTCTTTTCCCTGAGTCTTTCCTCCAAGTGGACACTCAGTTGTTCACTGATCTTGGGTCAAATCAGCACTCACAGGCAGTTCCATTGAGAGTGGTGGGGTTGCACACTACACGAAACCAAAGGAGGGTGTAGTTTCATTACTCTCTTGCTGTCCAGTTTATGACAAACCTGAAAAGCCCCATCTGAAGCAGAGCCTTAAAGTATTAGATCACAAATAGGATGCAATATGGATGAGGAATTCCTGACTGAAGAGTACACATTTTAAGAAATGAAAGCAGTATTGACAGAGAGGTTTCTGATACATACCACAATAAATCTAGGCAAAGATGTGGAACTCTAAATTTAATTTTGTTGGTGCCAACAGTTATATGTCTTACCAGCAGAACAATCAGTAGATCACCATAGAAAACAAAATACCTAAAAACAGACTTCAGAGGAAACTTTGAACAGCCATTGGAAAGAAGACTTAATAGTTAGTACATAATGAAATATGTTCTATGCTGCTTGGAGACATTCCAAAGAAAGAAAATGAATTGCTATGGAAATGAAATGTTTTATTTAATTTTTCACAGGAGCCACAAAGTGCATAACCACACCTAACAGTAGCCACACAGGCCAGACATACTACAAAGAGCCCATGAGATTAAGATACATCATGACTAAAAATATGGCTAAAAATTGTCTTATTTCAGCATGTTCCATACTCTTCTCACCAGGATCTCTTGAGTCTTAGAGTTTCCTTTAAAGGAATCATAACATTTTAAATGTGGTGCCCTAATTTAATATGAAACCATTTTGGGAATTCATTAGAGCAAAGACTAGACTTCAGTGAGGACCTTGACCTCAGTAGTTTTTCTGTTTACATATGTGATGGCAGAAGTTTTTGACAGGAACACCAAGGCCAGCTCCTAACTGAGACTTTTTTCCACAATTATTTTTTTTTCCATTTAGAACCTAGATAAAAAAAGAAATTACTTGTTCCCCTAAACTTTGTTCAAAATTTTCATTTGAGCTCAATTTTTATAAAAATACCATTTTCTTTCTAAAAAAGTAGCAGTAGTCCTAGGCATGTATGTTTGTGGGCTGGCTGCTGCTTCAGCTGCATGTCTGAGGAACATGGAACAAGGAAGGACAAACAATATCCTCTGTGGTGCTCCTGTACATGTTGTTCTCACAGGGAGCAGTTGCATGTGCACGTATTCCCCCAAATTTGCACAATGAAAAGTAATGTTGGTAAGGTTAGAATGACTCAACTCACTGCTTATCTGTTTGGAGCCATTCCTGTAAGCCTTGGGGGCAAATACACATCAGTAGATTGCATGAAGGACAGACATCATCTTGTGTCCAAACCATATTTTGGTGCAGAAAGGAGTACTTAACTCATTTTAGAGTAACTGGCTTCCTGTATAATAATTTACCTATTACACAAAGATTAAATGGTCTGTTTCTTTGGGTTTTGATAGTTTATTTCTTAAAGCAAAAAACCAAATCGACACATAGTCCTTAACATAGACAGATGGAGCTCTTTTCTAGACTTAATAATATAAAAACACATCTAAGGAAAAGTCCTAGAACTTATTTGGTGATAGACAGGCAATCTAGTTATATGCAAGCCTTATAAAGTCACCTTGTTATTGTGAACTGTGTTGTGTGATTTTTTTAAACAACCTGTAAATGACTCTTGGAACATCTGTTTCTATGGTTGTAAATCCCTATAAAAATCAGTACAAAGTAATCCTGCCTTCATCAGATATACTTTCTTTTTTTTCAGAGATTGCTGTGCCCAGAGGGTAAAATTATGGAGAGTTCTCAACAGAGAACTCTAGCTCAAGGACAGAAGTATTGCATATGCTTTAAAGCAAGTAGGTAGCCTTCAAGTACTAAAAATATTCTGTGCATCCTGTCTCAACTCCAGCAAGCTGCCAGTCTGCCCTGACATGCTCCAGGAGTTCTGCTTCAGCCTGTTCCTGAACTTGTAAGGGAGTCCTTACAAGACAGTCTTGCAGCTTCCATTCTTTCATGATTTACAAGACACTGCACCTCTAAGAATCTCATTTACCCAGCTTGTCAAAAAGTCAGGATTTTGCTGGAATTCAAATTATATTCTTTTAATTCTGTCTTTGTGGCAAAGCTAAGTCATAGCTTGTTTTTTCTAGCACAATCCCTTTCTTCAGAGGCTGATTGAGCACTGCACTGTTTCCCATCAGCCCAACACAATTACCTCCATAGCACTGTGGAACATTGAAAAAGGAACAAAAATTCCAGGAGAAATGTCTTTTAAAATGTAACTTATGGACAGTTTGCAGTAGTGGTACAGACGCCTTCAGCAATTTTGGCTATTACATTGAACAGTGTAAGAAAGGTATATGATTATTTTTTAGTTGGTCACCTTTTTAAGACCCTTTAGGAGTCACCACAAAGCATTCCCCACATACACTTTTACCTCTCCCATCCACTTGGGTCCGTATAAGTTCTTACTTACACAAACAAAGATGCCAGAATAACAAGTTCCTACATTAATAGTAGCATATTTCAGTCAAAAAGTCAACATTTCCTTTGCATAGTAACTTCATTGCCAAATCTTTTGGGTCTAAATTGATCTGCTTCCATTCCTAATATTTGTGGTACACAAAATATTTGTGCAAGAAAAAAAACAGAAATGTCATATAAAGATGGAAGTGCAGCTTAAAGTAAAAAAATGGTATTTGAAATCTTACCTTAAAAAGTGCTTCCTGTGAGATGAAGGATTTGACTCAGTACTCAGACCTGTAAAGTAAAAGTATTTTTAATGAAGAGTCCAGGTGGAAGTCAGTCTGAAACGCTGTGGTAAAGTTAACAACACTCTGACTCTTAAATACTTGCACTTGTCACATTGACTTCTCTTTTGGCATGAAAACAGAAGAGAATTCTACTTGCACAATCAGTTTGTCATATCAGTGGCTGCTACCTCCTTGTACATGTTGTTTCTCAGGTTTACAATTAATGTCACGTATACTAGAAATACGGAATATGCTTCATTTACACAATTCTTCTAATGACTATGCTTTTGTTTGTGTCAGTAGTTCTATTACAAGTTAATTCTTGGAGTCAGTTATTTAATTTATTCACATGACACTATATATGCAAATTGTTTGCAAAAAATAATTGTTATTGTTGTAGTAGTTACAGAAGAAGTAAACGCTTGTGAATGAAGCCAAGTTCTGAAGTTGACAGGCCCTGGGGCTGGGGAGGGGAATGGCTGCACTGTGAGGTGTTCTCTGCCCCTGCTACTCTGGTACTCAGAGTCCAACAGTGCCCAAAAGCAGCCACCCCCCTGTTATCTGCCATGATATCTGGCTCCACAGGCCAGCCCAGGTATCAGTATCACACAGCCGACAAGCACCCCGATAACAGTTTCTCCTTGTTCAGATGAATAGTATCACTTACAGACCGATTTTCTTACCAGACAATGATACTCAAGAAAGATGATGCTAGGGAGTTTCAGCTTTGTCCTGTGCTACCTAGATAATTTACCTCCTTCATTGGTATTCAATGGAAGCATCCTCATAAAAGACTTGTAGCAGCTTGAGAAAATGAGAAGGCAGTGCAAAAATAGGCAGAGTAACAAAAGATACATTATATCCACTGGACAAGCAGCCTGAGCAACTCCATCTCTTTCCAAGTTTTAGAATATTATTTTTCATTACTTCATTCAACTGTATTATCAGACCTAACAAGAGATTCCTTGCTTATATCCTTATTATCAAGGATACAAACAACACTAGAGCTGTTTTTCCTTTAGGTATTATTGATCAGCATTGACAGTAACAGCCTTCAGGAGAAAAGTCGGGAGCCGCCCAAGTATCAGCCCAGGACACCAGAGCACAGCACTGGCAGCACCTTTTCTCCCCTCAGGCACAATTGAGGGTCAGTTCTGCCTGCAGAGGCTGCTCAGCAAACAGATGGTGTACAGGGTGTAGCACAGGACCAGTGCTAGTTCTCAGAACTTAAAGAATTGCTTAAAGCAAAGCAGTTACTTATGGCTTTGTAAAACTTTTTTCACACTGGACTTACATATATTATGGTAAGATCTGAACCCCACAAATACCAGCCAAGTGTTGGGCTGGCATAGTAAGTTCATTCCCTCTTCTAAGCAAACTTCTCATAATATAAAGGGATTCTATAATTTGGAGACAAACCATATAATAGAATATAATTTCACTCTTTCCCCTTTTTATCTCTGCTGTCTATCAAAGTCTATTTTACACTGAGCATTTGACACAACACTGCTGTGGCTGGAGAATTACAAGGTGTGTCCCTATTCAATGTTATTCAGTGTTACCCTGATGTTCATTTCCCTTCCCAGAAATGGCTGTCCACCACAGACAAGGCCATTCGACTGAAATATTGCTGTGCAGCATAAACAAGAACTCCTGCGAGCAGCTGAGCTGACGAAGCCTTCCAGGTTTTTAATAGATTTGAACCCCCAGCTCTTCTTCTTCCATGGATTCCCTGTTTAATGAGCACTCTCTCATTGCTCAACTAATGCTCTTACTATGAAAGATCATTCAACATTATTCACCATTTCCATGCTAAACCAGGTTGCCATGTGACTGCACATGCAAATCCTGTGTGTCAACAACTTTGATCCAATATCAATCCTTATCAAAAAAGCAAATTTATAAGGTGGGACACCCTTTCCTCATCGAGCTTTTATTGTCCAGTCTTGAGTCTGTCCTAGTTAGCCTGTGAAAGCAGCTTTGTCGAATGCCTCTGGTAGGAATTTCAGATAACAAAACCCACCAACTTCTTGTTCAAGTTTACTCTCAAAACTAGATTTATAAGCAATGCTATTTTTCATCCTTTTCCCTATTTTGTATGATAATTTCAAATGTTACACACTTTTATACTCTTCTGCAAAATGCTACAACAGCACCTGAAGTGCAAACAGTTCTTGCAATGCAGGGGAAGCATACAGACAAAAATTACACCCTAATGTCTAAGCATCTCCTTTTACTGTTGCTACTCATTTAATGCTAAAACTATCAATTAATTTCTGAAACTTGTTTCAAATTTTCACTTTTTTTTTTACATAGCAAACCCAGCAAATGCTACCTCAATGCAATTTCCATTACCTTACATCCCTGTGCACAAAATTTAGGACCTTTTAGAATTTATCTTGCAAATAGACAGAATTATATGGGGAAGTTGTCACGCAAAGCAAAAACAGATATTTCCACAAAAAAGAGGCTCCATGAGAACTGCAACAGGCATTTAATGAGCTTCAACTGACTTCAGCACCACAGGGCTCTGTGCTTACTTGGAGGGAATCAATTTAGATGACTGAAATATTGTGAAAATAATCTCCAGTATGACCCCACTGCCTTCTCTGGTTCTACACTGGGCACAAGGCTGGCTCACACGCTGTAAAAAGTGCTGGCATAAGCACAAGGGAGTTCAGTAAAAATGTTAGAGGATTTGTGATGAACTGGAGGCTTAAACAGTTTTAAACCAACACTGCAAGATTTAACTTCAGACTTACTATTTTTCTGTGGTGTAACTTAGTGGCAATTCCTCCTAATACTGGATTTAAAAGTTTAAAATAAGCCATAATAAGCCATATTCATATCACAGAAGGTCTACAGTTATAATACAAATTAAGCCTAATAAAGACCTAAGTCTGTAGGTCTAAGACATTCCCCTGGGTGTTAGGTGATACTTCAGCCAAATACTGAAATGTGCCATTCAGGCAAATAAACAAATAGTTTTAGCAAATTAAATATGAAATGCCTTCCACTAACCCAAAATAATGATGAATAAATGCTGTCAAGTTTTTATCTCATGATCAACATATTCCCAGAAGGATTCCTGCTTTTTTTCCTCACTGAGGCCAGGTGAAGAAATGGAAAAAGGATGTGTAATATTCAATGACATCATGGTTTTTAGGCCTGTCTGAAGACAGAATCGGTGCAAATCCATCTGGAGCTGATAAGAGGGCTTTCTGAGAGTTATCATTCAGGGTATCTCAAAGCAAACTGCCCCATTTGCAGAGAAGATATGAACCCCCTCCTCCTCCTTTCCCTAACACACCTTTAAGGTTCAGAGAAGAGAGGAGGGGTAAGAATTACATTTCAGGAATTAAATTTCAGAATCTTCTAGAGAATTTTACATAATTGGTTCTACAAGCTTTAGACTACTACACTCTACACCTTACAATTTAGCCAAAATATTTCAAATTATTCAGGCAATTCAATATCCAAAAATACACTGTGGGAACCTCTTGCTTCTGCTAACAGGCTGATGTACTGGGGTGGCTGTGGAGCATTACTCAGGCAGGATTATCAATAGTTTGATTATTTATTTTATTTTGCTTATTTTGTCATTGTATTGACTCAACTTGAATCTACACCACAGGTTCCGTCTCAAATTGCCAGTGAGTTGTGCAGCTTGCAGTTTACTCAGTTTATTTTCAAGTTATCTTCTCTTGAGCTGCTCTGCCTTTGTAGTATGGCAGTGACCAAGGGCACAGGTAATTTCCACTTCTTTGCTAAAAACAACCTCCTTCCAAGAAAGGAAAGGACAGCTGCTTAATAGCAGTGACCACTCCAGTTCTGGAAGCCTGACTTCTCCTCCAGGGTGCAAACCAGACTAAAGCCAAGCAGGGCCAGGGCTGCCACCTGCTGTGCAATTTTAATTTTTGTTCTCCATGACAAAAGTGAGTAATTTTGTAACAAAAGGTTAATTGCAGAATGCAGATGTCTAGCCGATTTCCTTCAAAAAAATTCTCTAGATGAGAAATTTGACACATGTGGCAATGGGGAAAATCATGTCTTGAAGCACAGGAGCGTTCGCTGGTGCACACATCCAGGGTCTGCAGGAAAGATCACAGGGGTAGGTGCCTCACCTGAAAGGCCACATGCAGCTGTTCTGTAACATTAGTTCACGTGGGTACTGTCTACATGTGTCCAACCCAATGTACTTCAACCTCTACAAAAGAAATATCTCAAAATACCAACTCCTGGGGATGTTTGAACTATTTCATACAGCATGTGAATGAATGCGTAAGGACTGTCTGCAACCCTGCAGATAATACAAACTTTCTGCTAAATGTTCACCAAATTGCACTTGTCTTCTTGACTGATGCTTTCTTTCCTGTTGGTTTGGGCTTTGGTTTGTTTTTTTTTTTAAGAAAAGCAGATTTTATATTGATATTGAGTATTTTTTAAATATCCTTGTTTCACTTACATAATTTGCAGATCATAGAATCTCACCACACTATAGAAATAGAAGGCATGCACTAGTATTTTGGTGAAGATTTTAAAGAATCTTTTAATGAGAAAACTGTACCTTGTTCTGCTTGTGTGGCTGAACCTCTAGAAATTTCTTTGCTTATCTAGTAGACATTTGTGCTCTTTGGACTTAATAAAACAGCAGCAAACAGATCTGAAAAAACAGGAATAACTTGAAATGTTTCAAGCTGGAATATAAGGATTTTTGTTCTTTCCCCCTTCATTGGATAGTTTTTTCAATGACATGCTCATGGAGCTCCTTTGAGCGTATGTGCCCACACTACAGTTTCAGCTTTTCCCTTTTCCTCTGCTTCTAGTAAAGAAGGCTTTACAGAAATAATTTGGGCACAGAGAAATAAAACTCTAACCATTAGTTAGAGTTTTAAATAGAAAAATCTGTTGCTAAGTACATACGATCTGCTGGGCAACAACCTGTACTGACCTCCCACCCGGGCAAGAAGGGGTTGTGCCAGGGTTGGGACTGTGGAAGAAATCTTCCCAGCCAGAGGAGAAAACTCAGCCCCCAACTCTGAGGCATGTGAATACCATCAGCCAAGCTGTGAAAACACTCACTTGTACACAAGCCATGAACCTGATAAATATAGAAACTCTGTGGTAAATATTTTCAGGATTTATGAAAAAGCCTAGGAGGGGCTGAGCTATCTGGAAATCACAGACCTGAAAAACTTTTTTGCATCCCCTGTTCTATTACTGGAAACTGTTAGCAACCATCCACTCATGTGGGATGAATAAAGGAGCCAATGACGACATGATTCATCTGGACACCCCGATGAGAACATAAGCTGAGATACTAAATCTGCAAGAGATATACATTTTCTTATTTCCTTCAAACATAGTACACTACATTGGCCTCAGCAAATAACAAAAAAATCCCCCTTTTATATTTAAACATCATCTCCTTTACAAAAAATGCAATTCTAACATATTTCAAGATAATTTAGTTCATGTTATTTATCACTAAATTTCAGTCCAGTGATTGCTTCAGTTTAGAGCTAGTTCCTTTATACCTATCTCATCTGAGAACTATGAAACCTATTTCACTCTTTCAGGTCTAACATGAGAACACAATTCCTGCCTTGCTTCCTGCAAACACTGATGTCTTTTCCCAGCCTCTGTTCTATCAAAATGCTTGGTGTGCCTAGGCCCCTGCAAGCTCTCAGTGGCCCCATGGCCATCATCCCTTTTGCAGAAACAGGCATGTATTCTTGGAATTTAAAGTGAATCTCCCTTAAAGGAGAGTATAGTGTCTCATGCAGGTGTGTCATGTACTGTTAGAATAGAACTAGTTTAATTCATAGAATCATAGAATGGCCATAGTTGGACTCCCATTCCTTCCACTACAGGTTGCTCCATCCTCACAGGAAGAATTTCTACCTAATATCTAATCTAAACCAGCCCTTTATCAGTTTAAAACCATTCTTCCTTGTCCTGTCACTCCATGTCCATGTAAAAACTCCCTCTCCAGCTCTCTTGGAGCCCCTTTAGGCACTGGAAGGTGCTCTAACGCCTCCCTGGAGCCTTCTCTTCTTCAGCCTGAACAGTCTCAACTCTCTCAACCTGATTAACAATAGTAAATCGTTACTATTTCATTTCCTACGTGTAGAAAAGTAGTCATAACAACATTCTTAAGGGATAATGCAACAAAACTTTTGGTACTACTGAAAGCAAAGTGTGTGTGGGTTATTTTATTAGTTACAGAGCATTGGGATGAGAATTTTAGGGAGTGACCAACCACCAGAGGGCTCGCGGCTCCTCCCAGGCTGTTCAACGAAAAGGTTAAATAAACCTTCCGTAACAAAGCACTTAAACATGACCTGTGTCCCGTGTGAGGCTCCTATTTTTTGTGAAATGTATTAGCTTGCACAGAAAACATGCCGGTATATTCATTTTTCCTCAATAATTTATTAAGACACTCTAAGACATGCCTCACCATGGTCCTTACCTCGGGCTGCAGGGGAGTCTCCGCTCCAGCACCTCCTTCACTGACCTTGGTGTCTGCAGTTGTTTCTCTCACATGTCCTCACTCCTTTCTTCCACTGCAGTTGCACGGGGGTTATTTCCCCTTGTGAAATCTGTTATCCCAGAGCTGTTGTCTCCATTGCTGCTGGACACAGCCTTGTCCTGGAGCCGGCCAGCCTTGGCTCTGTTGGATATCAGGGAAGCTTCGGGCAGCTTCACAGAAACCTCTGTAGCCCCCTCGGCTACCAAAACCTTGCCATACAAAGGTATAAGAGCAGCCTTTTGGTATTTTAAAGCGTCTAATTTCATGGGTTCTGTTCACAGAAATGTTCAAGTGTGCGACTGATAATCTGTGTGTAGTAAATGATGGGAGGGTCTAACAGAACCCAGGTTTGGCTCAGAAATCTTTGTGAAAAATGGACACTGCTTGATCACTCACTGTAAAGCTGAGGTATCCTACACCTCTTTTCCAAATATCACAAGATATAAAAATACACAGTGATAGCACAATTATATGACATAATAGACCTGACCACGTAATGTTCCATGATAGAATGAAATGGCACAAATTTCATACAACTTAATTAACCAGAGATTACATCATGTCATAATTCTCCTTCCCACCTTTTGTGCTGTTTCTGAGACTGACGTTACATTTGTTTTACATTATGTTAAATACAGCAGTTCCCTGACTTTGAACACCAAATGTCACTCTGGTATTAATAACAAAGGCAAATTCCACACAGAAGGTTAGGGAAGACACAGTGTTCTGAATCTCTTGGGTTGAGGTTCACAAGCAGCGACAGTGTCTCATAGTTTGTAGTTAATTCTTAGTTTTGAAACTAAGTTGTAGCCAAAAGGGTTTTCAATAAGTCGTCATGGATGTCAGTGTGCTCAGTAAACTACAGCAAAACAGAACAAAAATAGAAAGCACACGTTCTTCTCCCTGCATATCTATGTAGATTTAGAGTGTACCTCCTACGTATACCAGTCACAGCTTAAATCAATTCTAACAAACAATTAAGAGTGAGAAAAGTGCTGTTAAGGCTCAGCTTCCAAGAGAAAGAGTTTGGATGGTTCTTTGTAAAATGCCTTTTATTTTACCTAGCAACAATAAACGGCTAGTACTTGACATGAAACAAAGCAAATGCCTTGAAAACTGAAAAAATGGCTAAACAACACAGGACACAAACACAAACACAAACGGGAGTGCTCTGAGGCATAAATGTTTGGTTGCTGATGTGTGAAAAGAGCAGTCATCTTCTTTTTGTTAGTTCTCAAGATAGATACTTCAAATTTAAGGAGAACATCTGGATGGAAACTTTAATTTTCTTAAGAACTCATGTGTTTTATAGCAGATCCATTTTTTCCACACTCAACTCAAATATTTTTCCCCAAGCTCCAAACAACTTCAGAGAATGTGTTTACTCATTTAGTATATGAAAATACAAAAAAGTATTCCCATTTTTCAGTTTTCTCCTATATCTGTATTGCAGACTGACTGTTTGACCTCTTAATTTCAACACAAGTAAAATAATCAATGTGCAGATAAACTGTCAGCTATGATTTTCTTTATCTCAGAGCAAACTTTGTGTATTCATGATAGTTTTGTACTTTCCCCTGCTTTTACATTCACCTCCTTTTTGTATTAATATGGTAGCATTTTATGTACAGGACAAACTAAGTCAAATAGTGCAAACGAGACAGAAATGTGAATCAGTGAGAAGCTGGTTCATGCACTTGTCATCTAGCAAGTTTCTGTTGGTGCTTTATATTATTTTCAGTCCATCAGGTTAAAAAACATGACAATGTGATACGCTTTTTGAACTTCTATTTTGAATGTTTCTAGTTGACATTTACTTATTTTTTGATATTGTCTAGCATATGTTCTAGCTAAATTAGCTGACAGGGAGAGATATGATAAATGCAACAGCCTTTCATCTTTCTCTCAAAAATATTCTTTGAGAGGAAATCAGCAATTACACTACCACAAGCCTTTCTTTAAATTCATAAAATATGCATGTGAGCAACTGACTCAATAGAAGGAAGTCAGAATAACTGATGGAAGAATTGCTATGAACCTAGATTTATAGCAAAAAGAAAAAAAACAACAAAACAAAACAAAAAAAAAGAACAAACAGAGCCACCCTGTAGTAAGCTTGCTGTAAGTATCGCATCCTCCTGAGGTGTCCTGCATGGCAGCTTGTGGTGATGATCTCCCTGGGCAGGGACACCTCTCAGAAACAGAGGGGACAGAGTGAGGAAGGAAACAGAGGGGACAGAGTGAAAAAATTTAACTTTATTTCTTTTCTAACTTTAACTTGGTTTCTACTCTCCTTCTACTTCTTTTCTAACTTTATTTCTATTCTAACTCCAACTTTATTTCTAAAGTTAGAAAATGAATAGAGCAGAGTGGAAATCAAGTTAAAGTTAAAAAGGAAATAATGTTCAAGCAAGTATAGACTTAGAAAAGAGAAAAGGTAGCAAATAAGGTTAGCGTTAGAAACGGTAAAAATTAGAGGAGAAATAAAGTTGAAGTTCGAAAAAAACAGAGGAGAAAGGGAGTGGAAAGAAGAAAAGTAGGTTTGTTTATCCTTTCAAACCTTACTCTTCTTCTTCTCCACTCTATTTCTACTCTATTTATTTTCCAACTTTAACTTCATTTCTACTCTAATTTTCACCCTTTCTAATGCAAACCTTATTTCCCAACTTTTTTCTTTTCTAACTCTATACCCGCTTTAACTTGATTTCCTTTCTAACTTTAACTTGATTTCTACTCGGCTCTATTCATTTTCTAACTTAAGAAATAAAGTTGGAGATAGAATAGAAATAAAGGTAGAAAGGACAGAGTGAGGAAGGAAACAGAGGGGACAGAGTGAGGAGGAGACAGTGCCCCTCAAGGCTGGGGGAGCCCTTAGCCAGCATCTCACACCTCCAGTGAGGTCGGAATGTTGGGTGTCACATCTAAACGTGCATTGCATGCTCCTGATATGGGTCTACACCAGCTACAGCTTCACTGTGAGGAGGGCAGCCAGCAGCAGTGTTCGACTGCCAGCAGACAGTCATAGCCTATTTCCCATGTTCAAAGCAAGTAATCAGCCCTTGCCACAGCCAGTAAAGTGTTGCTTTTGGTCCCACTGCTTTCACAAGTGATCCTGGGTTTAATTATTTTCTGAAAAGTGGATAAAATGAGAAGAATTTTCTTAAGACTATAAAAGCACTTCAGGATTCTGGAGAACTCAGCCTGGGGTGTCAAAGCCACCTCAACAACAAAAAGCACATTGAAAATAAGGTCAGAGGAAGGAGGTACATGTATAGACTTCTGAAGATTCAACCTCAGCAGGGAAGCAATTGTCCTAATTTGTGAAGGGAAAGTACATTTGATTTAATTCCTACAAGGAATGAAGCAAGAAGGCCAAGTGAAAAGTGAAAAGAGATAGGATGTGAGTAGGGAGCCAAAGAGACCGTGGTCTCTGTTTTGTACAGAAACAGCCCTTCTGGTTTACAAGTGTTGTTGCTTTCTGTATACACGACTTGAATATATTCATGCCCATAGTCTGCAAGTGCTGCCCAGAGGCTGTTCTAAGTCTCATTTTGACTGCTGAAAGCATTCTCAGACTGCAACTCTGTGCCCAGTACTGTTCTTCATAAAACAAAAAATTACAAGCAAGGAAGACCTGTGAATATTGTTATTCATCAGAAACATTGCAGGACTTAAAACAGAATTTGCTTTGTTGCTCTTTTAGCTTGTGGGTTTTTGTTGTTTTGGTTTTTTGTAACACCTACACAAGGGCACAAAGTCTCTAGTACACCTACAGGTCTAACTACATACTGATGTGTACAATCGCATCTCTAAAGTACAGCAGCAGAGCTTGGTGCTGAGGAAAGGTCTCTATCTATATAATTAAATTCAAAGTATTTGAGGACAGGCTTAAGCTAAGCATGTGCTTAAATGCTCTTTTGAATAAGAATTAAGGTCTTTTGGTCCTTCTGCTTTGAAGTCTAACTTGTGATGCTTGTTGATGATAGCTACCATATGCAAGATTTCAGGCCTTGCCTTTACTTTTAAACTCACTTAAGATGGAATTTGCAAACGATACATTAGGGAGAGAGACAAGATGCAGAGTTTTATTTTCCAGAGAGAGCATAAGCTGCCTTTATATTTCATTCCTTGTCAGGGAGCAGCAAGAATGGGGCTGCCCTACAGAGGCAGCGATCAGGAGCCTGTGCCATGCAGGGGCACTGATCTGAACAAGGGCTCATCCCAGAGCATCCAGCCAGGCCAGGAGAACAGGCCTGGAATGGTGACAGGGGCTGTGAGATCAGTGTGTGATCCAGTGATCACTAGGAAAATGAGGGGGCCAAGCCCCTCCTGTCCAAGGTCTGCCCAGGAAGCCCAATCAACAAGTGAGGAACAGCAAAGGACAGCAAAGGACCAGAGCTGAGGACAGAGTGTGCCTAAAGCCCAGCCTGGGGGAGGACTGGGGCTCTGGGTGGTCAGGGACTCCTGGTATGACCAGAGCCTGGCATTTCTTCATGGATTTACATTAGATTGCACCATTTTGATATTTAAAGAAGCCACTGACAGAAAAATAAATCTCATGCTAGAAACAAGAACAAGCCTCAGGTTCTCGTGCCAACATTTTAGTTGCAGGAATTTATTGCTTTTAGGGAGCCATTTCTATTGACACAGGAGAAATGTATGTTTACAGTGGGTCTTAGTGAGATCCCAACTTACTTAGACAAAGAAGAAATGGTTAATAAACAGAAAAGAGCAATTGCTTAGTGTTCAGTCAATAGTTCTAAATTGTTATTCACAGATTTGAGGGTGCTTTTCAAAGAAGCTGAAGAAACTCAGAGAGAATGAAGACAATGTGCCTAAGACATCCAGCAGATAGAGATCAGAGAACCTGATCTTTTGGATTTAAATTGGATCACAGGTTGAATATGAATGATCCATATTGTGTTGCTGCAAAGATGTATCAGTTGTATCAGGATATTAAGTTTTATACCAACTGTGTTTCTTCTTTCTAATGACTGGAAAAATCACAGCAAGACAAGAAGTCAGCAGATCACCTCATCCATTGCCACAGCCCAAAGCAGGATCAGATAGATCAGCAAAGTGCTCCAGGTTACACCTAACTCTGGAATTATAATTGTAAAGTTAATGAGCTTCCTCATGCACTCAACCAGAGAGCCCTGGAAAAATTAATGCTGGCATAAGACAGTGAGACAGAAAATGAGTAGCAAGGGGTAGAGGAAAGGCAAAGATGACTTATACCAGCATAATGTGTTGAACTATGATGCAACTTGATCTTACTGAACATCTTTTATTATTTATTTTAAAGTTATTATTTATTTTAAATGTTTCCTAAATGGTCAAAATGTTTTGAAATGTAATTCTGTGTCCTCCCCCCAGCTTTGCATCACCTGCAAAATTAATAATAAGAATTTTCTCTGTTCTGTTATTTACATTGTTAATATCAATAACAAAAAGACCCAGACTGAAGACAGAGCTCTAGAAAGCCAGCAATGTATCCTTTCCTTTTGTCAGTGAACTGTTCCTTCTATGAACTACTCCTTGCTTTGCAGTCAGTTTTGTACAGACCTTATAATACATTTATCCAGACTGTATTTCTTTAACTTTTTAAAGAAAATATCATGTGTCATAAACATACTCAAGCTGACAACAGGCTCTGTCCCATCCATAAGGCCTGTTCCCTGTTGGAAGAGAAAATCAAGTTATCTGGTGTGACTTATTTTTGACAGATCCATGTTGACTGCAATTATTCTCTGGTTATCATCTACGTGCCAATAATAGTTTGTGACGTTTATTTGTCTCAGGATTTTTTCAAGAAGTTAAGTTATTAACACTTAAATTGAGTTGTATTTCTCTGGCTCCATCCCTCCTCTGATAACAGCCATTTACAGTTGTTTGAAAACATTTGGTTCATCTGAGTGCTCCTTATCTGCTCTTTACCTACCCTGGGCTGAGATAATTTTGTTCTCAGCATCACCAGTCCCAACTATCTGCTTGTGCATGATCTTTTTTTGTAAGTCTACTACAACAGAAGCACTAATCCTTTAGCTTTCTTCATAATTTGTGGATAGATTTTCTTCTCTGTTGAGTAGGGGGTTAATAATTTTTCTACATCCTTCTTAGTACAAATATATGTAAAGAGCAGTTTTTACCTGATAGCTCTTGACAGTTCAATAGTTTTGCAGCAATACCTTTCTTAGTATTTCTTTCTTATTCTTAGTGATTTGATCCATCTTCCTTTGTATTTCCTTCATGTGCTTAAGGTCAATAGAGTCTTCATGATGTGGACAAGCTAAGCTTACTGCTGTTTCTGTTGTACTCACAATTGGAATAAATGGCCCTTTGAATTATTTTCTAAAGCATCATTCCTTTTCTTAACCCCTTTCTTTACACCTCCTTCCTTTGAGGTCTTAACTATTGATTGCTTAAATCTTTAGCTTTCATGACATCTGTCTTTATGTGGCCATTCTCATTCCTTCCTCTTCAATGGACAAGCTGTCATTTTGCAAATGCTTTTCTTTTTTGTGAGGAAAATACTGCCCACTTTTATGTTATCAGCCAGTTATTCTTCACTGGCAGTCTCAAAAAAACCACAACTCCAAACCACCCAATCAAGTCCTCATATTCTTGAGGCTAGGCCATATCCTAAAGAAATCACTACACCTGAAATACCAGCACCTTACAATGAACTGCTGTTCTAATGGAAGGGGTTTTTCACTTCACCAAAGATAAGCTCAGGAAAGAAGTCAGAGAAACAGATCCCAGACACTGCCAAAGGTGAGAAGTTGAAATGCAGAGACAAGGTATAAAACTGCCTGGGATTGCTTCTAGCAGCAGTAGCTGTCCTCTTGTATGTGACTGAAGGAGTGGAAAGAGACAGATCTGTTCCAGGTTATTCATGGCAGGAGGTAATCCAATTGGTAGACCCTAAGAGAAAATACTCTGTGCTTTGTGAGCAGTAATCATGTGTTTTAGAAACAGACTACCTTTTTGAGCAGTAATCCTGTGGCTTAGAAATAGAGGAAGAAGAAAACTGTCAAATACTGGTGTTAGTGTTGAACTGCTTATTTTGAGTATTCAGGCTGTGAAGCAGGGTAGTGCAGCAGGTGTGCATTGCCCGTATGGGTGTGTCCAGTTAAAGGGGGAAGCATTTGCAGGAACTTTGTGCTGCAGGTTTAGATCAACGATAGGTATTTTAATGAATCAGCAGTGACTGAAAAAACAGCATTTTGTAGAATTCTTATTAAGCTCAAATTATAGAAAATAGTCCATGAAGATTCTGGAAAAGCCTGGTGGGACCCCTTCTTTCCCAAAAAGGGAGTAATTTCTTCCACAGCAGAATGGCAGTGACCTGCTGCCTCCAGCTTTACAGACCAGGTGTTGCTGCCCCTGTGCCTATATAGAAATCACTTTGACTCAGCCAGTGTTGATATGACTAGTCTTTTCAAACTCATTTGCGGAACTAAGCTTTTATTTTCAATTTATCAGGCTCAACAGTTTCGCCAGTGATGGTGCTGTCCTAATGCTGTCCTGTGGAGAAAGAAAGCCCTGTAATGATCAGGATGGGGAGAGCAATGTGCTGCGTGCGGGTTATGTGAAATAAAATCTGTAGGAGACAGCTCTCAGGGGATGTCCATGTCTCTGATTGCCTTGACAATGTCCCCTTAACCTGCTACTCTCTCTGGACCTCCACGGACCTTTCCCTTTCAGATGCAGAGCTACATATTGGCAGTACAACTTCTTCACAATGCCACAAACCAGGAACCAAACCTGGACTGCTGCGCAGGGCTCAGTCTGTCACTCACGGCTGTAAGTCGTCTAAGCACAAGGACAAGTGGGGTCTGCGATCTGTACAAGGCACTGGGCACACCTGGCTGGAGGCACCTGCCCATGTCCACACCAGGGCTGGGTTGGAGCCCCGCTCGGGTTTGGAGCTGGATCCCCGCTCAGGTTTGTCCCTTTCTCGGCCGACCTACCTATATCTCCTGCAATGGCACTCGAAAAACTCGTTTATCGAGTTAAGGTCGCTGCCGATCGGGTCGGCGAACAGGACCGCGCTGACGGGCGTGCAGAGCCGTGCCCGGTCCTCGCCGCCCTCCAGGCCGGTGGCACTGAGAGGGCGAACCGCGGGCAGCTGCAATAAGGAGGAGGAGGAGGAAGGGGGGTAGCCGGGCGAAATCCACGGCAACAGGCGGGAGGGAGCGCGCACCGCCGAGGGAGCAGCGGCCGCGGCGGCGAAAGGAGGCGGTGGGGAGCGGAGGGAGGCGGGCGCAGCCGTGGCGGAGGGAGGAGCGGGCGGCCGGGCGCAGCCAATTCGGGGGACCCGTCCATTTTTCGGCGTGAGTCAGGCACGTCGGTGGGGTGATGCTGCGGCGCCGGGCAAGGGCCGGGCCAGCCGCGGGGAGCGGCCCGCCCGCTCGGGCCCGGAGTCTCGGCCGTGCCGGCGCTGCCGCTGAGTGGAGCGGTGCTTCCTCCTTCCCGTCCCTCGCCGGGGCCGGCGCCATGGCCGCGGGGGCCTGGCCTGCCGCTCCCTGACACCCGCCCGCCAGCGGAGGTACCGCGCCCGGGGATGCGGGGGATGCGCGGGCGGGAGCGGCGGAGGGCAGCGGGGCGGCCTGAGGGGGCCGGACACGGCGCTGGCCGCGGGTAAGGGCAGCCCAGGACGGGCAGAAAAGGGAGAGCGGTGGGCGGTAGAGCCGGGCGAGGAGAGGAGGGTCCCGGGGAGGGGGGGTCTGGAGTTCGTAGGCTCCGTGCAGCTGCGGCCTCTGCCTCCCCTCAGGCTGCTGCGTGCGGGACTGCTCCGGGCAGCGGAAGGGAAGTGCAGAACTGCCCGAGCCCTGAGCGGAGCTGCCCGCTTCTCCCGGAGCCTGGCAAGGAAGGGCTGCAGCGGGAGCGTCTGGGCGTTTCATGCTTCGTCAGCCCGGCAGCATTTTGGCTTTGATTCCGTCTTGCTCCTACCTGTTCCTGGAGAAGAGGCACCGTCCCGCCATGTCTCGCTACAGCCTCCACAACCTCCTGGACTGGATGTATGGCGGGGTGGACCCCAGCTTCGCCGGCAATGGAGGGCCGGAGTGCGCCGCATTCCTCTCCGGCCAGCAGCGCTTGCTGGAGAGTTTGGTCTTCCTCACTGTGGGCATTGTGGAGATTCTCGTGTCCCTGTGGAAGCTCAGGCAGCTGCATGTCCGGGAGCTGGAGAATCTGCTGCAGCAGCCCCAGACTAAGCAGGAGAGCCTGGGAAAGAACGTGCTGCTGGTGCTGCTCTGCCTCATCTTTGGGCTGGAAGTGGGGTTCAAGTTTGCCACCAGGACTGTCATTTACCTCCTGAATCCCTGCCACGTGGTCACCATGATGCAGGTAAGGCTTGTGCAGGGTCACCTGGAGGTTTGCTTTTGCGGTGTACTTGCAAAACGATTGTTTCTTTTTTTCTCGTAGTCGGTTTGTGGACCAAAAGTGCCTAGTAAAAGTACAAATGCCAAGAATTGGTATAAATATTTTAAAACTTAGCTTTTTAGTCGGTTGAATTGAAATCTATCAAGAAACCCAAGTCAGATGAAAAGGTGAAATTGTAGCTGTAACTAATGTCCAGATCTCTGGTTGAAAGTTTTAATCATTAAGGCTTTCTCATCATTTACCTTCACCTGTCCTTGCTTCAAGAATAGAAGGTGCTGTTTTCACAGACAGCAGTGCTAAAATTTGCACCAAATCTAATGAAGACAAGATTAACGCAAAACCAGCTATGTAATTTATGTGCACCTTTTTCAAGCAAGTGACTTCTAGGGGTGTGATTGTATTTTGTGAAGGTGTTGGAGCAACAAATTACTCATTGTGCAGATAATGTTGGTTTACCTTTCTAATTTTAGAGGCTGAACAGTATAGAAACAGGTGTTACCTGTTTCTCATACATAGGGTGAACAAACTGATGTGGCCTAATATGTGTGGATAAACCATGTTGTTTAATGACTTGTGGCATGGTTGTTGATGTGTAATAATGTGCAGTTTGTGTAGATTTCAAAATAATGGATGCATAGACAAACAGTTACTGAACTGGTCTATCAAAAGCTTATAAGCTGTGTTTGTTAATAGTGCTGTGCATGTACTTAACTATCAGTTTTGCTGAGCTTGGTAAGGAGTGTGGGAGATGTCAAAAAATATTATTATTTTGCTAAGTTTGTACCGTCAACACTGAAAAGCTTAAAAAATTCTAGGTCAAAAATTAATCAAGGAATGTCAAAAAGGCTTTCATAAAAGTTGCCATGGTAGCAATGTCTGTCTAAGATGAATAACAGACAAAAATCAGATCAATGCCATTCCGGGTCTCCCATTGCAGCATGTGAGGTGATCTGGGCTGAATCGGATCGAGCCAGTTCTTGGATTCACATCTGGAGAGCGTTTCCCAAAGGGAAGTGAAACATCTTTCCTGGTCGTACCAGTAGTTTGAGGGAGCTGGGTTTTATTTCAAGGGCAGGGGGAAACAAGCTGCAACAGCAATATTGAAGACCTTTACAGCAATTAATTTACAGTTCCAGAAATTAACTGGTAGGTTATGTAAATTCCTGGGTCGTGATGCAGTGTTTGCTCAGTAGTTTACAGCACAGGACACTTCCTTCTCTTGAAGTGATAAGGATTGCTGTGCAATCAGTCAGTATTGAGAGTGCAGTTATGCAAGGACTGTGTAGAAATAATTAAAATAAAGTGATACGGCTACATTCCATTTCTAGGCAGTACTCGATGATAACTGGGAAGTTTTCCTATTAATTCTCTGGAAAAGAGGTGACGATATATTAACAGTAGGATTTGAAAGTTTAGTTGCCTTTATGTTGTGATGTTTGCAATAAGTATTCAGCTAAGTGCTTACAGAAACCTGGGGGAGCTAGTTCTGTTCACCTCTTTCAATAATGGCCCCTGAAAGGAAGATGGAGACTTAAGCTCTGTAGTCAGGCATTGCCATTTCTGAATCTCTTTTTGACTAATTGTAAAGTTTTTTAAAATAATCCTATGCTAATTACTCATTAGAAATGGTATTCCAGCGTGAAATTGAGAAGGTGGGCATATCAGCAAAATGTAGAAGTCCTGCCCCTTCATCCTCAAAAAGATGTATTATAAGTAGGCCTGGGCCTAATGTAGAGAAAGAAAATGATGGCAAAGCCAACGGCTTTCAGCAGAGTAAGAGAGTTAGATACAAAGATAATCAATGACCTCCATTGTGGAAACAGATAAGCCTGTGCAGCCCCTGCCCTGGAGAGAGGCCTGCCGAGAGGGCTGTGATGAGCATTATTGCATAACTTCCCTGCAAAGATTCCCTTGGAAGAAGCAGAACTTTGGCTGAGGATGGGACATTGTGAGACCCATGATCCTCCCGGGACCCTGTGTAGATTCCTTGTAACCTTCTTGGTTGATTGGCTTCTACCTTCTCACACCACCCCTCGTTTCCATATAAGAACCCCTGTACCTACCCTTGCACCCTCAAGGGAGCTCCGTCCCTGGCTGCCCTTCGAGAGGTGCTGGACAATAAAGCTGCTCCCTGCGGAGCTGCCAAACGGAGCTCCTCGGCTGTGTCTCCCAGGTTCAGCCTGGGGTCACCTCGCGGAGCAGAGCTGAAATCACTTTCTTGCTGAATCCCTCAGAGCTGACAGCCTGCTGAGACAGGCAGGGCCCCCGGCGGCTGGGGAACGCCGAAGGCTCCGGGAGGGGTGCCCCTAGTGAGACACCTTCCCTGGGACAGTCACGGTGTGCTGGGTCTGAGCCACAGACCCCAGCCTAGAAGCTACACTCCACCAGACAAGTCATACAGAGTTGGAATATTGAAGTCATTGTTTTTCTAGCCTGAATTTGCTGAAGGCAACAGATCTGTAAGATGAAATACATGAAAATATAGTTTGTCCTTCACTTCTGTTCTTGCAGTAGTTTGTACATAATCCTGCTTCTTTGTCTAAATAATAGAATGAACAAAGTAAAAAGTGAAGAGATTAAACATGCTACAAGAATCAAGATCACTTCAAAGGGAAGCCAACAGTAGCTGTTGGTAAAGGTCTCTTCTTTCACTCTATTTCTGTTTTCATTTTCTTCAGCTGAGACTGTTTCACCTCAGCAACAAAGACTCTGGGCTCTGAGCCAAGAATATTTGGAACTGAAAATTATCATTCAGATTTTCTTTGCATAAAAGCAAAAGTCCTGCTCTTAAAGGACATAAGACTGAAATGAGAGCGAAGAAAAATGGAAGTTAGATGTGTGTGCATTTGGGCAGACACAACTGCCAAGTATAATGGCTCCTGAGTTTTACCAGAGAGTCTGTTTTGACCAGGCGTGTCTAATTTCTGCCTATCATGCCAACCTGTGTTCAAGTCTTTTCATAAACTAGTTTAGATGTGTCACTGCAAGGATGAAGTGTTGATCAAATGAATGTATTTAACTGCCTCAACAGATCTCATTGTTAATCAGCTTCCCAGAATTTGTTGCCATCCTGTCTTCTGGTTGAATTACCTAGAAGCAGTGGTACTCATTTCCTGTTCTGGGTTTTGGCTTCTTGCATAGCTTTTGGAGGAAGAAGGATGTTTCTTCACCAGTGTCATGAGTGCAGCATCATTGAGAGAGAAATCCTTCAAGTCTTAAAAAATTATATGTATTTTGTAACAAAGGTGAATGGAAACTGGTGCCATTTCTCTGCCAGCTGTGGGATGGGGTTGGGGCTTGTTTGTGCAGTGTGGTGTTTAGTTAGTGTGTGGTGCAGCAAGGGGCAAAGTCTGTGAAGAAATTCATTCTGAACTCTTTCTTTACAGAAAAAATGAAAAAAATTATTTTAATACCTCTGTTAAAGAAGAAAACAAAACCAAGCCACAAATCACTCTCCTTTTAGGACTGGGGATGTGATTGGTCCAATGCTGGTACAGATCTGGCATAAAAGAGAAACATTAAATCCCTAGGCTGTTCAAAACATATTTGCCTTTCCACAAAAATCAACGTATGTTTAAGGAACCAGGTGTTATATTTTCAAGACATTAATCCTTTCTAGTGTTTTAGGACACATCATTGTGTCCTTGAAACATTGTGTTATTTAAATTGGCTGTGTGAAGGAAGTCTTTGAAGTTTCTGATTGAACAGTGTGAGAGAGGATTCCCTCAATAGCCAAATACAGCACTATTGATTTCTTTACAAGCTTTGTGAAGGAGACTTTTAGCAGCAGCCAGAGTGTGCTTGTTTAGAAGTGTACACATAAGTGTTGTGTCCCTGTCTATGAGCATTGCTTTAGTGAGGTGAAAATTGCATGTCTTGCAATGTCAAACCCAATGATTTCAAACCAATTTATCTATTCTATATTCTTTAAACGAATTTTTTTTTTTTTTACTTTTCAATCAAAACCCTTGAGTTCATGTAGCCATTCTTCATTTCAGGTTTAGTGAAGGGGCAGTTAGAATTTATATCAAAAACTTGTTCTCCATTATTTGTTCCTGTACCCCCGATTTGTAATTTGACACACATATTTTGCAACCTGCTATTGACAATCAAGGTAACAATGCAAATGAGTAAACACAGGTGTCTCCTGATGTCCTGAAGACAAGCCAACTGGAGTTAACAGACAATTAAGATTAAGCATAGACAAGAGCTAGAGTTAAAATTAGTCTATATTGCAAAAGAGAAATCTGTAACAAAAAAAAAAAGCCATCTAAAGCAGAGGTTGTAGGTAACACTGGTAGGGTAAAGTGATCTTAAAAGGTCCTTTCCAACCTTAGTGATTATGAGGTTATTATAATGTTTTTCTTTTTGGAAAGATCTTCAGTTTTAAACACTGAAGGCTGTGACTGACCTATCTGTAGAAATTTAAACTGTGTGTGTATAAGTTTTTTGAAACTTTGTTTTAGGAAGTGGCAGAAACACGACTGTAGTCTAATCCTAAAATGATAGCTAGTCCTTCTTTTAAACTGTTGTAGATTTTGCACTTGACTTTAATATGTCTAGGCCGTCTTCCAGAATGGTGATTTAATACCAATCTTAAAATAAATTTTGTAATTTTATTTTATTTTAGAAAGGGTTTTGCAAGAATAATTTCTCAATGGTAAATTCTCAGCTGGCCAGTTGTAATTCTCTTCCAGTTCTTCACCAAGTTATTGCACTTCAGCCAGTTAAGGACTGACATTTGTTTGGAATAAAGAAAATGTGTTTGTAGGAAACACCTGTTTTGCTGGAGGATTGCTTTGGTGATCTTTTTAGGCAAAGAGAAGTAAACTTAAAGGGGAAGCAATAGGTGGAAAGAAGTATAGGTTTCATCCAGTGATCTTGGTCTGATGTTTGCATAAATAAAACCAGTGCTAAGTAAATCTGCAGTTCAGTAAATACTTAATCCTGTGTTCATTATTTCCAGTTCTGGCTTCTTTAGAGACCTGGATGCTTTCTGTCCTCTGCAAAAGAGGTTACTGTTTTTTGGAAACAATGGGCTGTTTTCAGAACTTAGATAATAAACATAGCTTGATTGAATTCTGCACCACTTGGGAATATGTCCCAAAATACATCTAAGTAATTACTTCCTCTTTTTTTTGTCTTTTAATTTGCGCACATGGTTCCTAAATCCTTTGTAATATTTGGAAGAACCAGTTAAATTGTATATGGTTTTTTATATCCTCTCTCTTCAAAACCTTGAATTAAAATTAAAGGGACAAAATTTCCTATGAATATATATACGTTTTTCAAAATGTAAGTCTCTGAACAGAAGTTTTTCTTTTTACAGCTGCAAGTTAACTTGTGATGCTTTCCCTTACAGCTGATGGCTAGAGAGGAAATTCATGCTGGTGCGTGGTGAAAAAGGGCAGATGAAGAACAATTAAAGCACTGAAAGCACCAGTGTTTCTCAGTGGCAAGCCTCATTTCTTGCAAAAGAGTGCATTTTCCTTCCAGGAAGATGATAGCAGCCTCAGGGACACGGATAGGAAGTGACAGCTCAGGAGACAATCCATCAGATCCTTTATCCCGAGTCTGCTGTGCTCCAGAACCATCGTCTGGCCTTCAGAACACCAGGACATGCTTGGATAGCTTAATCGGCCCCTGATTCCCAGAACTGTCAGGTTTATTTCTTATTTGTTACAATTTATTTTTTAGCAACTCTTTTGTTGTGTTTAAAAAACAGTCTACTGAAGTTTAGAGGCTTTTACTGATACTGCAATTAATATAATAATTACATATAGGACTGAGGAAAAGCTTTTCTGTGATAGTTTAAACACTATATATTCTTTGTTTCACCATTGTGTTTATTTTCAGTCAATCCCAGCATATGGTAGAGAAATTGAGAAATGCTAGTGTGAGGCAAGGCAGGGATTCTTAGTCAGAAATAAGAGCAATTTTTTATTTTGTATAAAAAGTTTAGCAAATGTGTTAAAGCTGTGATTCAGTTTTCTATGTTTGAGGAGATTATGGAACAGCCTTTTTTGTTTAAACAAGGTTTGGCCAGTGATGCTTTATCCTAAGATTTAGTCCAGGTGACAGGGACTACAGGAACAAGTCATGGTGCTGGTGAATGTTCTAGTTGAGGAATTGGAGTCTAAAGCTCTTGGTTAAGCCTTGGTTTTGAAGTTGCTAGAATTTGGAAATATTGCTGTGCTGGAGGCTGTAATGCATTCTTAGATAATTCTCTCATTTATTCTGAATATTCTCAGGAGAAAAGAATATAAAAAGTGGGGAGTTGACAAGGGATATCTTGCTCTCCAAACAGGAATAGGAACTGCATGATTGGAAACTGTGGATGATAAAGCTTAGCTTTCTCTGACCCCAGATATTTACACTGAGTGTTATCATCTAAAGGCCACTAGATGAATGATTAGGTAACCAGATATTGGTTTGTTTTGATGAGATCATCACAGATTTAAAACAAATATCATTCAAAGTGTGTCATGTAGTTTGAGCAATGTATTAGGGAGATAAAGGCCTATTTTGTTTCTTTTTTTTTTCTGTTTAAATTATTTTCTTTTTTTCAGAACAGAGCTATTAATAATTACTTCAGTGTACTATCCAGTGTTATGGTGTATTTCTGTTGGCTGTAATATATTTTTAGGATGCCCTTTTTATCCTATTTGGCAGTTTCACCATTCCGTGTAGGCTGTTTGCTGGTAACTTAAACTGATGTTTCAGGAGTAGCTGCCTGAGGCCGTTAGGAATTTCAGTGGAGTGGTGAATGAAACCAGCAGCAGTACCCACACTGGACACCTTATAGGTTCCAGGGGTTGGGATGTCTTTCATCTCATGATTTCCAGTCTAAGAAGCCCTTGGTTGCTGTCTCCTCGCCCTGCTGTAAATGTTGACACTCCCAGTCACAGATGCTGAGTTTTACTGCAG
This sequence comes from Vireo altiloquus, assembly GCA_013396875.1. Taxonomy (NCBI): domain Eukaryota; kingdom Metazoa; phylum Chordata; class Aves; order Passeriformes; family Vireonidae; genus Vireo; species Vireo altiloquus. The sequence continues at coordinate 1,252,297 of VZRF01015120.1, read as the reverse complement.
GGGTTGTACACCAGCAACATCCCCTGCAGCAATTTGAACCCTGAACAATTCCTGTGCCACGAATTTGAAACCTGCAGAGTGCAATGGGACTCATGTTTCTGGTGGCACTTCCTCAGGCCTTTAGATTGATGTGGTGAGGGTTTATGTTTATTCAGATGGCCAAGTAATTAGTGTCAAATAAATGTAATGGTTTGTATTGTAATACTTTGTTGGTTAGTGAAATGCCAACTTAAATTATCAGGAATACAATGTTGTATGCCTTAGCTTTTTATGGATTGTGTTACTATTTTGTTTGTAAAAGTTGGCTGTAGTAAGGCTATTAGTTACTTACCATCTTGTGTTTTTAAATACTACAAATTTCTGTTGTAAAATCCTACAAAAGCAGGAATTTTGAACTGTGACAGGAAAAAAGGTGTTGGTCACTTGAGGCAGGGTAGAGCAGGACTTTTCTATGATGATTTTGCTTTTGTAGGAAACAGGATACAAAACATCCTGCTCAGGGGAAAAGTAACAAAAGTGAACATGCACCTGAGAATCTTCTTGTGAACTCATGTGTCACTGACAGATGGAGATGCAAGTTAATCTAAATTAAGTGTAATTTAAATTTTCTTGAGAAATTGGACTTACGAATTTCTTTTTTTGAATTCAACCTCTTTGTTCTTTTACCTCAGATACGTTTTTAATTATCAGGTTTTGTTTAAGCACTGATTTGAGAATGGGGAATGAAGTAACCCACTACTAGTGAAGGCCTGGTGCAGACAGTAGTTAGAGAAAAAGGAAAAGTAATTTCAGTGACCTCTGAAATACTAATTCCTAAGGTGTGGTTGCTAATGCACTCACAGAAAGACCTGAGTCCTATGTTAATAATTAATCTTAAACTATGAGAAGTCTAGAAATATTTCACCCTAGACTCTAAAAGGAAAGAAGGTGAATGTAGGTTTGCTGAGTAAACAAACTTGGCCTGTGGAAGGGGAGACTAATCTAGAATATCCCAATGAACATATATCATTTACAATACATTAGATTGTAGAGGATGGAAACTGTTCAGCTTGCTACACTTCTTCCATCCCTGGGTAGAACTGGGAAGCTGGGGGGTTGGAAGCAGGGACAGGCAGCTCCTTCTGTTCCAGCGTCTGGTTTGTATAACACAGAAACTACTTTTACTGTAGTATTTTTGAATGCTCTGCCAGCAGTATTGCTTTGATTCATGAGTGTCCTTAGCACGAGATTAACACAGGACACATTAATCCCTGAACCTGTCTGACAGCTGCAGTAAGGCAGCGGTGATTTTTGTGCTAAAATATTAAATACATTCAACTTGCTCCTATTTGGCAATTAGAATGTTACATCTTTTGGTGTCTCTTCCTTTTTTTCCCCAGATTTAGCAGTCCGAACTTACCAAACCACAGATACTATTTTTATTTAAATTCCCTTTTAGAGGGCAAGTGGTAGCTTTTTAAGTGATAGGTGTTCTGTGCTGGCTTGCTAGTTTTGTGCAAAAAGAAATGCTGACTCAAAGCTGCATGATGGAGTTATTAAATTATAGCTTTCTGATAAATTATAGAATGATTGTTTTGAACTTCCTTAAAAATTAATTTTAGACTTAACTGACAAAATCTTTTACATCTTTTAAATTGTCCATCTGCTTAGATCTTCCTTGTCTTATTTTGAGGGAAAGTGGATGATTTTCTCAAGTACAGTAAAGTACACTTAAACTTACCACCCTGAGGTAATTGTACTTTACCGTATCTTAGCCTTTTAAACATACCTTTTAATCTCTTCTGCTCTGGAGAGTACTTTGATACACCTAACAGGGTGAAAATTTTTATTTCAATGCAGATTTATTAAAGCCTGTCTCTATCTCTTTTTTTTTCTTTTTTTTTTTTCTTTTTTTTTTTTAATTCATTCCAGTTTTGGATGAATCCGGTTTCCATGAATTTTTCACATTGCCAGTAGAAATTAAAATACAACCTCTTCAAGTTCTCATTTTGAAATAGAAGAGTAAACCAATCAATTTATGATCTGGTTAAGTGATCATGACTGGAATGTTTGAAAAGAAGGATGTGTTTCTGGTCTTCTGCAAGGAGTTGCTAAATCAAACAGGCTGCTCAGGGACAGACAAGCTGCTACTCTGAAAGGTAAATGAAATATGTGCTGCAGATGCAGGGGTTTCAGGGCTAGTGTGCTCAGCTGTCTTCTGCCAGCAACTACTCAGACATCTCTAAGTGTTCCCATTGATCCCTCGAGTGCTGCTGTGATGTTTCATCTGGAATGGTTGGAATTGTGTGACTTGCTCTGTTCCTCCCCTCTACCTTTTGAATTGTCTTTTGTCTCCTTAGATTTTTGATCAAACAAGATGATCTTTGTTATGCATGTTTCTGTCTCAGCAGGGCTAGGACTGGTAGAAGGAAAGCCTTTCATTACAGGTTATGATTGCACTACTCTCTGCTTCAGTGTACTGACTGAAAATTAGTGTCAAAATTAAAATACTTTTGAGGGGAAAAACTACATTTTTATATGTAGTATTTTGTAGAGATTTGGAATGTTCTGGAGTAAAAGAAAAGTGGAGATCCAGCCAACTCATAGGATCAAACAAACAAATCAGTGAGCTCTCCCTATTTAATGCCTGGAGTGGGGAAATAACATTCAATTTAATAATAATAGTAGATATTTGAAGAGGTATTTTTCTTCAGTTCAGAGACAGTATTGCTGTTTTACCCTTTTTGAACAAAAGATTTTGTATATTTTTGGACAACAGCTCTTGAGATTTTTACTGGTTTTTGTTTTTGAGATGTTGATTGCTACAACTAATGGTGAAATGTGGCATGCTAACATATCAAAGAAACTGGAAGTATTAGGCAAATGAAAATTTGCAGCTGACAAAACTTATGGAAATGGTCTCAAAGCTTTTGGAACCTGTAACATAATATATGTATCTACATACACATGTTCTTGTCACCCTCTGAGAATTTTCCTAGATCTAAATCTAGCATGTTCCACAGTCTCTCATAAGCTGTTTTTAGGTAAGTCATGGCTCATAATCCATGGGAAAAATGCTTGCAGGCATTCTGGTATTGTAGATTTTAGCACTGTTGGTAGTAGCTGACTACAAATGTAATGTAGAGGGACTGTTGGATTAAAAAAACTGTAATGATAGAACAAGAAAAGTGTTTTCCTTTCCTACTGGTTTCATATAGCAGTACAGTTGAATGTAAATAGGAAACCAGTTATGTTTGATGGTTTGTGCTCTTTTTTCCACTTTTTTAAACTGGGGCACTTACCCTTTGCTGAAGTCCAGATGTGCAAACTGTAAAAGAGTTGTTTGAATAAAACTATTTCTGTATTAATATAAAAAATTATCAAAACACTGATATCTCCAAATTAATGTGATAATTGCAACACATGTAATACTTGAAGTGCAAGAAATTATTTACAGCCCAGTCCTGCATTAGTTTAGCCCAACCACGAGTTCAGTGTCCCTAAGCTCTTGTCTCAAGGGAGTAGTAGTTAATCAGTGCTGTCCTGGACACTGAAGTCCCCAGACTCTCCAGCCCTGCTGATCCATCGTGTGTTCTGGTGTGACCTTTGTCTTTGGGCTTATGCAAGGCAGTGCTGGCCATGCAGTTCTTCATGCCAGGAAGATTTCCCAAGGGAATGGATAATAGTACTTATGATCTTGCAGAGCAATTGTGAAGTATAGTGACAGAATTTCTGATTTTTCATTTTCATCTGGGTCCTCAAGGTTGAAGTGAACTTCAGGCTGTGGATGAAGCAGTGTTATGAGATTCTTTGTGATTTACTGTCTGAGAACAGTTGTAGAATCTCCTGGTCTGGTGCTTCTGAAAGACTCAGCCATCCTGACTCACAATATTGTTCCCATTTAGGAATTCTTATGTCTGCACTTCCTCAATGCCACACACGATTTTGTACTTTCTCTTTCTCTCACACCCATTAGCCTGCAGTCTTTTACAGATATTAATCCCTGTGTGGAAAATGTTCTGTAAATTTTTTTTTTTTTTGAGAGGCGAAAGGGGAAGGCAGTGGTCTGAACTATGCTAATAATCCAGCCTATCAGACAATGTATATTTTGTAGTTAACTTTTCCCATCTGAAACAGTTAATTTTATACATTTTGGATTTTGGACTAGTTCTTTTGTTCTTCTTTCATTTGTAATGTGAAAATATAACTGGAGACAGATCTGACAGAAGAAGGGAGAACACTGAAGTTGTTTCCTAGTGTTTCCTCTCAATTAAAGTTGAGTAATTCTGCCTTGGGAAGGGAGAACCCTGCTCATTGTGCTTTACCACACACACTGCTTGTGTCTGCTGGAGCTCTGCAGTGCCAGCTAGGCTGGGGGCTCTGAGAGCCCCAGTGTCTCAAGAGTTCTGCAGGAGAGCAGAGGCTGGAAGCTCTGCACAGCCCTGCTGCTGCTTTGACTCGGGATTCTTAGGTTTATGGAACAGAGCTGTTCCCTCCTGCAAGGCAAAGGCTTGGGTTGCCAGTATGACAGGGAAAAGTAGTAGGATTATGGGATCAGTGTGGGAACACTTGTGTTGGAGCTTATGAGCTTGTCTGCTGTGAACTGTGTGTATAAGACTGCTGGTAGTCTGAGCTGAATGATGACACATTTCATACAGGTCTTTGAAAATCAGATACAAGTGTGTCCTCTAAAATTTTCCTTTAAGAGGTTGAGATTTGTTTATCATGGCAAGTGTCTACATATTTAGAGAGAAAGTCTTGATATTAAACTGCTAGAGCTGAAGCATTTGAAGGTCTAGTCCATGATCCTTAACTTTTAGCATAAACATTCTGGTTATGATTTCTCTGCTGCCATAAAAAATGGAAGTCAGGCTTATTTTCTGAAATATCCCTTTAACAGAGGGATTTTCATGCTTAAAAATGTTAAATATTTGTTTTTCCCCTCATCAGCTTCTGAAACTGTTTCTTTAAGTAGAGCTGAAGTAAAAATAATCAGCTGTGAATCTTGTTCTCTTCTTTGCCTGTCTCCATGGTAGTGAAGTGATTTAAATTGGTATGTCCATCTCAGTCCTCATAACAGTGCCATCCTTTTAAAATGTGAGCTGTTTCAATCCTCAGTGCTGAGATTCAGACATTACCCAGACTCAGATCATAGCTTCTGCTCTACCATGTAGTTGTTGAAGCACTGTGCAGTGTGTTAGAAAAAGAAGGGTCTAATGTGATTAAAACATATTTATAGTTTGTTCATTTTGTGCATACAGATTTTTTTTTTTTTAAGATGTAAGAGATAAAAAGAAATTAAATTCTCTTTTGGAAGAGCAGAATTTGTTTCATGGAAGTATTAACTATGCTTCAACATTAATACATATCTCCTATTGAATTTCTGAATTTAAGGAAATGATGAAATAATCAGATTTAAAACTCTAGATGAACTGGTGAGACTCTAGATATCATTTATCTGTTTGGTAACGTACAGAAGCGTTTTAAAAGTTTGACTAGTGCATGCAGGTAACATGTGGAAAAATACTTATCACAGGAGAGCTGTACAAGATATTTTTGGTCTCCAAAGAAGGGAAAATACAGTCCACAATTCAAGGAACTTTAGTTAGTAAACAAAGTTTATTCCAAACTGCGCAACAATGGAATAATGAAGCATAATAAGTTAGACACTTTTCCCAGAAGCTCTGTGGGTCTTACAAGAAAGGTGATATACAGAGCTCTCATAAAAGATTTTTCTGGCATGTACTTTTTTCTTACTTTGTTTCCCTTAGCACAGAAAACCATCAATTAGTGGATTCTAATCATGCAACTGTTATGTTCTCTTCCTCCTTAACCTGCCCTAATGAGTTGAGATTGCTTGCTTTTTAAATGCAAGACTTCAGAGAAAATCTCATTGGATTTTAATGGTGTTCATTAAGAAAATGTCTTGAGGTACATTCCATTAAATTTAATTGCTGCCTCTCTTGCTGTGCCTTTGTTAGAGTGTTGTGTGACTTGAGAAAAACAATTTGAGTGTCTTGTGTTCTAAGCTGCTGTTAAGACTGACTTGAATTGAACGTACAGATGTCTGTACATTAAGAGACCTGACCTGGAAATAAAATATTTGGAATTTGTACATTTATTTGTATGGTAATGACAGGAAGCCCCTTGTGTATGAAAGGGCTCAGTAGTATGATCCAGATTTCAACATTTCTTCTATTGCTGCAAATACATGGTCTGGTAGTGATTAATTTCAGTATCCACTGGAGGCCTCTTCCCAGCCTTGCAACGCTTGAAAGAAACCCATTTGGTGAATTGTCAGATCTGACATCCACCATATTCTCCAAATGTTCTCACTTGAAGTGATTCAGTGATAATTTGTTTTGTTGGTTGGCAGTGAAATGATGTATTGTGGCTTTATTTTAGGAACAGCAATAAAAACTGGGATCCATATTTTGCTGAAATACTGAACAGTAAACCAGAGTCACTTCTTTGCAGTAGTGGACAACCTAAAAAAGAGAATTTTTATTACTGAACATTTATGTAGTGATCTCCTGATATCTAGAGTAAGACTTGTTAATATGGAGTTTTTAAAGTTACTGTGTGAGGTTTTGGCACCAGTGAAAGGAATGGCAGTGGTGATGATGTTAATGCTGATACTTAGCACAACAAGGACCTCACCATGACTGAGGGAGCTGCTGTAGAAGATTGGTAATACAGTAATCTGGTTCTTGAGTGACCTGTTATAATGTCAATAGCAACTGGCTAGAATTTGACTGGTTTCATAGGCACCTCAGTGCTGCTCATACTGCTTAAATCTTTTTATTTGTACGTAATGTGAGACCTTTTAATTTGTTAAAGACTTAAAGTCTTTTCCAGCTCTGCTGTAAAACATGTCTTCTGGCAAGAAATTATTTGTGACATACAGAACTGGGTAGGAAAGATTTAGAAAATGGGTTCTAAAAGAGGTCACTGTCATTAATTTAAATTTGTTTCTAACATTTCAGATTTTTCTTCTTGCCTGTCCCCCATGTCGGACTGCAATGATTCTCTTCAGGTAATACCTCTTCCTTCTTGTATTTCTGTCTACTTGCACGATGTATTTTAGAAGTTAATCACTGCTTAAGTTATAAAATACTAAGTGAAATATCGAGTTGGAAAGGCATATTGGTTGAATTGAAAAATGACATCTTGAAAAGGGTCAGGGCTTAAATTATGGTGGTGGGCCCCTCATCCTTGGTTCTTGTGTACTGGTGGGTTTGGCCTGGCTTTTGAACAGGAATTAGCTCAGTAACAGTGGAGATTAAGGTGTGAGCAGGTGTAATTTGTGTCATAGGCCTCCAACCTTTTCACCATCGTCAAGTAGAAATTAGTAACTGGGCCTTGCTGGAGGCCATGCAGGCAGTCTGGGTCTGATTTCAAAATCATGACTAGGTCAAGTTAAATAGGCAAAGCAAATTCTTGCTGGCTTGGTCAGGTATTTCTCAGATCTGTTCTAAAATACTGCATATTGTTAGTAACTTCAGGAACCTCAAGGGTCTCTGCTGTGAGGAGGCTCTGATGGGCTGCAGCAGCAGGGCCCAGTGTGCAGCTGAGGGAGCTTTGTGGGGAGAGTCAGGGCCTTCCCGGGCAGTGTACTTGGCAATGGCTGTAGTTGCCACCATGACGTTAAACTCTGCTCTTCCTTGTCTTAGTCTGGACAGAAATGATGCTGGGGGAATGCCTTAGACAATCTTTCTGCAGCTTTTCCCTGCTGTTCCTTATTTGTGCAGGGATTACGCTGAGCAGGGACCCTGTTCAGGGTCTAATGCATCTCCATATTGAAGAATGTGAAAATGTGTCTGCTGTCCAGAAAATCCTTGCTAAAGGCCAGTCGTAGAGTGGAGGCCACAGTATTTGTTGTTTTTCAGAACGGGTATTTCTATTTTCTAACACCCTGACAGCATATAAATTATGTTTGAAAATCCGTTTTAAAATTGTAATACCTTTTCCTCCCTCAAGTTACTTTTAAATTCCTAAGAGTTTGACAGACAGTGGTGGGAGACAGTTTATTCTTTACTTTGTGTCTGATGTAAAGTAGACTGAAACAGTTTTGTTACTAATTTTCTGTTCCTATGATCCAATTCTGGTTCAGAAAAAGATGGCTGAAAGCTGTACAAAATACAGTGTATACTACTTTCCTGCCTTGTGCTTTGCTTAGGACTTGCTGTTGCATTTTGATAAATGCAATTATTTTATTTAAGAGACTTCTTTCAAATTCTTGAAGCTTTATTTTGAAGCTGTACATGCACAGCATTAAAGAGGAGTGAAACCCTTTATCAAAGATGCTATTTTAAGCTCTGGAAGACAAATGAACAGCAGAATTCTAACTATTTAGCAGCATGCATCATGAACAGAATTACGGGCAGTCCAGGCTTTCTAGGAATCCAAAGCTCATTATAGAAAACAATCCTACTTTAGGAAATTCTTTAAGTGTGTATTTAAAGATAGGATTTTGTCCAGTTTGTTGCATTTAATAGCAACTTGATTCAAATTCAAGCCAAAACCATTTTTAACTTTCTTGCTACCTTTTATTGTAGAGATACTACATAAAATACATGAAAATATTGCATTTTATTTCCATCTGTGAAAATAATATCCCATCTCTTTTCTAAGGTTGCAGATGCATATGCTGAATGGGGCCCTCTTAGCATTGCTGTTTCCTGTTGTTAATACACGCCTGGTGAGTGTACTGTGGTTTTCCTCCTCCTTTTTTATTTATTTCTAAAAGATTATCTTTGGAGAGATGTCAGATGTTTGCTTTGCTTGGCCTTTTAAAGTTCATTTCACCAGGCTGTGGATTCCTGGTCACTACAGTGGAGCCAAAACACTGATCTTGGATTTTTGGATATCTATAACTTGGTGTGAAAAGACAACACTGCTGTATTGAGTGTTAGTTCCATTCTAGCCATTAATGGAGGGAAAACCTGATGGCTCTGAAGGAGGCTTCCACAGGTTAACTTTTGGCCTGTCATCAAAATTCAGTTTCAGACTTTTCAGATTATGTAAATGTGAGATTCCTCAGGGCTGGAAAATGCCAAATGTTGTTGTTGGCTGTAATCTCCTTTCTCCTAAGATTAGGCACAGCAGATTTTTTTTTCCCATGCAAGTTTTCGAATCTGTTGTAAAATTTTAGTCTCCTGGACAAAAAAAATCAGCTTGTTGGCATTCCTAGTGAGGTTTTTAAAGCCATTGAGAGTTAAAGGTAAGAAAAACTACTTTGAGTGTGAGTCAAATGAAGTATTTCTAAGGATTATTTCAAGAGCTGTTATCCCTGCATATGTAGTGGGGGTGTATATGTATATGCACATGTGACTAGATGGTTTTAACTTCTTTCTCATGACTTATCTGCAAAAACCTGTTGTTGCAGATATTTTAATGTCTGTTTTAAGACAGATAGAAGTATTTTATATTTAAGCAAACTATAATAGAGGGTGAATTCATATTATTAACAAAATTGCTATGGGCTTCAGACTCCATTCCAGATTTTGTTCGTGGCTCTCCATTTGCAAATCTTGACTGTCTAAATAAGATTAAGTATAAACTTATGCTTACGTGCAGTTTGCAATTTTATTTTATTAAAACTTGGTACTGTTGAAGAGGCAAAAAATGAATAAAACAAGTGTTCTTTTCCTGATGAGGAAAACTCTTTTTATTTTGTATTTAAAACCACGTAGTTTTAAAGTAAATATAACTTTAGGCATGACAAAATTGGTCTGGGTAACCTTTGAAGGAAAAAAGTTGAAGTATTTAATAAATCATTAGCTTGTATTTTCTCTGCCATTATCACAGATCTCATTCATATTAGGGCAGTGGTGATTAAACAAGAAAAATATAGACTACTTATAAAATTCTCCATGTAATTGGGAACAGAGGAGCCAAAAGATAATGTCCAAGAGTAAATATTTTTGGAATAATTACAGCTTAGAATATTTTTGGCCTAACAGCTGCTTGCCAGGCTTTTCACTTTTCCATGTTTCTTCTGGCACCGGATAATGTGGGTGATGTTGTACAGCACTGCCTTGATCCAGATTTTCTCATGGCAGACACACATTCTGCTCCACAACTCTTGCTGTGGTTGTTAACACCAACATTGTCCTGAAAGCAGGAAATGTCTCCTAATACCTAGTAGGAATTTTAAAAAAAAACCTCAGTAATTTTCTCTAAGCTGGCTGCTCTGTTTTTATAATATTTAAGTGAAAATTCTTTTATTCAGTCATTCAGAATGAGAGACAATCATTGCTTCAGCAGCCGATGGATGTTTTAGTGGTGTCAGGATTTGTAAGTTGGGTTGTAAGTGTTGTGTTAACTTGTTCAAAGTAATTTCCAGGACACCTCCTATATTTTGTGGCACAGTCTGTTAGGGTCATGTGGTTTTGCTACCAATTACATTACTGAATGCAATGCAAATGTCTTTTTGTAAATAGGCTTCAGTGTTAAATTATCCTGAAGTGGAAGCTTCTGGCATAATTTCATGGTTTACATTTTCTTTTAATGTGTCATTAATTTTTTTTTGTTTGTTTTTTTAGAACCTCAGTAATTTCAAAATTCATTTAAAATAGTAGTGTATTGCCTGTGGAAATGGAGAGTTGAGATATTCACTGAAACTACAGTAGAAGGTTTCTACCTTCTGTTATTTTAATCTTTCAGTCAAACTATGCTAAACTAGGCAGTTAAAAATCTTCTTGGACTATAGCAGGCACCTGGGATATTGTTCAGTAAAATGTAGCCTGAAAGATGAGGTCAGTCTATTCTGTTCTTTCCAAGAAAATATTTTCCTGCCTTGGCATGTGGTTGAGGTGCCAACAATTAACAGATTTAAGCAACAGATGCACCCACTTGTATTTGTTTGGCACCTAAATATTGCAGTTATTTGCTACGTTATTTGCCATGTGCCAATGGAATTAAATTCTGTGCATTGGAATTGGCCTTGGATAAAGATAAAACTGTTTATTGTCCAGTCAACACTTTTGTGACTTCTTCTCACCCTTTCAGAAATAAAGGAAAAGAAGATGCTGAGGGAATTGGCTTGTTAGGCTCCCAAAAGGGAGCCAGCAAGGTATGAGAGGATACACAGGAACATATACTATATATACAATATCTACTCTGTGTTGATGTTCTATGGCACACAGTGTAGGTCCTGATAACCTGGCTGTGCATGTAAATTCATTTAACTGCCACAAAGGCTCTAGCTGTTTGGAAAGTAACTGGGTTTGCTTTAGCTTTCATGTTGCATTAATCAAATTTTAAAGGAAAGTCTTTCCATTGGTTTAAAAGTGGTGATTTTTTGCAAGCTCATGTCCTGAAAATGTTGATATAGATAAAGTAAAAAACAGGACAAGTCCCAAAGGTGTCGGACACATGGGTGTCAGCTCACATGGCTGAGATGGTGCAGTTTTAATGTTTCCAGAAGCTGCTATATTCTATTATTAGAACTATTTTGCCTGAGAGGTACACATTCTGAATCTCTGTTAGGGGGAGAATCATACTCTGAGCAGGCCTTTGAGTGCATTCTGTGTATGCTGCAATCTTTGGCTGTTGTGTTGTTGTTGACTGTTAGAGTAATAATTCACTGCACTAAATAGTTTGCCTGTTATGGCTGTGCCTGCACAGCAAGGTGGAATTGGTTGTGGTAGCACATTGTCGTCTCTGAACCGGCTTAATCTAACTGGCACAGGCGATAACAACAGGAACAGTGAGGGGCTGTTGAGAGATTGTGCTTGGGTGGCTGGTAGGTGATAAAGCCAAAGTTTGTGCACATTTGGGCACTTGTACATGCTGTGTGCATTAAAATGCTATGAGTGTGTTTATTTGCTGATAATGTCTAATAAGGTGGCTGGTACAGTACAACATTTGGTGTTTATTAGGTTGTGTTCTAGATGTACTGCAGGAAAGACCAGAATCTGGGAGTTGAATTCCTTCTATTCCTTTTCTGCCACATTCTGCAGTCTTTGTAGAGAATGGAGGAGGTGCTCTTTCACAGTGCAGTGCTTGAGCCAGGGTATAAATAATAAACAGAGGGAGGAGTGTGACTGTCAGAAAACAGAGCAAAGTGTTAACCTGTGAGCCCACTGAAAACCAACTGCTGTGTCAGAGTGTTTAATGTAAATTAGTATTATGTCCATATTCTCATCTGAATATCTGACTTCTGGGCTCCACTCTACTGCTGCCTTGAAGAGATTTTTTTAAAGCTTAGATCAGTTCATGGAAAGGCCTTGTTGTTCTCTTTGGGCAGTAGCCGGTTTAAGTTAGAATGTGAAGTCTTGTTTTCACAAAGAGATTAAATCCTTGATTGATGGGTGATCCCTTGTGCCTTGTCTTCATTTCCAGTTTCTCCTTGCATGTTAAAGGTGCTTATGCTGAGTGAGTCTTTTATTGATAAAACATTTTATAGACAAGGCACAAGATCCAGGTGAGTTTGTTACTCAGTACAACTTTCTTTTTCTGTTTGTTGTAGCCTGACTGTACAACTTGAGTGCTTGATTGTATAGCAGCTCTGCAGCTCTATAGCAGGAAATGCACTTGCATAATGAGCCAGGCTTCAGAACAAGCCATCTTTTACAGTGGGGAAAAAGATGTTTTGTTTTACACACAAAAAAAATACTACCAGCACTACTGCAGAGTAACAACTGTTACTCTGTTCTCAGGAGTGTCCCAGCACAGTGTTTGTGTAACAGATCCTCACAATTCTACAGCTGTGGAAGCCCTTTTCACACCACAGATAAATGGAGAATGCTCCTTGGCAGGAGTGAGTGCCTCATGTTGTGGTGTTTATATCTGGAGCAATTGTTTCTGAAGTGGGAGAGGTACAGCTTTTTCTCCAGTTAGGAACACTGCTTTAGACCCATCCCAAATAATTTTAATTCCCTTGCTTTGCTCTCTGTATTGTAAGAGAAAGGACGGCAGGAAAGGCAGGAAAGGTTCAGATTCAGGAAACCTCACAATTTTCATGAAGTTCTTGCTTTTGCATACTGTTACCTTGCTTGGGTTTGTTTTGATACAGAATACTTGGAATTAAATAACCCAACAGATTGTATGGGAGGGTTGTTTTAGCTTGGTCCCCCCAGGAGCTGGCTGACCACCTTGGAGGTTGCCATCAGGACACAGTGTCCAGTGGGGGAATGCCAGGACTTGCATAATCCAGCTGTTTGTTTTAGAATATTCTACGTTCAAAACAGGATAGAAGAATTGTAGTTGAATTTAAAAGATCACTATGTTATTTACCATATGTTTGACTGCTGTTTAGGAAGAAAACTGAACTCTCTTTCAACCTGTCTTTACTTGTGTTGATGTAGAAATTTCTGTAATGTTGCAGTTTCAAGGCTGTGACTTCAGTGTCTCAGAACAGTCATAGAACAGGAAGGCTTTTCTCCCCACTCCCTGCTTCCCAACACACAAGCCACAGTGGTAGGTCCTGTGTCTGAATTCCCTTCTTGCTGTAGAATTCAAGGCTAATGGCTTTTCATTATTCCCATGAGGTTTCATACTTACGTTATTGTCCAATTATCAATTCAGAAGAATAATGCAGCATTGTGGCTTTCAGCTCTGTAAGTCAGCTTCAGTAAGAAGCTGAATTCTGAATTTTTGAGTGTTTTCTACTACTGTTCAGTTATGTTCAGTTTTAAATGTGCTGCTTTAGTGTAATAAATAGATAGAGGCTGAGGCAGTTATAGATGGGGATAGCTTTCAAATATGGTATCTCCCCTTTTCTAACTGATAAAGAGCCTAGAATTAGTTGGCTCTGGATGAAGAGGTTTAAACACAGTTATGGTTCAAGCTATTTTTAGTATTATTTTAGCTGTCTGGCTTCTTAGAAGTTACACTAATTCAAATAAGCTAAGTAATTTCACAAATGACTAATTGTAATTTCCCAAAAGTTGGCAGCAGGTGAGAAATACCTAATTTAGTGCTAACTTGTTCGCACAAGTAGCTTCTCTTTAAAACCAATAAATTACTGGTAATTTTATATTTTAATTTGTATTTGGTCAAGCTTAGCAGTTCTGTGCATGCAGATTGCTATAAATCAGGTCTTCTGATTTTTTTTGCACAGGCCTCCTCTGTAATTACTTGTGTACATGTATTTATATACTTTTTATATAAAACACCTCATTTATAGAGTTCTGTCACAAGGTAGCAAGTACCTTTTCTTTTTAAAAGGCTTCTGTAGTGTGGGGTGTGCCTAGTTTCTGGTTTGATTACTTGAGGGGTTTGCATTGTGATTGGTAATTTATGCCAGCAAAGAAAGGGAAAGCAATCTTTTGTTGTGCTTCTGACTAATTTTGGGAATTGTCTATACTAGAAGAGCTGTGTTTGTTTTAAGGGGGATGGAGTGGGTACAGTTAGCTGCACTTTCAAGGCACTGACCATTAATGTTAGGGTACACAGGTGATAAAATAACTGGACTGAAGGCATTGTCATGGGTCAATGGAACTTGGTTGTTTGTGATGAAAAATACTTAGAAATATTTTCCTTATTCCACAGCTTCCATTTGAAATGGAGATTTATTACATCCAGCATGTGATGCTCTATGTTGTGCCCATCTATCTGCTGCAGAAAGGAGGTAGGTTGGCAGTTTACTCCATGTGGATTGTACTGGTCTTATGGAATGAAAACACTGTGCTTACTGGATATCACCAGTTTTATTCTTTCCTTTTATTGCCAATTTTCTGTGGTTTTAATTAGTAGTTTCTGATGTTCTAGTGTTCTAATGTTGGAGTTTTAACCTGGGTAATGAGTTCTGTCACACACTGAAATGAAAATTTTAAAAATGGTCTGTTGCCTGAAGAGATATTTAGAATGTATTGGCATAATATGCATTGTCTTCTTGAGCAGCATCTCTGCCATCTTGTAATAGTCTCTGTTGTTGGTGGGATGTATTTTTAAGAGTTTTACCTTCTTGGATGTCTCTCAAGAAGAACTGGAACTCAAAATGAGCCAAAAAAGAAAATAAATTAGTTGTCCAGTTAGATAAATCCCAGAAATTCTGAAGTTCTAGTGAAATGTAGCGACAAATATCAGTGAAATGAACTAGATTGCTTGTTGTCTCTTCTAACAAGATTACTGTCTTGCATTCACATATGCCATAATAACTTACTTTCAGTAAGTCTGGGAATCCTAAGTTTTGCCCTGACTGGTGATTTTTCCAGTTGTGGATCCTCAAAGGGAGTGCACTGTGCATTCAGCTGGTGTGATGCTCTGCCCCCCTCTAGTGCTGACATGCCTCCAGCTGCATTTTCTGGCAGAGCTGAATTGTTCCATCCAGGAAATAAAATACGATAATTTGTGATCCACATGTTCAGTAGCCTTTAATGAAAGTGCCAAGGATGTGATGTCAAGCAATGGGATGCAGTCAGCCTCTTCCATCCTGCTGAATCTGTTGTGTTTTATACCAGCAGTCACTTACAATCCTTCACCCTTATTCCACTGTAACCTTTGTGTTGCAGTGACCTGATTGCACTGTGACCTGCTGAGTGAAATTAAGAAAAATTATTCAAAGGAAAAGTGAAGTCTCATACTTCAAAAGATGATTCTGTTTCTTTCTCTTGTCAGGGAAGTATGGCTTGTTTAATTTTAATCCTCCCTTGATATCCTAAAATTCTGGCAAATAATGCCAAAGTGCAGTGTAGTTGTAGGAGTTACACAAACTCAGTCTTTGAAGGGGGAGGGTGAGGAACAGGGGGCAGAAAACATAAGCAGCCATGGAGTGAACTATAGGCAGTGACAAACAAAGCCCTTCTGATGTCAATAAAGCTCTTGGTGGCCCTGGAGTTCCCATCTGAGGTCTTCCCACCTGACACCTCAAGACATGAGTGTCCTTTGCTTTAAGGCTTGGCCTTGGATGACCTTGATGTGGTCTTTTAAGTTTTGATTGGTTGCTTGCTTTGGTTTGGCTTTTTGCTTGTTTTGAGGTTCTCAGGGTTCTTCAGGACATGGGGCTGACAAGAACTGGATTTGCATTTTGAAGGGTTTGGTGTTGGTCAGTTGTCACCCTGGTTCAGTTTTCTGAACGCCTGCCCTGTATTAACTTACAGGTATTTGCTGCCATCTAATGCTGATGTGGTGGCAGTGAAATTGCTGAAAGAACTTCACTGGCTAAACCTGTCAATTGAGATTGCTCTGGGCTGTTTAACTAATTACTGCTCCATTTCTTATGCATTTGGCTTCTCCTCACCTGACTGGCTGTAATTCATTAACAAAACACCCATGAACTCCTGCCACAGATGACCTAATGTATGATTTTTGATGGAAAAATTAAGCAACTAAAAACATTTGTTAATACTTTGCCATTTCACTAGCACCTCTCTACCTTCCGAGTAGATCACACAGGCCCTTGTCCAAAGTATGTCTTGTGAAACTTGCTTTTTCATTGCTGACATTGATCAGCATGCAGCTTGATTTCAGTATTGTAAACAGGAATTTCCACCAGTGAATCTGTGGATTATAACTGAGAGAAGTAATTGAAGGGTAGGAAATGGAAAAAAAATAGAAAAGGAATGAATTGTATTTGGAAAAATATACTACTTCAGCTTTATTGGGAATCTGCCTGTATTACTGGTGGCCTTGATAGGATCCAAACGTTTCTCGAAGGCAGGGTGGGCAGAACACCTGAAGCAGAGTGGATTTGAGAGAACTGTACCCCCAAGATTGCTGACACCTTAATAATGTATTGCACCAGCCATGCACACACATCTAACTCCTTGCTGAAGTGTTTCCTCTTTGGAAGGAAACTGGTGACAGTAAGCAAGGGCTGTAATAATTTATTTTCTGTCTTTTCCTGCTGTTTATTACAGTGGTGCAGACTGGTCATGTTGCACTGGCAACCTTCATGTCCCTCCTGACCCTATAAATGTGGGGGCTTTACCACATTTACCTAGCAGCACATGGATGAGAGAGGCTTTTGGAACTCAGGCTTCAGTGTTGCACAGTGAACTCACTGAAGCTCAAGGACATGGATCCCTCTTGGGGATTAAAACCTCTTCTTCTCTTCCTCTTCCCTCTTGATCCCCTCTTTACTGAGTGAATATAAATTCCCATACTTCCCTTTCTTAATATATTTTCTCTCCAAGTGCATATATGCATGTATACATAGACATGCATGCCAGGCTAGATAAATTAAATGCTTTTGCACCATGGCTCATCTTTCTTGGTGGCAATAAAGGCTCTCAAGCAGAATAGATGTAGTGTGGGTGTAACAGGCCAGCATATAAGATTCCTACCTCAAGTCACTTCTTACATAAAGTATATCTGCAGTTGGCACTTTTATTTTTCTGGATGGATCTCACCTTGTGTCACCTGTGAATGCCTCCCAAAACTGCAGTGTGCATCTGGGCAAGACACAGCATTCCAGAAACAGCTGGAGGAGTTGAACCAGACCTTGTAGGTCACTGGGAAGTGAGACTCTTAGACACCTTCAGTGTGGTCAGGACAGCTTAGTTTTTAAACTGTATATTCTTAAGTTAATGAAAAAAAAATCTGGTTTGCACTACATCAGCTTTAGAGACTGATGATGATGACTATGTTCCTGACTGTCTTAAGCTTGCTTGGTCAGGTTTTCAGATGGATTTGACAAGATTAGGTGTGCACCTTGTTTCAGAACTTCAAATCATATTGAAAGTTAATCAAGGTGGAATTGTTATTTCCTTAGTGCAGTCATCAAATGATATTCTAAACTGCATTATTCCACAGCAGATTGAAATAAGGGTGAATTTGTAGCAGCTCCGTAGCAGTGGAGCTCAGGAGATAATCTGCCGAGTGTTTTGCTATCCCCAGTGCCATTTATCCGAGTTAGTAACTGCAGCAGGGAGAAGAGGCTGTTGGCGCTGAGGTGTTGAGCGTTCTGTGGCTGCTGTGTGCCGAGTGTCCGTGCGGGGCTGCGCTGCGGGGCGCGGCCAGCAGGGGGGGCAGTGCCCGGCAGTCCTGAGCGCGGGCCCCGCGTGTCCCCAGAGCCGATCCGCCCTTGTCCGGCTGGGCCAAATGCACCGACACCCCAAATAAAGGCGTTGTTTGCTGGCAGTACAGGCAGAATTTTCTTCTTAGAAGGCAAGTGCTGTATCTTTATAAGCAATGAAGAGCCAGTGTGTGACCCAAGTCCTAAAGCCCTTCTCTTTGTTGATCTAAGAGTCTTCAAAGGTGGTATCAGAAGAGAAGTTCTGTGGCATTGTCACAAAGTCAGTTGAAGCTGTTGATTTTATTTTCCTTTTCCCCCTTCCCGTGGAAAATGCCTCTGCTGTGCTCAGCAGCTGGGCAGAAGCAGCCAGGGTCAACAGCTCCCTCAGAGCAGGGCAGCGTTCTGGACCTCAGGACAGCCTGGGCTCGTTGGAAGATGCAGAACACAGATACCAATTACAGACAAAAGGATCATTTTTCCTTAGGTTGTAAATTAGGAAAGTGCAATTAAAACACTAAACTTGTGTTTTCCATTGCCAGTTAGGACTTGCTGGCTAGAGTGGGGGATTACCACATTTAAAGACTTTTTTTTTAGCTGTTGCACCCTATGTCAGCCACTTTCCCACTTTGTAACACTTACCTGTATTTAGTTAATTCTTTCATTAGCTTTTTAAAGGAGTGATAAAGCAGGCTTTATTATATACCTTTAGTAGTAATCCAGGAGAAATATCACTCTATATTTGGATATACTTAGGTAGTCATAAATCTAGTCCATCTCCATTGAAATACTTGATAATGTGTGATACAGCTCTTTTGCTGAAACTGAATTACTTAGAGACCTGTCAACTCTTGTGTGTTATTTCCCTACTCTGCTTCTAGCAATCCCATGTTCCTATCCCAGATTCCTCTACCTGCTGAATGCTGTGTTTCAGACATAAATGTGTGGTTTGCTGTTGAGCTGTGCTTGTGCTGTGGCACCTTGAGCAGCAGGGTAGCTCTGTGTGCTTTCGCTCCGGCTGCAGGCTCAGGCTGCTGCCTCTCTGAAGCTTGAATATTGCAGGATAATCTTGTTTGATAATTTAAGATAGAGAAAGAGGAGGGTACACGTCTCTGTCCTGTGGTCCTCTGAGCTTTATGCACTGGGCAGTTAGAGTTAGTTTGAAAAATGAAATCTCTCTCCAGGAGATAGAGAAATTTAGAAGGGTAGGTGCCAATATCTGGAAGAACTGCTAGTGTATGAAGGTAGAGGAAGGACTGCTGCTGCTTTAGGGAATATAAAAAATTATTCCTGAGAGAAGGAGGTACTATAAGAGCTTTATCTGAGCTGGTTCTGATGAGAGTAGCTGGCACTGAGGGGAAACAGAAACCTCCTGGTATAAGGTACTAGTTTGAGACCTACACACAGAGTCAGAATAGCTGTAGGGGAAACATGGATTTCAGGATCATCCTCTTGAGAACATTTTTTTCCCGTTTCCCCCTGGAAAGGAAGTTTTGTCTCTAAGCTAGCTCAATGGGCCACTCAACTGGAATTAACCCTCTGATCAAGGGAAATAAAAGGAAAATAAATTTGCTCTCACATTTTTGTAAGCTTGAAAATGAGAGAATTGTAATAGTTGCTCTGAGTTTTGGATTAAGCAGGTCTACTTGTAATTGTAAGACAACTGAGAGTGTGCAGCACTGGAAAACTCATAAAGCTCTATCAAATGTAGTGGGAATTAAAGCAAGACATTAAAGAGATTATTTTAAACCTACTAAATTAAAATTTTGTTCTATATTTAGATTCTAATTCAAAGAGAGGAGTAATTTTCTCCTGCATTATGCCTTCACAGAAATACAAAAGGAGTATTGCTTTCTATTAAGTGTGTTCAAATTTTCAGAAGCCTGTGTATTGAGAATTTTAAATAAAAATAATAGTTCATAAGAGCATTTGAACTAGCACGCTGGGGGTAGCGATCAGTGTAAAAGAAATGGCATCTCTTTGTTGGTCTTTAGGTTTTTAAAGCCATGTTTCCATTTCCTAGATGGCAAAATGAACAACTTGGCATATTCAAGGTCAACAAAATCTTGTTGTAGAAGCAGATGAAGAATGCCACTCTTCAGTCTCTATGGAATCTTTCCTATCAATGCTATTGAAGTAGTGAAGTTTAATTTCAACTGAGATATCCCCTGCCATGCTGTTTCAACACAGGAGCAAACGTGCAGCCTACCTAGCTGGCCCCAACTTGGAATGGTCTCAGCTGTCTGGGGCATGAGTGTTTTTGAGAATGAGATCAGTGCCAGACTGGCAGTTGGAGTAAATTTCTGTAAGTGCTTGATGTATAAGAACTGCCCATGATCCTTCATAAATAGTGAAACTCTCTGCTCCCACCTATTGAAATTGATTTCCTATGCAGGCAGCAAGTAGCTTTTGCCAAAGCCAACACAGGCCCTTCAAACAACCACTCAGCTGGGGCTCAATTCTCCTGTTTGTGTGTTTCTGTTAACAGACTACTATGGAAAATAGACCACACTGCCCCATTAAACAGCCATCTGTTGAATAGCAGGGCTGTAGAGTAATAAAATCTATAGTGGGTATTTATCTAATGAGAAATGTACAGAAAATATCCCAGGTATGAATTTAAAATTAGTTTCCCAAAGCACACTGTGGAATCTAGAATGCTCCAAAATGGTTTTGTGTGGAGGTCAGTGTTTCCTTTCTGTCCTTTGATGTCCAAATGGTGCTACTGCTGAAAATCACACCATTATTTTCAGAATTGCAAAGTCTAACAAGGAGGGATATTTTTAGTACTAAGCAAGACCAAAAATCTGTAGAGAGTGAAAGTTGCTGATGTATTTTTTTTTTAATTTTGCAACAGAGGAGGATGTAGCAGAGTGGAATTCCTTGTGAGGGGAACCTGAACAGCTCTCCTAAGGGACCTCTGAAATACCATTCCCTGACTAGACTGAAGCAGGACATGAGAAGCCTGGGTTCAAAGCCAAATTGTGCCATGGATCTGAGTTGTCATCTTGTGCAATTTCCTTAGTCTTTTAATGACTGTTGTCTCCCTCCAGTTTTGTAGCTGGGATCACTTGCCTATATTGGTATTTATACCAATAAATGTATAAATAAACACTTACCTGCGCTGTAAGTCACCTGGATCTGGAGGTGTCTGTAGTTTGGCTTTCCTGGGTGTTCACACCTTTAGAGTCTGACCAGGCTTTTTCAAATACTTTTGGAATAACACAGGCAACTGCCAACAGAAACCTAATTTGGTTTAGCACTGCTCAGCCAGTTCCCAGGAGCTGCTTTGATACCTTATTTAAATTTCATGTTGTGTTTCGTATCTAGGTTAAACATGCACCTAAAACTGCAAGGACAATATAAATAAATTTTGCAAGTCAAGCAGTGTTTTCTTTACAGCGGAGGAGGGAGCACAAAGAGTTTCTGTAAAGCTTGACCAGGTCACCTAAAGTTGGTGCAGCCAAAAATAGAGCCCTGATCTCCTGTACTCTGACACCAATGCTCATTCCTCCTCCTCTTCTCTCTGTAATGAAAAACCGTGTTCAAGGTGGTGTCACCTAGCTGATGTTTTCAGGCCATGGAGTTTAATGAATTCCATTGCTGTTTAAGTCAAGACTTCTGTACCGTTTTCTAAACAGGATGCCAGCTCCTAGCTCACACTCACCAAGTGCATCCCAGGAATTACTGTTGGGATTTTTTCCCTTTATCTGCAGAACTCAAAGTGGTTCCTGTAGAGTTTGCTTTTACCTTTGGTTTTATTTGCTGTTCAGAGACTTCTGGCCTTCACCTTCCCACTGGCTAAGAAACCTTACAAGCTGCCCTGTGCTTTCCAGGTAGCTCTTGTGCTCAAATTTATCACAGGCTCCCAGGTCCCAACCTGCTCACTGAACCAGGGTGTGCAGAGGTACTTGGGGTAATGACACTGCTGCCAGGAGGGGTGTGGGGTGCAGAATGCTGCTGGCACTCACACACTCACACAGTCTTACCCTGTGCAGCAGCAGCAGAACAGCACTTGTGTTCTTGGGAGTGCAGGGATGTGCAGTTTTAGACAATGGCATTTAGGTAATTTTGAATCTGTAGCATTCACAAAATGCTGTGTAATTGAACTTCAGGTAGCTGCTGCAAAATCAGTTTGAACTGGCGTGGTGGGTACAAACTGTGGAAGGAAACTATGCAGAAAATAATTTTGAAAGGGCCACAGAGCTTGAAAGAGCATTGCTCTAGAGACCTTAAACCTGAGCTGGAATGCTTATACAGTGATGTGGTCACAGCAGTTACTTGTATTAGCAGCAGTCTGGTGGGTGCTGTGGTAGCTACTCTGTGCATGTGGAGTTATTTAGTTCCCAGTAGCCTTGTACAGTGTATGCTGAAGTCTTTAATTACTTCCTGGTAATTACTGAGTGTGCTGGCTAGCCAAGGCTAGTATCAGTATTGCACTCTGTGCTCTAAGCTGTCCTTTGAGTACTGGATACATGTTCCAGTATTTAATAATATCTAATGGATCAGAGAGCAGATAAAGGCAGATAAAAATTGCCAGTGTATTTTTATAATCCCCTGAAACTCTTACAGCAGCCAAACAGCATGACACTGTGCATCTTTCGAGGCTGTTATTAAAGTCATAAGGAAAGTAATATTTTTCCACATATCTTACAGTGCAATTTTCATGTCTGCTAGTAAGAGTCTAGAGAACTCTGTAAACTGGTTTTGTTCTCACCATATGAAGTTTGAATATTTAATTCCCAAAATAGTCTTGTATCTACGAGTACTTTTATTAAATCTGATTTCCTTGGTACATTCTAGATCAGGGAACATTGTGTTTGTCAGTAAAACCTGATTTTGAGAGGGGAGAGAAAGGTTGGGGTAATATATCTGCTACTTCATTTGAAGGGAAAAAGTATTTTACAATATCTGTGATATCTACTGATTATAAAACTGTAGTGTATATCTGAAAATATCTCCATAGCAGCTTTCATTTAAAAGCACAGCCTGTCATTAATGGATTGACTACTTCATACAGCTTTTCTGTTCCTTGGCATTATTGGTGCAAGTTCCTTTTTAATAGTTGCTAAACAACCATAAAATTAGGAAATGACAATTAAGCTGTCCTCTGACATAGGCTGTGCAAGACCTGCTGCTCCCCAAGTCAGTTCTGTGCATGTGGAAATCATAATCCCTGCAAGAAGCAGGTGTTTAAGTATAAATAGCCTGATTTTTTTGAAGATTCATTGTACACCATTACTGTATTTATTCCTTCTGTGGTAGAATAAAGTAAAAATGATTAATATTGGTGAAAAGTAGGCAGGTTTAGTGAAGTAACACTGTACATTTCACTGCTGGACAAGAAGGAGGGAAGAGGCTGATCAGGATGCTTCAGGTAAGAAATAAAGCTCTCAAATATTAATTACTATAATGGTATTGAGGAGGTTATCAGCTCAAGCCAGATGCCCTGACATCCAGAGAGCAGGAGAGAGAGGATTATTCGTTGAGTGTGTGATGGGCACAGCAGTGCAGCTGAACATTAATGTATTCCTTTCTTTTCAAGGTATCTACACCCCTGAACCGCTCTGCAATTTCTGGTGGGCTCTTTTATCCACGGGGTTTATGTTTGTGTATCATTTCAGCATCTTGCAGATCCTGGGATTGGTAAGTTAATAGGTTAATAAATGGATAGTCTGCAAGTATATTCAGAGTAAAAACACTGAGTAGTTTGAGTGTCCAGGTCTACATGGATAAGACTACTTGCATGCAAATTTTTGATAAGGCTACTTGTATGGAAATTGCATGTTCTAATGAGCATTTGTATCTTTTATCTTGGAAGTACTGGTGAAATATTTCATAGATTGGTTATGTACCTGCATAAATCCATTTATTAAATACACAATGGAATTTGGATCCGCGTTTTTTCTGAAAGCTGCCTTACTTGTGTTGAGCAAAAGTGTGTCACCTGAACATTTTTGATTATGGTGGTAATTCTCTAAATTTTCACTGTTTTAATTGTCTGAATCAGTGCAAGGTAAAAATATTGTTAATTGATAAATTTTTTGTTGCTTCCTCAGGTTACAGAAGTGAATTTGAACAACATGTTGTGCCCAGCCGTCTCAGATCCTTTCTATGGGCCCTGGTATCGAGTCTGGGCATCTGGACATCAGACTGTCATGACCATGACTCATGGGAAGCTCATAATCCTGCTGTTCCACAGTGCTGTCCCCACCTTTAAATGGAGCATGGACTTGCTCAGACTCCCAGCTAAGAAAATAGACTGAAATTTCTCCCCACGGAGTCGTTCATACAGGAAGAAGAGATATACTGGAAAACAAAGAGGAGGGATGAGAGGACAATGGCTTTATACTTCTTCCCACAGTTTTTTGCCTCAAAAACACCTCTGTAATCAAGTGAGGTTTTTTTTACCTGCTGTTTCTCACTGCCTATTGCCAATGGCAAAATTAGTGGCCTTATTCTGGGGAAGGTTTGTCTTTTATACATTTTGTATAGATTACAGTAGAATCTTGCTAAGCCACCATTTAAAATCAGGCCAGGACTTGTCCACATTCCAGCAATGAGTGGCAGTGCTACCTCGTTTTGATTCCTTTTGCATTAAAGAATAGTGCACTTGTAGGATAGGAAATAATGCTGAATTGTAGCACTCCACTGATGTGAACCAACATGCTGAAAACTGCATCCTCCTGGCTTAACTCTTAGAGCCTGAATGTTCCAAAATAGTCACAGGAAACGGTGCACACTTAATCTTCCAGTCAGAAGTGCAAAACAGTGAGGTTCTACTGTATTTTCTTTAAGCTGGTTGAAAATGTTGGGGAACAATAACTCATTAATTTTTTTTTTTTTTTTAAATCAGCTACTTAATTCTAAGCTGCAGTGGATAAGTATCTATCTAGTGAAGTCCCATCATGATGCTTTGGAGATGATTTTATTTTGGTGAGGGGAAAAAAATAATGTTGAAATAATTTCAGAAAACCATGTTATGTATAAGCCATGATAAGACACTGCATACACTGTTCTGTCCTGACTTTGAACAAAATGGTTTTTTCACTTACCTTAGACTGGAGAAGGAGTGGAGATACAAAGTCCAATGTAAACATCGGGGGTGGTTTTTTTAGACTTAGTAGCTTTTGAAACACTCCTGCTCTGTGTATGCTGATCCTCACTGACCAGACTGGTTGGTGAATAAACAAAATGAAACTCTGTTCTCTCCCTACAGCTCTGATACATCACATGCACTGATTTTAAAATACAGGTATAAAAAGGAATGTCAAATCAGTGCAGGCCCCTACTGCAAAAAACATGCTCCAGCTTAGTAGTATGACCAAATCTTCCCATCAATGTGTCTTTTGGAGAACAGGAGGTAGATGGGCAGAATGATCTACTGTGTGTACCTGCTCAAATTGTGCAGGAGGAGAAACCGTTGGGCAGAAAGATGGGAAATACTGATTGTGTTCTTCCAGAATTGTCAGTCCATTATGCAGACTGTTGTGTTTTGGGACTGAAGGTTTTTCTTGTAGAGAAGTTTGTTGGAATTCATAGATTCTTTGTGTTGTCAAAGCTGTGACTTGTAAGATAAACCAAAACCATCATACCTCCTCCAGCTGGATCACCTGAAGGTATGTGCTGAAGTTAAGGTACAGACATTTATACCTCAAGAAGTAAGAACAAGTAGTTGACTTTTCTTTTTCCTTAAAAAAGGAAAAATTTTCATTGGTGAGAGAACAAGTGGCTACTTCAAGTATTTTTACTCCACGTGATTAAAAAAGTACCCCTCAATCATAAATACATTGTCCCATATTCTGATTTACAAACTGGTTTCTGGCTTTCTTCCATGTTGTGCTGTATGTGTGTGTGTATATATATAAAAATATATTGTATGCTCACAACTTGAGAACATGCAGCATGTACCTAAACTATGCCTCGGGCATATACAGCTGCTGTTAGTTAGTATTACAATAGAAGGATTTTAGACAAATTTTGCAAATACTAGTTAGCATTATTATTTGTTTTATTTGCTTAACTTCCTTACATTGCGTTGTGTTTTTTTTTTTTCCTTCTGATTTCCTTTTTTTTTTTTTTAAAGCATCTTCCTTTTTTTTCCCTGTCAGGCTATTGTAGTTACTGGAAACACTTCTCTCAATAGCAGCCTTTTCTTTTTTTCTTTTTTAAATTACAGCATTTCCTATCTATAGTCATCTGCTTTGGAGCATTCCACACAAGTATAAACCAGCTGCTCTTTGCCACCATTGACTGCCTCTGGCCAATTAAAACTGCAGGAGCATTGAAATGAGCTCAGGTGTCTCTCTCAGTGCAGACTCTTTGCTTGGTAAGCAGAATTTGTGACCTCTTCTGGCTGATTTAAAATGCAGAGGCAGGAATGTGAACAGAGCTGCCGCAGGGCCATCCTTGGGCAGTGGGAAGGTACTCCTGGTGCAGAGCTGCTGGCAGTGGTTGCCCCTGCCCTCCCTCCCTGGTGGTCACTGGCCTGGCCTGGCCTGGCCTGTGCTTTTTCCCTTTGCTGCTGCTGCAGTTGTTTTGAGTCACCCAGAAATTCAGGTGTAATTTCAGCACATGGAGAGTTTGCTGATGGAGCTGCTCATCAGAGCCAGTGGGGCACCTATACTGTCCATCCAAACCTTATGTGGGCAAGTTCTGGAGCTTGTTGAATCTTTCGTGCCAATTTAAGCTACAAAAATGTCTCACTGAACAAGGTAATTTAGCAAAAAAGTAGAGATACCAACTACTGCACTCAGTAAAGATTTTAAAAGTATTGGAGCTGCAGTGAAGGAATCAAATGGTGCAGCTGGAGTCAGGTGGGAAGGCAGGCAGTGCAACCTTCACCTTTTTAACATAAGCTGTTGCTTCATTGTTGTGTAGTATGAGTGAGGCTGGCTGAGTCAGGACAGAATCATTTAGGTTGGAAAAAACCTATGAGTTCATCAAGCCAAGCATTAACCCAGCACTGCCAAGCCCACCACTGACCCTTATCCCCAAGTGCCAAACATACACTTCTTTTAAATCCCTCCAGGGTTGGTGACTCCACCACTTCCCCTGGGCAGCCTGTTCAATGCTTGACAACCCTTCTGGTGAAATTTTTACTAATGTCCAATTTAAACCTTCCCTGGTGCAACTTGAGGCTGTTTCCTCTTACCATGTTGCTTATTTCTTGGGAGATGGAGCTGACCCCCATCCTCCCTTCAGGTAGCTGTAGAGTGATGAGTTCCACCCTTTTCCTCAGGCTAAACACCCTCAGCCATTCCTTTGACATGTGCTCCAGACCCTTCCCCAGCTCTAATGCTTTGCTTTGGTCATGCTCCAGAGCTTCAGTGTCTTTCCTGGAGTGATAGGCCCAAAAGTTAAAATTATTCCTTCCTTCCCCATGCTCTTCTTTGAAGGCTTTTAGAACTTCATGTTGGTTTATGGTGAGCCAACACAGAAAACTCTGTCAGTGTAGCTCCACAGAAGGGGAAGGACAGGTCAGAATGGGAGCAGAAAGGGAACAAACCTTTGAAGCAATTATCATGGAACTCACATCCTTCATTCCTCACCTATCTCTGGGTATCTGCTGGGAATTTGCATCAGCCAGAGCTTGTTATATGTGCAGCATATGAGAAAGAATGGGAAAGCAGAATACTTCATCTCTGTAGCAGCTATTTGTTGTTTTCCCTGGCAGAGGCTGATTATTCTTTTGCCTGAGTGGTTTATTTTATAGGCAGTTACACTATACAGATTCCTTCGGTTGCTTTATGCTTATTTATGCTGGAAATGAAAGCACAAAACTCTACTGCTGTCCTTGGGAGGTGATTGCATTCTCTCCTGGGGTGTTATGCACACAATCCATGTCAAGGTAACTTGAAGCTGTTGCCCAGTACCTGGTGATGACATTTCACAGTGCTGCAGTGCAATGCACAATTGAAAGGATTGTCCTGGGCCTCCTGGTCAAATGTGCCCAAAGCCTTTGTCATGGCACCAGGAATTTCAGCAACAGTGGCAGTAGCTGTGGGGCAGAGTAGGAGTGGGGCTGCACAGCCAGACCTGCAGAGTGTAAAATCTCACCCCAAAGTGGCTTCATTTGCTGGCCAGAATACCCCAAAAATTTCTTGTGCAGTGCTACTGCCTGGCCTTCAGACATGCTGGTATGGTTTAAGGGGTCTGAACAGAGCCCTCCAATTGCTACTATTGTAGGCATTTAAAAAGAAACAAGGAGTAAGGAAATTCATTACTCTTGCTGCCACTGGCTGCATTTCCCTCCAAGTGTAGCCATAAATGAAGCATTATTAGGTATAATAAACCTGTTTACTGATAGGTTTGTTTATGCAGCCTTGGAGTAAGCAGCCCTCCAAAGCAGAGGTAACCTTTCTGCCCCCACCACCTTGTGCTGTGGCTTCAGCTGTCCAGGATCCCTGCAGTGCTATTTTTCCAGGAATTCAGACACAGTACAGTGTCTGAGCTGTATCTATTTGTTTAACTTCCTCTTTTAAGCACCAAAGGAGAATTTGCATCTTGTTTCTTTTGAAGGGTGCAAACAAACAGCTCTTGCCCATGTGTTTATAAATCGATGGAAAACCACAGGCTATGAACATGCACCTGGAGCTGGTTTTGGTTCAGCTTCTTACAGTTCAAAGATGCTGCTTATAAGCAAAGCTTAGGTGTGCTCAGGCAGCTGCTGCCTTGGTGAACTTGGGAGACAGGAAAAGTCAGTCCATTTGCAAATCTTGAGGTCACAGAGTACCTAATTGTAGGTTTGTATTTCTCACCAGTTTTGATATTTCTGTATATTTGAGATAATTTTGTGAAGTTCAGTTGTATTTTTCAGAAATGGCTATTTGCAACTGGTAACTGACTGTACTTTTATGTCTTAAGTCTTGCATCTAAACCCAGAAGCATTTGTTTTCTATGCATCCATAGCTAATGGAAAATAGAGTTGTGGTGTTTTCTTCAGTGTTGCAGTTGTTTCACTCTAGGTGGATCCTTAGGAATTAAATTTGTCCTTATAGTTAACAAAGCTCTGAAAAGGCCAAGACCCAGGAAGAGGGTGTATGTCAGCCCTGGTGGGCTGTTTCTGCAGGCAGACAGCTCAGCTTTGATGTTTTCAGTTCTACAGTGACAAGACTCATAACAAATCTGTTGATTTTTTTGATCTCGTACTTCAAGTGATATATATTGCTGTAAATCTGTCTTGCAGCTGTTGGTGTAACTTAGTCAAAGCCGAGCTGTTTTATAAATAATTTTATTTTTCTTCAGGGTCAATTTTGTACTTTAAAAAATGATTTCTGCATTTCCTGAGTGTTTATCCCAGTGCTGCAGAGGACGCAGCAGGCAGAGCAGTGAGCACACCCAGCTCTCCCCAACCACACTGTGCCAGGGGCTGGGCTGGAGCAGCAGGGGAGCTGCAGAGACCTGCAGGGCTCCTTACCCCACCCTCTAGTCCCAGCATGGCATTATCCAGGCACAGAATGGTTTGGCAAGGGCAAGGATGGATGTGGATGGGCTCCACTGCCACATACGCTGTTAGTTCTGAACAATTTGTAAGAGCATTATAAATTTTGTAAACTTTTTAATGTGCTAAACCTTGGTTATGAGGTAACATTTACAAATATGGGGTAATTTGTGTACTTGTTTTTGTATTTTGGTCTGATGGGCTTTTTTTGTTGTTGTGCCCTAAGTCCAGATCACTGGGCAAATAGTTGTTAAACCTTTGAATTAAAACGAATAAATTCATTTTAATGCATACTGGATAGTTTTTTTTATCATTCTAATTGTGCCAGGCCTGAGTCTGTCTTGCTTAGGACTTTTTATAACTAGGTAAGAATCACAGAGGCACTTAATATTAGCTCATTATGGATGAGGTAAGAAGATGGAGGCTCCTGTCTGAAACAGTCTGTACAGCCTGATGTTGCCTCCCTTGCACACAGCAGTTCCTGGCAGAACAGAGGGTACTGCCATTTCTAAGCAGTTCAGTCTGACTTGTGCCTGTTACCTGTCTGTCAACAGCAGTTTACTGGCAGAGCTCACTGTAGGGTATAAATCCTTTAATCACTGTTTAAATAGGACCTGTCCTTGGCTTTCAGGTGCAGAGCTCAGGGAGCTGGTACAGTACATGGATGCTTTCTCCACACTTCCTCACTGAGCTCACCCAGCTTGGGCAGTGTCCTGTAGCTCTCACTTCACTGCACTTCAGCAGAAGATGGCAGAACAGGCACAGGTGTTTCAGCTCACACCTTTGTTCACAAAGCTGCTGTAGCACTCAGCCCCACACCACAGCTGATGTAAAAGTCCTTTTAATGCACTTTGCAATTGCTTCTGGCTGTAATAAACATGATTGCAGCCTAGTTAAATGTAGTCTTGTGACCCAGTACATCTCAAGACAAGCAGGTTATTGCCTTGTGTGTGGTTCTTGGCAAATAATGTTCCTGGAAAAAGAACATACTGGATGTGCTCACCTGTATTATTATATATCCAGTGTAGAGGATTCAATTTTTCATGCAGCTGGAGAAAAGAATCAATTCTCCAGCTTTAATTTCTCTGGAAGAGTATAAAGACTGATGAAACAGCTTAAACAGAAACTCAGTGTGAAGTGCTGTATTGGGAGCCTGAGCTGAACCAAGCAAGCAATTTCCCTTTGCAGGCACTGCTGATTATTTTCAGCAGCTCTCTATAACTAATTGGAAATCAGCCTTTCATTGTTTAATACCAACAAATATGTAAGAATAAACAAGTTTCTACACCTAAACCACCTTCAATGCTACTGCCTTGGTTTGATTTTCACAGCATGGGAACTGGAGAGTTGGCTAGAGCAGTGAGAGGAGTGGGAAACTCATTGTTGGAAGTTGTAACTAACTCTGCCTTTCAATGGCCTCTGGGTTTTAGATTTAGTGTAGGTTTTCCACAGTTCAGAGAAATGATACCAAATCTGTGAGCCAGCTTCCATCACTGGTTCAGTATTTACCCAGCCTGAAGGTTTCCCTTCAGATGTTTATTAATCTCCCAACTCAGAGCTTCAGAGCAAGTGGAGTAATGGCTGCATAAGAGTCACTTCAACATCCAAAGGTTACATGGATTCTGCTGCTCTGATTTCAAAGACTGCATCCACAGCCAGCAGAGGTATTAATTCAGCATGAGGCCAACAAAACCTTTCTAAACTCAGAGCTGAGTTCCAGGGAGATGGAATGCTTTGTCTCAGGAATTATCCTACAGAGGAAATATGTAACTCAGACTCAGTGCACCAAGAATTTGGCTGAGGACCCAGAGTTCTCCAACTCAATTTTGTCATCAGCTGTGCTGTTGCTTTGCCAGAGATTCTTCAATACACGTTGGCACAATGTTCTGTTGAGCAGGCTGGAAGTGGCACAGGTGCTGTGTTGCTGACACCAGGATAACTGGTTCTGCAAAGTTCTGCTTCAAAAGATTGGAACCACTTCTGCTTCTTACAGAAGGGAGCTCAGGCCTGGACAAAATTCCATGTGTAAAGTTAGACATAAAAAGTATAAAATGGAACTGGCAATTGATATAAATACTGATAAATAACTGATGTGGCTGAAATAAATGGTGATTTAACTGGGAGTGTTCAGTGAAAGCTGCATGTACCTGTGCCCAGTTTGTTCCTACAGCAGGCAAAAGAGAAAGACAGAGTTAATCCCAGGAAAATATTTCTAACACACCAGCAGGCTTTGACATTAGCACCAGGTGCAAATGCTTCAATAAAAACATTGACCAAGCCACACAATTAAACAGAGAAACATCAAAAGAAATGGTGATTCTTTTTCTTTATTTTATTGGGTAAATGATTTAAAAGGTAATAACAATAGTGTTAAAACTACTACAATATCTTTCCACAGCCATATCTCACAGACCCACAGATAACCTTCTAGCATTTTTTTTTTTCTTTTTCCTCATTTTTCTCTTTTTAAGCCGTACTTATATTAAAATGCCCATTTCAACAGTTTCTTCACACTAGTAGCAATTAAATGTGGAAGGAAGAAGGATCTAGTTGTAAAGGAAGGGGGTTCAGGTAATCTGTGATATTACTGTAATCAATTAAGTTGCTAAGGAAGGAAGGAAAAGACCGAGGCCTCAGAAGCTACTCCAGGTAGCTCTAAGCCCACTGTGTGTCACCATGGCATTGAAGATAACTCAAGATGCTGGTGAACAATTTAAAGTAAGTTTGGTTTTTTTTTGTAACATATAAAACGCTAAAATAACTTAGAAACTAGATCCAAATATCTTGAAAAGAATCAACTTTGAGATACAAAAACAGTCATAAGTTGTTACAAAAGTTTCAAACAAAAGTTTGTTTTCTCAGTGCGTTTATGTACCAGCACAATTACTGGGTCCAGAGCAAAGAAAGAGGTTTTTTCTTTTTTATTTTTTTCTTTAACAGTAATAAAAAATGAGGAAAACATATCTTTGTATATAAAGAATCATTGCTGGTCTTAAGAATAAATGTAACCAGAAACCCTTAAATCTGAGAGGCACACTTTGGGTTTCTCTTTTTTTTTTTTTTTATACTTTTTTTTTTTTTAACATAAAAGGAAAGTCACCAGTTTATTTAAATGGAGGAGATACTCAGACTCCCCAAATAAACTTAATTCAATTAACATCACTAGCAAAAATCAGTTAGAAACTGTACAAAAATAAAAAAGTTAACACATTTAATCCTGCAGGGATTTTGTAAGGACTGGAAGGCAGGCTTTAGGAGCAGCATTTGGGCATGGCTGGAGGCTTCTTTGGTTCGATCTAACACATATAAGAGATGTAACCTACTCCAGACAACAGTTTTAAAAACCCGCACAGTTGAAGACAAGTAGAGGTCCATATACAAACTCCAGGTGTGCCAGGGCTGTGCCCACCTCGGTTCCAGAGCGGGGCTGAGGTCAGGACCAGAGCATCCCCCCTGCCCTGGGACGGCAGCAGGGAGGACACACAAAGCATCACCAAGTAACAGCTTCGTGTCAAGTCTATGGTTTGGTTGTCTAACTCAGTTTACAGAGCAGAGTTTTTAGGAATATTAAGCAAGAGAATGAAAAAAAAAAAACAACCCAACAATCTCTTCAATGGAATAAGGCAAACTGAGTAGTGCTCATAAAAAAAATCAGCATTTTAACTTAACAGTGAAATAAGCTACTTGGTTGTACCTTAATTTCTGTAAAGTACCCCAAATGAAAAATCTGTAGCTAACCCCAAGAATACAACTAAAAGGTACTAAATGTAACTACGAGGGAATGACATTTGTGAGAGCAATTGCTGATCAGCTTTAGGCAAACAGACCTATTCTGTGCCAGTGCACGTCACAGTGAGCTGCACGTTTGGTACAAAGAATCCCACAATTACACAGAAACAATCTGCAGCAGTTCAGCACGGTGTGCTGAGGAGGTAGGTGCCCTAGAAACACTGTAGGTAGATTGATTATTCCAATCTTTAAAAAAAAAAAAATCATACAATCTGATTGACCACAGACTCTGTAACAGTTTTTTAATTAGTGATACAAAACTCTGGTCCAGAAGGGTCTGGCATGAGCTCAGTTCAAAAGCACACCTTTACAGTTTGTATAACACCCTTGAACTATATTTTTAAGCAACAGCTACTGAGAGATAGACAAAAATGCAGTGTGCATTATGCTGTATACAAAAAGGAGACAAAACTATCCTTTTCTCCCCCAAGCCATGGTGGGAAGTATTGCTGACCTTGTCCTTAAAATCCTGCAGGATTGTTTATTCATCAGTATATCATTATTACACTGGTAAGAAATTCTGTATAACATCTGCATATATCGAAGATTTCTTAAAAAATCTGATATGATTTTAGATCCGCATGACCAGTCACGTGACCTTCTTGAGGTTGATTAGCACCTTTCAATACATATATATTTTTATATATAATAGATCTTTCTAAAAAATTTCTAACAATGAGCTCATGCAGAAGCACGAGCGAGCTGTAACGAGATGACAGATAAAGATGGGGTTGGATGACTTTTTTTTGCAGCAGAATGATTCAGTTTGTGCTCAGGTTCCCTATAAGGGCAAGAAAAAAAACCAACACAACTCTTATCAGGTAGCCACTTGTTCACATTTCCACTTGAAGACTAGTTAATCTAAAAGTGTTCCCCAAGTAGAAACAAGACAACAGTATCATCCAAAATAGCCTCTGTATAAACATTTACTCATTTTTGCAGCTTCTGGCTGGCATCTCTTGGCTCCTGAAATTTCAGGCCCTCTGCTTAAAAATTAAGGCATCTCAACTGAAAATGGTAATATTTGGACATAAATGCTGTGGATGAAGGAATACCAAAGACCTTCTACAAGAACCTCCATAGAAATTAAGTGGCAGACCTAACCCCACACATAAGGGATGAGCATAATTTATCCTTATCTGGTTTTGAAACCCTACTGAAACATTTTAACAGTTAATCCGATTTTTTTTAAGCAACTGAATTTTATCTATTTGATTTTTATGTATCTATGTATTTACAAACATTCATTATTCAAAATAATTGGAATTTCTGCTTACTGTGGTTTACTTGCGCAGATTAGGAAGGTCTTTCCTGTAACAGGCAGCCTGTGCTGCAACAGGCAGCAGTGGGAGTTCTGCAGGCACAGGAGGAAGGAGCGAGCTCCTGCCATCGACTGGCCTTGCAAATAGACCACACATACCTTTTATTAAATCCTATTTTTACAGCAGGAAAAAGTTCCAATTGGTTTTCTTTCTTCTACCGTGTGGAGGGGTTTCAGAATTATTACACAGTACTTACAGCTCTCAAGCACTATTCCTGCAATAGATGGAAACACGTAACATTATGGCATACTTGTCCTGGCTCTCTCACAAGAGTCTTTTTTCTTCTATTAAACAAAAGTTAACTTGATCCAACTATTCATGACTTGATAAAACTCAGTAAGTTCAAGCGCAGATGAAAGAACAAAACAGGGATTTCTCTTTTCCAAAATAAGTTTGCTAATAATAATAATAAAAAAAAATAAATCTCACTTTAAAGAAAAAAAAAAAGTGTCCAAAACCCTGATGCCAGAGCAGCCTCAACAGGGTTTGCTAGAATGTCTGGAGTATATGTTTTCTATAAATTTTATATATAAGTATATCATTATGTTATAGTCAAAGGCACTAAAATCTAAATCCATTTTCTTCCTAATACGACATCTGCTACCCACCAATCTGTTTTTAGGACACAAATGTCACTCCTAATTTGAGTCATCAGAAAGGCATCGTCTCATTACAAATGCATTCTCGTGACTGCTCCTGACAGGGCTGGGCTGCCTGTGATTCCCAGCACAGGATGGGACACAAAGGGGTCCTGGATTGGATTGTGCCCTATCATTTAGGCCACTTGATTCTAAAAATGCTGCCATGTTTACATCACCTCTCGCTGTACATGAGTTGCTTCTCTTCATCCCAAAAAAGCATTCTGTATGTCAGCCTTGGTGTTCTAGCTGTTTGTGCTGGATCTGGAGATCCTGTATAGAGCTACATGGAACCTTTACTGTGAGGGTGAGATATTGTACACACAACGTCATTAAGAATGTTATGAAAATGCAATTCATTGTCTACTTTAATACCTGAATCTGATATGTTTCATTCCCTGTCACACCTATTAATGCAAAAGCCACGAATGCCTTTTTGCTAAGCAAAGCATCCCTAACTGCAATCCTTAAACTCTTCCTTCCATCCACAGTCACAGAAAGCCTTGACTGATATAATTCAACGTTAATGAAGTAGAAATTTAAATTTTCATAAAAAACCCAAGGGTATATGCTGCAAAAAAATCTGCAGTGAATCAATAATAAAAAAGTATGGGTTCTTTGTAGTAATGCAGTTTTCCCTCCCGTTGCCATGATGAGCTGAACCAACTAAGGAGCCTCAACATGGCAACGGAAACTATCATCATAAAATGGTACAGTAATAGAGATAGCTAGACCAAGAAGGGGCAGGGTCTCCTGGGAAGAGGTCTGCAGAGAGGTCCAGTGACTGGTCATGCGGCTCAGTGTCAGGAATAATGGTTGTATGGTGGAAGGGGGTGCCCAATACCATTCTGGAAGTGATGGTGCTGACGATGGGCAAGGTACTCTGTGTAGCTCATCGTCATCTTCTCACTGCGGTACCTGGCAAAGAGCAGAGAGGCCAATTCAGGAACTGTTACCAGGAAGCTGCAATTAGCACAGAAGTGCTGCACTGGTGGTTTGTTTAGTGGTAAGAGCTCTGTACTTCTGATGCTGGAGTAAGACTGACTTCAGCTGCACAAGGGAACTGCCACAACTGTCAGGGTCATTTCCTGGGTCATATGGTAAATCACAACATAACTGCTTAGGAAAAATACTTTAAGTAACTAGAATTGTTAAAAATGGTTGCCTGCTATGTTGGTTGAAGTAGAGGGAATAGAGAATGTCCTGTATCTTCAGCCAACTCTCTACAAAAACCTAGGAGGAAAAACCGTAAACAAGCACTACAGATTTTTGGGCTGTTTTTAAACAATCAGTATCAACTGTCTGCCAAATTCTGCTTTTAAAATTATCCCAGCTACATTAAATGTAGTTACATTCTTTTTAGACTAGAATCACAGAGTATCTCCAGTTGGAAGGGACCCATCAGGACCATCGAGTCCAACCCTCTACTCCTCTTGGGAACTACCTAAAACTAAACCATATGGCTAAAAGCATTGTTCAGACACCCCTTGGCCTCCAACAGGCTTGATGCCATGACCCTGGACAGCTTGTTCCAGTGACTGACTATCCTCTCAGTAAAGAATATTTTCCTAATGCCCAGTCTGAACTTCCCCTGAGGCAGCTTCATTTCCTTTCCTTGTGTTCTGTTGCTGGTCACCTGAAGGAGATCAGCAGTGCCCTTCCCCCACCCCACCTGGGGAAGCTGTAGACCCCAATGAGGGCTTTCTCAGCCCTCTCCAAACTGAACAACACAAGTGACCTCAGCTACCCCTCCTGAGTCTTGCCCTTGAGGCCTTTCACCATTCTGGTCGCTCTCCTCTTGTCACACTCTATAGTTTGATGTCCTTCTTAGAGAGAGGTACCAAGTTAATTTTACATTTTTTTAATGTTCCTTATAACATCAGATTTTAAAAAAATCTTATTTCTCCACACATGACTAAATAACTGGAGTTCAGCAGTCATTTTATACTTCAGGCTTATACAAATAAATAGCTTCAGAGCCATTCTGACAGACTTTTCACTCTTCTACCCTTCACCATCTAACTACAACATTATGTGCAGAGTATCTACTGCTAATTCTGAAAGCCCAGTCCTGCCCCACACTAAGGAACCCTCAAGAACATGCTTTATTAAATTAGCAAAACCAAACTAAACTAGTATGAAATAAAATATTAAATTCTTGTCCCCACTCCTGGGAATACCCTGACATAGTTTCACTAGTATGCTGGCTGTCAAAGCAGTGCATGGCTTGCAGGTCTCACACCTTAAGATTAAGGAAACCTGTACTCCACAGGGCATAACCCAAAGGTTTCTCTGAGGATCCAGCGGATTAGGGATCTGAGGGCCTCCATGACGTACACGGGCAGCCCCACATGCACCATCTGCCCAAATAAATCTGACAAGAGCAAGTAATCCCTGTTAGCCACAGCCCTGAACACCCACTACAGCCAAGTAACTCTGTGAGAAGCCAGAGCTAAAAACGCTGCTGAGAACATACAGAGTTATCAACCCAAATATGCAGGTACACTGATGTATCCTGGTACTGAACAGCTGGCTCTTACTCCTTGCTTAGTGCCACTAATCCCTGTTCAAGGCTTCTCCTAAGTCTGTACTGCTCTTGTGGAAACAAAGGAATCATTAATGACATATCCAGGAGAGTTTACTGTTACCATCTGCAAGAGCACTTACCAGGAAGGAGCACCTCCCAGCATTACAACAGGGCTATGTGCAGTATCCCGGTGCATACCTGGTTAGCTTTATTGTTTTCCTGAATTCATTAGTAATCGGAGCTTTGTAGCCTCCTTTCCTCAACAAGGAATCTATGGTTTGAATGTGGTCCCATCCTGTTGAATTTTACAGTAGCACACATTAGTGAGAAATGCAGCAAGAGGAACAGATGTTGGAAAAGCACAGTACAGTGTGGTGCTGCTGAGAGCACAAGGGCTCTGCTGGCGTTTGGGGTAAAACAAAACGTTCTCCCCTACTTCAGAAGGGCTGAAGGAAATACCACACTTAGGATTTCTTTACACACTCAGTTCACTCTACAAACAACATGTATTTGTCATCTTTTAGTTGAAATGTATTAGAAGTGAACACACTCTACCCAGGTGTTCTAGACCGGGCATATGATACTAAACTTTTCCAAAACATTCAGGTATTATCATGTATCACAGCCATTTTAGATATTGTAAATAGTTATGACAATAAGGAAGATGAAATTTCTGTATAACATTTAAAATAATTATCAGTTGAATATGTGCAGAGAACTTGAAATCAGACTTCTTATAAATACTGCTTAATTTTACAGAGATATGGCTAATTTTAGAACGACTATAAATTCTAGGTGTCTGGATAATGAAAGAAGCGATGGATTAAAAATACAGATTCATTACTGTTCTCAATAAAATCTTCATGCTTTCCAAAACTCCTATTTATTTAAAAACTCTTATATTTTAAATAGCTGTTAGACATGTTAGCTCTGAAAGATGCAATAATTCAGCACATTGTTACATTAAAAAACCTGCAAAAACCACAGTATATTTTGGCATATACAAAATAGAAATGAGTAGTTCTGGAGACTTTAAAGAATCAGATTGCAATTTGTGGTCCACTAAAATTATTCAGAAATTTAGACACATTCCCCTCACAATTCCTGAATTTTAAAAAAAGTTTGGAACACCTCTAGACTTCTAAGTGACTATTTGGAAACAGAATTTGGAATCAGAATTATCAATTAAAAAGGTTGCTCAGTAAAGGTATCAGCTGAACCCTTTGTCAACAAACATATATAAAACGGCAAAAAAAAAAACAGCAGCAAGGAAAACTGTAAAAGATTGAGACAGACTGAGACACACTATCAACCTTAGAAATAAAAACCATAGTGAGTGCTCAGAGTCAGCAAAAGATGACTCAAAAATTTTTCAACAAAATCTACTCTAATTTTTTAAATTTACAAACTTAAGTCTGTGCCTCTATTAAAAGG
Organism: Vireo altiloquus; assembly: GCA_013396875.1. Lineage (NCBI taxonomy): Eukaryota > Metazoa > Chordata > Aves > Passeriformes > Vireonidae > Vireo > Vireo altiloquus. Next base: position 1,213,263 of record VZRF01015120.1, on the reverse strand, counting down.
GACTTTAACAACATTATTGTGTACTTTCATACTGAAAATAATTTCCTTCCATTTATTAAAAACCCTGGGAAGTCAGTGTTTGTAAAAGGAATTGAGTACTAGCAGAAAGTACCTAACTGAAAAACAACTTGATCACTGGGAATTCAGGAAAAAATCATGGTTAGGATAATTGCCCAACACTTAACAGAGCTTCTGCATCTCCCTGACATCCCAGCTCAGCAGCCACACAAAAACTGGCAGTGTTTAATAACTGTTAGCCTGGCTGACAGCACTGTACCACCCCTCCACATTTTATTTTCCTACAGCTATGCTGCATTTATAACTGGCTTAAAAAACAGCTACAGTTTACTGAATCCCTCTAGGAGACTGAAACAGGCATGTAATGGCATTTATAAAAGAGTCTTCTTACAATTAAATACTGCTCCATCATCTGACATCAGTGCAAGGTCAAATATTGCATTTTAGATTTATAGGTATGTTTAAATTCTTCACCAGATCATATGAAATAAAGTGCAACAATGACCTTGCTCCTTCGCAACCTCCGGCAGGTAGGTGGCTGTGCGCTTTGATCCTTTCTCGTTGATGAATTCTATTCTAATGCCATGGACACCCACCTGCAAGAGATTGGCAGCTTCATTAGTGCATTATCAGAGACAAGATCCAACAGCTTTCTGACATGGTGAAACCCAAAACGTGAACCTTTCAGTGGTTAACAGCATTTTGCACAGTTTCAGGAGGTGGCACTGCAGTGGGTGTCATCTTTTTGAGAGGTGTTCACTTACAGCCACGTAAGCTCGGCAGCAGCACAGGTACACGAGATGTTCCTCTGCTCCCCACCACGGAGCTCCATTCCTGGGCTGGAAGAAATCCAGCTGGGGCTAAAGTTGTTCTGTCTCCTCTGACACTGTCACCAATGTTGCTGCTGATAAAATCACCTGGCCATCAGCTATAATCTGCAGGCAAAACAGCTGCCAAATCTAATGAGGCTTCAATTAAGAGCGTTAATTTTGTTCAAAGCAACAACTGAACAATCAAAGATTTGTCACACTATGGATGCGAGCTTGGAGCCTTCAAAACTTCTGCTCATGTATGAGGAGGAAACGGAAATATTTCAAAGTACCCAGCCTCAAACTCCTATTTCTGTGCTATTAAGAACTATAAGGTGACAAAATGCCAGCATGGAAACTAATATTACTAATACCAAGGAGCTGGATGCAAATAAAAGAAATCAAAGTGCCAAAAACATTACCAAAAAAACAAAGAGGCTGGACACCTTTCCAGGGCATTGTTTAAGGCCCCCTGTTTTCAGGTTACAATAATTTTGTAGAGAGTACCTGCACTGGGATCAGGCCATAAAAGATATTCCATTGCCAGAAGGTTTTCAGTTACTTTTGAATTCTGTGCACAAACACAAAGCATTAGTAGATGGACATTTTTATGCCCACATAACCAAGATGATTTTCCCATTTTAATCCAAAGGTCCCAACACTGTATGTGAAAATGAAGAGTCAATGTTTAAAAGGGTATCTCGTTGTTTGGTGTGGCACATCCTTGTGGATACAAAATTAATCAAAAAAAGCTCTAACAGTTTCTCTAGTGACAACTTACTTATTTTACCATAACTGCAGGGCAGTCAAATAACAAATAAGGACTATTTACAAAGCTCTACCGCTTCTTCAATTAACATATTTCCTTAAAATAAGACTTTTATTTTAAATATTTTCATTCTTTATATATGATATAAGCAGGAGAAACGGGGGAAAGAGTCACTTGCAGCTGGCCATGGCCACAATCATTTTTCCCTATGAATCTAACACTGTTCGTAAATAGGAAAAATTCAACTTCATGACTAACCAATTTAATTCACTGCAAATTTTGACATGTTATTTCATTACCAAACACTCCTAAAAACCAACTTTCATTAGATGGATATATATAATCACTAGAGAGATCAAATCAGTATACTCTGATTTTACTTTCAGGCCCTTTGGGTTCATAAATATATCAGAAGATATATTTATGAACCCAAAGGGCCTGAAAGTAAAATGAAATTATGTTAGAAGGTGAAAAAAGCCTACAGAGTTTATTCCCAAACCAGTAAGTTTCTGCAGCTGGTGATTTGATAACTGTCTATATTCAGCTGCCCGAGTACTAAGATTAAATATTTCCAGAGTTTGCACACCTTTAAATCCTGTAGAATATGAGATTCTAAATGCTACACAAGTGTTTTGCATAATAGTGACCACATAATATTCATGAGCCACTAACCAGGAGCACAGTGATGTATTAAGTATGATGCAACATTCAAGTTGCATCACTGCCTGGATGTTTCCCACTAACCATTTTAATGGACTTTTAGGCCCATGCCTCTAGGAAAAAGGAATGTACAGCAGGGGAAAATTTCATAGCATCCTGTGGAGCATGAACTTCAACTGTGTAGCTGAGCCAGACAAACAGCTTTTCATTGTTCAACTCCAGCTAAATCAAAACCAAGCTTGAGTTATTAAATAAGTGGAAGCCACACACAAGCGAAGTAAAAATGATCCACACTAAGACTGGCATGGGCACAGTGTGGAATTCATTTTGGTTTCCTCAAGAGACTGGTGTTCAACTGATGCAAACTTGTGTGAGGTTTCCCAAAACAGCCCTCTCCAAGATGGGAGGTAAGGGCTGAGTCTGTGGAAGGCATTAACTGCCCTGCTAGCAGGACCAGCACACACCTTCCTACACAACCTCAGGTCTGCTTCTCAAACTAAAAATACTGATACACTACAGGCAACATTCTGTACAACAACATCTGCCTGTGCAGTTCAGAAAAACAAACCAATCTTGTGCAGATGGAGCTGAGTTCTGTCTCGCCTATTACCATTTATTAGGGAAATGACTGCCTACAGGTATCCTCTGGAGCTGAAAAGAGACCACGCAATTGCTGCTTCAGCCTCCCACGTGGATAGGAATCTATTTAAATTGTTGCTATTGGGAGAGGCAATCAAGATAAGGAGAGAGACTTAGAAAGGCAAAAAACAATCTCTTCCAATAGAAATGTTTTTATGGGTTTTAGAGCATGAAATGCTGTATCCTATAAAAGCAGTACTTCTAGATATAAAATTTCTGATCAGTTGTGTAAGTGGCCAGAGGCTACCTAAAATAAGGCTCTGTGACAATATTTAATTAATAGACTTTTCATTAAATCTAAGGATTTCGTTAAACTATGTTATTTTACTTCTGAAATGACCTTAAAAAAACTTCAGACTTTGTTGTGTATTTGAACACATTCATATTCATTTCTATACATTACTTTTAAAATGAATTCTTTATTTCCATACACTTTGGGATGGGAGAAAACAAGTACCTGCCACATTATTGTTTTGCCAAGTGCCTATGGCACTTGCCAGATTACTGCCCACAATACCTCTCTCTATATATATATCTAAGAAAAAATGGTTCCAAAACCCCCTCTGACACCAAAGCTGAAGCAACTCTCCTGATGGACTGTTCTGTCCCAAAGCTCCAAACACAGTTCATTAATTTGTTTCTCTTGGACTGACTCTCCAACCATACTGAGAGGAAGAAATAACATTATTCTCATTACACTGTCCACAGGGAATTCAGATAAGCACCTGAACATTAAGCCTTGTTGACCCTCAAGTTTCTGTGCACTCCAAGTAGTGCAGTGTGGAGTAAATGATCATCCAGTAATGGTTCTGTTCAGTTATATTTACTGCACTGAAATCTTTAGGAGATTTGCATGCAATTGTCACTGATTAGTTGAAGATGAATTAATTGTAAAACAGTTGTTCAGAAATACATTAAAGCAGGTAAGAAAGAACCTGTTACAGAGAATCCAAATGGAATGCTCTAGAGCTGGAGCAGTGCAACACCCCCTTGGTGTCAGGGACAAACATCTGCCTGTTCCTTCTATCCACTCACTGTGTTCTCCTGCACCCCAGACCTGCTGCAAAGCCTGTGCCACCATGTGCCAGTGGCACTGTGACACCCTGCTCTAGGTTAGGGACAGCCCTTCTACTAACCTGGGGTTTGTCAGCTCCATCTCTGAAGAGCAGCAACCTAGAAACGTTTTCCAACAAGAAAGCTGGCCTAGAACTTGCACAGTATTCCTTATGATACCACGGAACAGTAACTTTCCCCTTTATTTACCTAACACTATGGAAATAGCTGTACACAAATGTGTTTGGAAATTGAAACCTTCAGATTAAGTGACTACTGCTACTTTCTTGAAGCTGATCTCTTCTTATTAACTGAATTCTACAGCTTTTTAGCCCCACATTTGCATCAAATATGCTGGCTTCTTTCTGACCATCTTTAGTAGCATCTAAATACTACATTCTGATTTAACAAGAGGCAAAAGACTCCTCAGGAGGTTTGTTCTCTACCTCATGGCAAGCATAATCATTCATTTACATACATGGAATCACTGAATATTGTCTAAAGAGAATAAAATATTGAGATCCAGACTCTTTTTTCTCTGTTCTACAGAACAGAAGCTGAGAACCACTGGTAGTGCTGCACTTGGAGGCAGGAAAGAACTTCCACAACTCTTAAACATACCCACTTTGTCAACACTGAAAAGCCACCTTTCAGTCAACATTGGCTACAACGATTTAAGCTAATATTTAAACCAGTGCACACAGGCTAAAGGCCTTTTGTATCAAGGCAGCATGCACAATTCTGCAGATTTTACTTTACTGAAAAACAGCAACTTTGGGGCAAAGACCTCTTCCATGGTATTTTAAGGAAGAGCCACTGCTCAAGTCCAGCCAAAAAGTTCTGCAGAGCTTTAGGATCTTTCCATAAAAAATGACAAAAGGATCTGAATCAGTAGGTCTGAAATAGTTTATTATGATTGCTTTCAATAGCAGATGTGTTTAAGAATAAGTGGTCTTTATGACTTGTCTTGTAACTAGTCCTTTGTTGCCTGATCTTTAATAAAAGAGCAGTACTTTCACAAAACCTCCCCATAGCTTTGAGCTTTTCATGCTGTCCATTTCTCTGAGGTGGAAAGGCTGTGCAACTCCACCCCAGTAGCATCTGAACCACAGTGGTCTCTCATGGGTTCTGTCAAATGGAAATGCAGTTCCTACACTCCTAGTGTTCCTTTCAAAGCCCTACATCTGTTCAGCTACTGAAGTGCACTGCCATTCAGACAGTCACAGGTGTGTAAGGATTCTAAGCTGTATTTTAGGAAGCATCCTTGTGAATGTGGCATTGAAGTGGTCCTTTAAAGATGTGTACTTTCCCCTAACTACTTTTATAAAAGGTGAAAAATGCTGCAATTTGAAAAAACATATGGGAGCTAACAGCAGTGAATTCACACAGATCTGTTTGCTTGATGGAAGTTTCTGCTGGAAAAGGATCTCACATTGCTTTCTACAGCTGAAATATTCACTTCTTTAGTTTGGGAAGGTAATTCCTTAATCAGAGAAAACATCCATCACTCTGCTTCAGGATAGAGAAGACACTCATGAGCTGTCTTCAGACAGCTTCACTCCTGACTTCAGATGACCTTGTCTTAAGCCCTCACAGCACTGAGTTGCCTGAACTGGCAATTCTGAAATATTGTGACCTGCGTCAGCAAAATGCTGACCTGGTTCCTACAAGATCATCAGTAGGACACCTACAAAGCAGGGTCTCCTAACCAGGCTGAGGTTTTTCAGGATGATCTCAGCATGACAGAAGATGAAAGATGCAGAATCTCTTTATACATCATACTCTAGACATCCTGAAATGTCCTTTTGCCATTAATATTGTGTAACTGCAGCTTCCTTAAAAGACACATGGATGACATAAGCTCTCACTGATAGGCACCCAGTGATGAATCATTCTTTTAATTATAAATTTTATAATTTCATATTTAGATGTCACCCCCCTTCTCTGGGCCTTTTTGCATGGAAACCTAGTTTGTTTGTTTGTTGACCATTCCTTGGAATTGTAGGAATTTGCTTAGGGTTTTAAAACTTTAACACTAAAAAACTTTAAATGAAGTAGGAGAGAGAAACTAAGCAAATGGCTAACAGAAGGACTTTCGTATTTTTGACCCCTGCATTCTTGCCTGATAAGTCAGGGCTTTCCAATAAGAGTAACTGTGAGAATCCATAAAATGGATCAGAATTCAGCAACACTAGAGGTCTGCATTATGCTTACTTCAACTGTTGTTAAAGTCTCACAACTTCTGCAGCAAAACGCAGAAAGAGCACAGGAAGTAAAAGCCTCCTTTTTTCACACAATATGAGTTATGAATAGCAGTCTCCCAAGGAACAAAGCTAAAACCAGTCTTTCCAAGGGAAAGTGGATTTTTGAGCTCAGGTTTTGCTTTGAGCTCCTCCTTAAGGATGAATATGTGGGTCATCTTAGATGTTCATTACTGAGACAATGAAACAGCTTAATAATATTTATAGACTATGGCATGCAAAGAGTTAAATGCTATTTCATCATGCACTTCACATTTTCTGAGTGTATTCATAGTCTGATTTTTATTAAATTATAATAAATGCAATATAAATCATCACAGTGATGGCTACCAGAAGTCAACCTGGTAGAGGAGAAAAAATTCTACCATTTTGATTTCTAGCTTAGTTTAATATTAATAGTCACTAGTTTGATTACTTAAAAACACTGTTTAAAGTGTCAAATGGCTGAGTGACAAGGCAGACTACTCTGTAAAAGCCTCTTGCTGAGAATGCACATGCAGTTTCTGCTAAGATTTATTTTGGTCTGACATTACATTAAAAAAACGAGTATTTCTGATTATGGTGAAAATGCTCATAAACCCTAAAGAAAACCTGAATTCATATAATTCAGAATTACGTATCAGAAGGTAAGAAGCCCTTGCCATTATGAGGTGAACAGGAAGTACATCTTTGTCAATTTTCAGCAACTGTAAAATTCATAATGCTGAGGTTACTGCTGGACACCCTCCTTCTGAGACAGCAGGGCCTGTTACTGTTCTAACAAGTGCTGTTTCTAGTCAATATACATTTTTAATGTGTAAATACAATGGAAATCCTCTTTTCTTCAAAGAAGTTCTAAATCTTTAGTCAGATTTAGTTATTATTAAAGGGAAATACTGTAGCTTTTGTAGTAACTCTGACAGTACAATTTCTGCTATCCTACAACGATGCCAAAATTTTTCCTATGTCCACTCAAAAATAGATTCAAAGATGAATGCAACATGATGACTGAGATGAGGTGTTCATCTTAAGTCAAGTACCTTGTTTTTTGAAAGCATCCAATGCCAAATAATTTTGGGAAAAGAACATTACAGACTAACACTTCTGTCAGTATACACTGTCGTACACACGTCAGCACTTGCTCCTTAATCTCTTTTCTGCTGCTGTTCCAAGAGGATGCATGCAGGTTTCCTAGAACCTGGCAATTAGAATAGATTCAGCTCCATGCGTAAGCAGCATGAGAGCAATCATTTACGTGGCCTCATTGTATAAAGGCTTTGTGGGGTCCATGCAGGACACTCACTCTGAAAGCAAAGTTTGGGGTAAGACGAATGTCTCTACAAGCTAAATAAAGCAGCTTGTTCTGGGATTGCCATTTTCTGCAGTGCTTGTTTCCAGAAGCAAACATCAGACTGTTAACTTCCATACTGGAGCACCCCTTTCCAGAGTCAATGGACTGATCTACCACATAGATCTGGCAAATGAGGTCTCAGGACACCCTTGCTCAGACAATACCTGCCTTGATGGACTCCTAGACACCAACACAGCTGTGCAGACCACTCTGAGTGCCTATGTGGGCAAAACCACAACTTTACTCCATCTGCATGGCTCAGATTTTTGAGGTGATAATGGTTTTATCAAAAAGTGTCTTTTGAATCTATGCACTTAACCATGTGTACAGAGTGCAAAACAGTGACAGCTACACTAATATATGCAGATCATTTAAACAGTGTGACTTCAGGTACAGATGTTCATAGTTATCAAAGTCATTTTCGTAAAAGATATCTGACATTCTTACCTCCCAATCCATGTAGTCACACACATCTTCAAAGTTAGTGAGTAGAGACACTGAGCAGAAAAGCCGTGGCAGCTCATCCCTCGTCATTGGGGGGAAACGACTATCTTTAAGGGCACTGTTGGAGACAAAACACAATTTTAAAGGATTTTTTTTTTTTTTAATTTCAAGGATCTAATCTGAAGAGTAGAAAGGAGAAAAAAAAAATCCTGATGAAATGATGACCAGTTTTGGAACCCAGTCACCAGTGTAACACACTGACCAATATTCCCAAGCTTTTCCTTCGACATTTGTTTTGGTTCTTGGCTGGCCAATCAGATGATGTTCTGAGGGTCATTCCTTCCTGAGCTGGTTTTGCTACTGTGACAATCTTATTAAGGAACCAGCAAAAAGCTTTTGAAAAAAGTTACAAAAGCAATAGCTCTTCTACTTGCAACTTGTAAACCCCTTTCAAAAAGGATTAAACTTCACAACACAAACTGGAGGGGTAAGTTCTATAGCCTGCAGTGATCAAACACTTAATACACTAATCAAATTGTAAAACTTAATTATTCAGTGAAAAAAAACCCCTCAAACAATCAGAACATTCTCTAAAAAAGACTAATATTCATGCTTACTAGCAAAGGTGAATATAAAAAGGTGAAAACATCCAAGGGCTCTACAGACCTGTAAACCAACAGGACTCAAGGAGGTTCTGCAAAGCAGATGTCATGATTAGTAACAGGGAAGCTTGCAAACAGCTAATCCATGGCTGACATACCATTCTACAGACAAACACACCTAGGGGGGTAAAATCCACACCAAGGGGAGCTACCTGTGCACAGCCCAGCACGCCTGGAAACACACAGCAGTTACAGACAGCAAGCAGTGCCGTAAGTAAGAACATTTGTAAAAACCTACTCGCATAAGTTTGGTTAAGAACCAGTTAAATTGGCAACGGGAAGGTTAAAGTGAGGATGGCATCTCAATCTTTTATTCTCTTAAGGTTTGAAACATGATGTGAATACAAACATGCTCATCTCCAACAAAAACAGTGGTATGCTAACTGAGCTTTTGGATAAGTAAAGAGAATTTAAGAGACTTACTGAAATACTACCAAGCTCTTCACGTGTCTCATTGTTTCATCTAACAATTAGATTGTTCTTAATCGTTTTACTTGGCCTAGAGCCAGTGGCTGCCATTAGCTGATATAATCACAGCCGCAGCCATGGTGTTAGAATAATGGCTGCAGGCTCTGCACCAGAAATCACCGTTTTGTATAAAGAGTAATAGAACTTGGTTAAAGCAGGCCATGTAAGGACACATGAGGGAAAAAAAAATCATGTAAAGTAGAACTAAAGGAAATCATCATATGTTTAACCAAAAACAGTTTCCCATCAAGAACTAATACCATACACTGAAGAGTTAAAACAGAACCTACATTTTTCTGGGGTGGGGGGCAGATTTTTTGTTGCAGATATGCTACAATTACAAAACACAACATAATATTGAAATTCAGACTTAGAAGTCCTTCTCTACACAGACCTGGGAAGAACTGGAAACCCTAAAGAGATTTAAAGCATAAGGCCTATAATATTTAACTAATGCCTTCCACTGAAGATGTATCAAAAGTAGGTAATTCTGATGGGATTTTCCAGGCTAGCTTTGAAACTGCTGGAACCAGGCAGAGTTACCATCCTCTGCTCTCTGATGGTTCAGAGCAACATCAGAGAGAACTCCTACAGCCACAGTGTACCAACAACATCCCAAAATACCAACAACCTAATTCAGCTTTCAAATCCTGAAAATGAATAAATATATATATGTAAAGGGAAGACACTCAGAACACAGGGACCGCCCAAACCAAAAGTCCATCTAACTTCAAGTCTAGATATAAGTCATAACCAACAGCAGTTAGCACAATCAATGAATACAAGAACATGGTCACAGCAAATGTCCAGGGGTATCTTCCTAGAATACTCTCCAGGAATCCAGTTATTTATAGTTTAGGTATTTTGAGTTAGAGATGGGACCTCTGTACTTTAAAGCTCTTCTGAATTTTATTTAGGAAGTTCATGTACACACATTTTTAATATTTTACCTCCTTTATAATTAAAAAATTATGCTTGGAAACCCTAATCCTCTTCAAATCCATTGCTACTACAAGTTTGCTTACATGCAGATGGCTCATTTCCCCAAGGTCTGCTGCATCTCTGTCACATAAACAATATATCTGAACACTGTACTGAGGAACACCCAAACAGACAAGCATTATTTCATCAACAAACAACAAATTCAGTTATCTCAACAAACAACTGTATGCACAGATATTGCTAATATTACTTTAAATCTGTTTCTCATAATTTATTTAACAATCTTACCATGCAAAACATTTCCCATATTGCAAGAATTTACAACCTTGGAAAGATTTTTTTTTTTCCTTTTTTTGGACAACTTGGTACTAGGAGTTTGTCTTTGAATTCCACTCCCTCAAGCTGCCAAAATCCACTGTGAATTTCAACTTTTTGAGGCAAAGGTTGTCTGTGTGCTGTGGGTGTGAGCCTGATCCCCACAAAGATAGCAGTAGAAGTCTCCAGCAAATTCCCACTCACTGAAGATCTGCTGCACTGGCATCGCTAGATGAAAAACCATCTGTAATTTAACATTCTTCAAGTTGTGCAGAAACAAACTTCACCCCATGCTCACATAAGCCACGTCTCACAGAACCACAGAATATCCTAAGACGGAAGGCACCCATCAGGATCATCAACTCCTGGCCTTGTGCAGGACACCCAGCTCAGCCACTCCACTTAAATACTGAGCTAATAACTTGAAACAAGATGAGTGAAATCATGACAGGTTTCAATATTGATAAAAAGCCGAGATGTGAAACCTTCAGGTGAACACAGTGGGAGCAGGAAGGTGCACACAGAGGCAGCCAAGTGGTTCAGCTGCAGTGAAAGCAGTGCCATGCAGTGGTCAGCACATGCTGAGCAGCAAGCTCAGCTGGCCTGCTCCATCCTTCAGTAATCACACTGGCACAAATACCTTGTCTTCATGTAACCACCTCACGAGAACTAAAATATTGCTATCAAATGATGGAGTGATTTCAATTATAACTAACTCCTGCTGAACTGCCAGGTGCTATTCCATCTGTACAGCATGCTGGAAAATTCCTCCTCGACACCTCCAAGACTTCAGACACTGGTGCACAGATCCTGTCTCAACACTCCTGCTGCTAGAGGTAAGTGAGATATCTGGCAGAATAAGACCAGAGATTTGAGTAACAACCTCTGACACCACTGCGACTACACAGAGTATTGCTGTTGTTTTTTTTCCTCCTTTCCCTGTCTTCACACCCTTTTTGTCTTTCAAAACAGCTTGGCCTCTTGTTGTTTCATAAGGAAAACCAAACTTTACCTAGAGAAATTTGAGCTGACAATCAGGAACTGGAATAAAATGTACTAAACGGAAATGCCAACAAGAGAGCATTTATTTATACTGATTAGCTACACATGAAATGCTGTCTGCTAACAATGAAATACTGTCTACTAACAAAATATATGAAACAAAAATTGTATCAGGTGCCAGTTCTAGAAGAACTTAAAACTGCGTAACCTGTTCCTAATGAGTTTGGGCATTGCATACTATCTTAAAACCTGAGATTTCTTGTAATGTGCTCTATATTACAGTTAGAGCACCAGTCATCTCAGTCACTCTATTATTACTATCATGGCCCCAACTCTACAGTGAGTTCCAGACACCTTAGGAAAACCTAAAAGCACACCAGCTTTGTGTCACCTCGTCAGAGATCAACTGCATTCATTTTTGCCTTTCTCAATGCCTGGTTAATAGGAGACATATGGCACTAGAGACGCTTCCCTTCAGGACTCAGCCATTATCCTTAAGTTTAAACTTCATCTCTGTGGGTAGTGAATAAATCACCATCTATGACTGTTCTGATGGTGCCAGTGGAACAAGTGGATGGTGCCCAGTAGTTCCTCAAGGGCAGTGGTCCACATTGTACAAACCTCAGCTCCCAATGCTTGACAGACTGGCATCACACTCAGAACTGTCAGCAGATGTCAACACTTAGTCCAAGGATAAAAATCACTGAGCTTTTACTTTTGCTGCTCCTGTTCTGGGAAGAAAGAGCATCAGTAAACAGGCAGCAGTTTAACATTTACCATACACCTCACACACTCTGCAAACATCTATGGATGGAAATTCAGAGCTGGGCCTCCCCTGACATGTCACTGCGCTTGGCAGGTGCCTCCTGGTGACCAACTCCCAGTGAGCAGAAAACAAGACAAGGTAATGTTTGCCTTCCTCAAAAGCTCATCACTGGTCTGAACTCAGAATAAAAAAATCACCATGTAAAAATCATTTATGTCGTCAACATTCTTAAATGGTACAGGAGACTTAGGTGTCTGTACTTTTGTAGCCTTAGAATTTGATTTTACAGTCTTATTCAATGCTGTATTTTTCTACCAATTCTTCTGTAAGAAAAAGGAACGAAAACTGGCATATTAAATACCAGGTTTAAAAAATATTAACTCCACAATTTTTATGTTAAACTTAGAATTAAGGAAGGGTAAGTGGAAATAATTAGCAAAAGAAGTTGGAAAAATTAGGTGGTGTTCAAAACTACTTTTAAAGAAAAAGCCCACTAATTTTAAAAGCATTTTCTAGGCCATCTGTTCTTTATTCCTTCATGCCCAGAAATAATTTACATATATTGCTGCTGACTAAATGGAAGTACATGGTACTGAAGAGTTGAAAAGAGGCAGTGCCAAGCAAGGGGAATTCTAGCTGGCCAATAAAAGGGCATTAGTTTTCCCACATAGAGTCTGCTCCATGTTAAAAGCGAAGCGAGCAAAGTCAGAATTGAATCGTGTTCAAGGAAAACTATTTTTAGACACAAAATGCATGCACGCACATGCATGGCCTTTCTAGTTAAATATTTATGCAGTCTTGGAAGTCCTACTAAGATCAAGTAATTGCCAGTTAAGAAAAAAGCCAAAACAAAGTGTTACTCAACTATCAGTTTTTCTTCAGCTGAGCCATACTATACAAATCTCAGCTTTTCTTCAAATGAAGTTTACTTGGCTATAGGAAATGTTTATCAGTAATTTAATTTTTCAAGGACCACTCCTCCTTATATGTGAGATATAAAAAGCTTGCAAACACATTAAAGTCACTGAAACTATAAAAAGAAAAGGGAATTGTTTGAAGTATTTTGACTTGCTGTGACAAACAGCATGATGGTTAGAAAAAAAATTATATTCCCTATATATTTATGTTCCTTAAGACTACATCTTGTTTTCTATAAAATACCACTAGAGGAGCTCTTAGAATAACCTGAAATGATAGTATGTTCAGGTGAACCAAAATGAAATACATCATTGTGTTCTCCATCCATAATTTCTGTAGGGTATAAAAACACCTTAAAAAAAAAAGTCATCTTGAGTCTTTAAGAACCTAGGGCTCTTCCATGTGATGTGGCAGATGGGTAACAAACAGTAGAACACAAACTGGGAAAATAAGAAGTAGCAGTGGAGTTTCATTACCCTGTTTAGAAATGTCTCAAAATCCTTGTGATTAAATTTAAAAGATCCTTTAAAAGAGTTTGATAGCATATAAGTATAAAAAATAGTAAAGAAGGATTTTGATGCAGATGAATGGAAGCACTAAATGAATTAAATTCCTAGTATTTTACTCATTGTTATTTAACAACAAACATTAACAATGAAATTTCTTATTAAAGCTCTTTTTTGGGGACAGTCACATCTACAAACCTACGCTGGACAGAGTTTGGATAAAACTGGATACAGTTCTGTACATTGCTGGAAATTACTTTGAAGGCTTAAACATGACATGGGAAGAGGAGATGCAAAGGAAGCTGTCAAACACTGGGCATGATGTAAGTACTACTCACTTTTATAGCAAGTGTGAATGAGGCAGAGACATTAAGTGACTCATGCAATTTAGGAGGCTTACACAGTGAGTCAACGACAGAATTGAGAACAGAATCCAAGATCCCTGACTCCTAAAAATCTACTTTTTGTGACAGCCTCTCTTTCATTGTCTGCTCAGCCTACCCGGTAGAAACGTAGCTCCCAGAGGATTAATCAAAACAGAACCGATAAATTTAATCCAATTTAAAAATTAATTTTCCATTACTCTTTTATTTCACTCTCTTACAGTCAATTTTCCCTTAACCAGTTTCCAATACTGAACGTAGTCAAACCAAACCATAACTTTCTGGCATCTAAATAATTTTTCAGGTATCATCAGTAGACATAAGAAAAGTAGGCTGAAGATCTTATTTTACAAACTATTACCCTCCTCTCATAAACAGCACCTTGGCACTACTTTCAGATGGTAGGGAAAACACTTAAATTCCACCAGCTCTTAATTTAGCTCAGTAAGTGTAACCCTGAGATTCTGGATTTTTTTCACTGAGCGAACTAAGCCAGAGCAGAATTACCTCTGAAGATGTATTTAACGAAGAAATGGCCCTTTGTCAATGAACTCAGCCCAAAGGGCCCAGATATTGTTCTTCAATTGATTCAAAACATCCTGAAATTAATGAGTGGCAAACTCACTGGATTTTAGGAAACAGTGAAGAAATTACAACAGAAAGAGACACTTGATGCCAGGGTTTCAGAAGAAAAAAAAGAAAGGACAGTATTTATTGTTCCACTGCTGGGTTACTGAGCAGTGAAGTTAGTTCAGATTTTTACATTTTCATTCAGTAATTTCAATAGGAAGAAATTAAGGAACACTTAAGCAGACCACCAGTATTTTCCTAATGAAAATCAGCTCTCATAGCTTGGTTTGGCAGAGACCAGAGAAAACTAACAGCTTCCAAGTCACGACACGCAATTAATTTTTAAGCCAGAAAAGCAGGGCAGAGTGTGCTCTACTTCAGAAAGTGAAATTATTATGAATACAATCCTCCCAGCCGTCAGCATAAGCCATCAGACAGCCCAACACAACCCACAGGTCTTTTATTTATGATCAGCAGAATTTAGCCAACTTAAATGGAGATTTCAAGGAGTGATTTACATGCAACAACAAATCACTTGAATGCAAAGAAAAAGAATTTATTTACATTGTCGTCTTTTTTTTGGGTCAGACTGGAAAAATTTCCAGGAAACAAAACAACTGTGAATGACGTGCTTTTCCTGAACCCTCCCTTACATTTGGGAGACAGAAAGGGAAAGAACAACATTTATACTTCCTGCACATTATGTTGCTAAGTGGTAGTCACAGGGTAAAAAAAGAAATACACACTTCTTGTGGGGCACAGAAATACATCTCTGAAGTTCTCAGCTGATTTTATCAGCACACTGCAGCAGGGAACAGCAACAGCATTCCAGGTGGGACAAATAAAATACTGATCTGGCATTGTGGCTCTTGAATCTACTTATTATTTTACTCCACAAAAGTGAAGTATGCCAGAAAGTCTCTCTTCTCCCAGTCTGTCTGAAATCAGACACGTAACTTAATAGAAGAAGGATTATCATGCTACACTATTTTAGACAGTTATTTTAGCTTTGAAAAGAATATCATTCCTCTAAAAGGCAAATCAGAGTACGTATATAAATTAAGCGTTTAGAAAAGCTCATCAGAAAAGGCAACCTACGTTGGCTACATAAGACAATTAAGACTATTTTAGACAGCCAGAGGCTCCTAAAATAAGCTGTCTGTATGTTCTCCTTATTTAACGGCTTCAATTATATTAAGAATATTTTTATGTGCACACATGTGTTGTGGAAACCATACTCAAAATTAAAAATCAAACCATAATGGTATTGCTGATAAGGTTCTGGGCCCCTGTTTTTCTACAAAGAAGTCCACCAGTTGTTTAAATCAAAAGACGCCTTTACAGAGTATTTCTCGGGTTATTTAAAATTTCCAGACAAATCCTTACGTAATTTCTTACTCTGGCTACATGGTACAGATCCACTGCAGAGCACACATGAAGGAGTGACACAGTCTGAGATGCTGCTCAGGGACTCTGCAGTCCCTCTGAGTGCCTGCTAAGACACAGCTAATGTGCACCTGCCCATGGACTGCAGGCTGGAAGTCCTGGGAGTTTATCTACTGCTGGTTCTCCAGCTGGGTCTGTCAGCCTTGTGTACGCAGCAGATGAAAACTCAAACTCCTCGCTGACTCACTGTTACAAAATTTCTTTTAAGAAAAGAAAGCTCACAAGTAAGAACCTGTAAAAGCCAACACTCCCATTAAATTCAGCACTTTTTAGCAGAAAGAAACTAAGATGCTTTTTCTACTGCTCTGACAATTACCCAGAGAAATATTCTATCACACTGGATTCTTCCAAATAAATTCATTTCATCATAACGCCATTATGATATTACACTGTGTGGAGATGATGCTCAAAATTCATTTATCTTTCTTTCTGTCATAAAGTATCAAGGGAAAAACAAAGGCTTGTATGGAGAGGTTCTTAAAGTTTAGGAGAATTCTGTGTACATGCTGTCATGGACTTTAAGTGGAAAGAAGTCACAGCTCCTGCAACCTGCTTTAAAAGTTCAGTTAAAACTAAAAAGATCCACAACAAAGTAATATTGTAGGTTCCTGATTACATTCATAAGAGTCAAGTTTCTATGGCTTTAACTTCCTTCAGGAAATACCTGAAACCAGAAATTTTACACTATACTGCTTCTGTGGTTCTAAAGGACTTACGGATCTTTCAAAAGGCCAAATAAGGTAAAGACTCAATTTTTCTCAGACTTTTAGTCCTGCAGGGCATGAGGGTATCACTTTGCATTCCTATACAATATACCCTGTTTCACCAGAAAAAAAAATAAAATCTTAAACTATGCTAACTTCAAGATGCAGCAGAGCTTCAGTAAGAGTTCAGAGGCACACCCTGACACAGGTGTGCTAAATCCAAAATCTTCCCATCACACAGGGCAGCGAGAGAGAGGCAGCTTGGGGCACAGCAGAGCCCAGAGCGAGCAGGTAGTGTGGATCTGCCCGGGGGCAGGTGCAGAGCTGTCACTGCTTGCTCCATCCACGCTCATGTACGAGCTGAACCAGTTTGGGATGTTCACTGCCCCACAGCTGCCTGCACTGGGAACTGCTCAGCATGGACCCTGAACAATATCTTCTGACTACAGGGGAGCATCAGGTCGGCAGCTGTATACAGCACTTTCTTCATAGGGGCCAGCTTCTTTTCTGCCTTTACCTGTATTGTCCCTCACCTGTCCCTGCATCATACACCCTGCTGGGATAGACAATGGAATTCAAAAAGGTGTGACAGTTTGTGTCATGAACATTCAGGAAGCCTGAAAGGCGTCAATTGCCACAGAAATGTCCTTGTTCTACTACATAAAAACCAAACCCACAGCACTTAAAACAATCTCCCAGCATAACACAGTGATTGTCACAGTGACTCCAGATGCTTGTTTAAAAACTGAGCAACAAAACTGACCAGGGTTTGGTGTGTAGGTTTTTGTTTGGTGAACACATGATAACAGAATAGTCAGAAGACTCTGAGCTCCAACTGGACTAAATTATAATGTCACGAAAAGGCTTTCCAGCAGATGGCAAAGTTTAGATAATCAACAAAAATGAACTGCTCAATTATGCTTAGAACCACAGAGCTTGAGCAACGTTAACCACACAAATCCCTGTGAACATAAAAAGAAATCTCTAGAATTCTTTACAACTCCAACACGTCTCTCAATATTGCCCTAAGATCATTATTTTACCCCAAAAAAGATACTGAAGTCAAGACAAAAATCTTTGAGGCCACATAATCACTCAGCTCTCATTTAGGCAATTCACAAAATATTGCTCCCACTCGAAAGCTGCATTCAAGTCATAATTTTACAAAAGAACAAATTAATGACGTATTTTTAATTTATTATGAACTTTGAAAAGACCTCATCTTAAGTACATACAGAAAAATGTTTCTAAATGTCTCAGAAATGCAGTTATATATAAATACAGGAACATAATTTAAACATTTATATCTTCAATTTCCTCCAGCTTGTAAAAAGGGAGTCTTTTTTAATTGTGCTGCTGAGATTCTACAACAAAAGAGTACTTCATTTTCTCAACACTTCTTTCGTCACCAGAAACACTGTATTTTTATGTAAAAATATGACAGTTGAATTTTTATTGCTCAGTTTCAGTACTGTTTGCCACAAACACTGAAACTGTGCTTTTTGATCATGACTTTAAAACCACATTGGTGGACAAATTAAATATACATAATCAGGTTAAATATAAGGAAAGCAAAAGGCATGGTAGATTATGCAGTAAATCAATTAAGGACAAATATCACAGAATAGTTCTGGTTTGAAGGGACCCTAAAGATCATTTCATTCCAACCCTCTGCAGTGGGCAGGGACACCTTCTACCAGATCAGGCTGCTCAATCATATTTGCTTACCTGACATATTGCAGTAAATAGTTCATAGAAAAAGATTAAGACAAAAAATATGCTGGAATATGAAGGTATTAGCAAATACAGTCCGAGAAATGAAAGCTGACAGAATCCAGTCTTGAAATTCTTCAACAAACACATAGACTGAGAATAACCCAAGGTCCCCACTGCCTTACAGTCTAGAATATGACCACTCAAAATACAGAGCACAGAATAATATCCTGGCTTGTTTCCCAAGATCTGTGTTTCATCAATATCTCAACTCAGCTTGGATTATGTTTGAACCAACTGGTTTTCAGCTAAGTGCAATCTCTTACACATCCTGCGAGTGCATCTGCAAAGAGTTGCAGATCTGAGTGCTGTCAGTGTAGAGGATGGTATATGAGCTCATAGCATCTTACTAATTCTCAGTGTTTTTATAAATATAGTAAAAGACAAGCACAAGATGAATGCCTTGTGGCACATCACATGTAACAAGACCTCGGGGAAAGAAATGGTCCTTCCTTATTTCATGAGTTTTGGTTTCTAGGCACTTGCTCTGGCGACCATGAAACTATTCTAGAATGCAGCCATCAGAACTGCTGCATCAACAGAATTTAATTCCTATTTAAGGCAACAAGAAAGGCTTAACATTTTTTCTGTTCGTTTGGTATGTGTGCAGGTTTTTATTTCATATATGAATCCCATTAACAGATCAAGCTATGATTGTTCATTACTGCTACAAATCCCCAATTAAAAAATAAAGTATGTCTTAGATACATAAACACATTCTATATATCTAGAAGCTTTTCTTCCTGCATTTCCTTCCCTTTATCTTCCACACACAAAGAAGTTGTCTCTAAGCCATCTTCTTATTCTCCTTTTAGCAACTCTGCCACTTCTCTCTCGCTCACGAGAGCGGGTCACGATTTCACCCTTTTATTCCTTCCAGATTCCTGTCACAATTCTGTCTACTTGGGGTGGCACGTTCTGTGCCACCTGCAACCTACTCAGCTTACAGAAGAGCCTGGATGGGGCATTCACAACTCACTCTTATCTAAGGTCAAGATGCCCAAGCAACAGAACGTTTGCAAGCTCAGCTAAACAGTACATTCAGTTCCAAGTCTGCCAGCTGTCACTCTGTACATGTTTTTCACTCTAAACCAGGTTTTGAGCAGCAAATAAAAACAGCTGAAATGGAATGAAAAGGAAGTTCTAAAATGAAGAAAAGGCAAAAGGTCCAGGTTAGGCTACATCCGTCTGTGGCCTCAAAAACTGTAACTCAAGTATTCATGGAATGCATTTGAATCAATAGCATTACATACATTTGAAAAGTCTGCTTATGAATTAAATATTTTAAATCACATCTTCTTAGAGAAACTACAGGCCAAATTCTTCTGCCTTTGAAGGTAGTAGAGTTTTGTCACTCACTGCAGTAACGCCTAAACCAGGAAAGGACTGTTCTGTCCATGTGTCTATTCAGCTTTTAACTACCATGAACATCTTGCATTGCTACATATTTTTAACTGAGGGAATTGTACCGCGAGCAACTGAATCCCAACGATTCAATGTTAAATGAGGATACAGTGTGGACACACAAAAAATTCGTTTAGTCATAATCATACCATTTGAGATACAATTCAACACATCTATCTAAAGTGGTTAATATTTAAATGGAAATAGATTTCATCACCTTTCTAAAAAGCAACTCATGAAATGTTTCACCTCCTGAATGTCAGGAATGCTTTAGTCAAACACAGTCTTGTGAAATCATATGTAACAGCTCTTGGAAATTTACATTTTGGGGAAAAAAAAGAAGATCATGCATTGTAGACTTGCACAAACCTGAAGAGGATTTTCTGAGCAACAAACCAGAAAGTCACCCTTTCAGTAATTGAAAAAGCCGAGCACACAAAGAGAGGTGGCTCTGGCGAATGAGGCTGCATGCGGTGCAGAGACCTCCACAGACAAAGCACAGCTGCTGCTCTTTGCAATGAGGGATTAGCAGTCTAGGTCAAAGGAAAAAAGCCTCTCTGTAGCTAAGTGAGCAAACTGCAGAATGCATCCTCAGCACAGATGAGAAAGGGCCAGCTAACCAGCTTGCAAATTGTGCAGAAGCTTCTGGGAACAGAAACAAAACCAGCATCAATTTCTTGATAGAGCATGTAAAATATTTCTGGTGAAAAGCATCGATGCCCTGCTGTAGAACTGAGGTTACAATGACCTCTCAATTACCTTAAAATTACATTTCTCCTTTCCCTTGCATTCACTTATATAACAAGCACTTTTTCTTCATGGCAAAACGAACACGTTACCTGTGGGGCTTTAACAACAGCACCTGGAAGTAACTGGCCTAGAGATAACACAAGCAGGTCTTTTAACTCTAATTCCCTAACAACTGAAGCTGTTAAATGCATACACATATGCACACAGAACTTTTTTTTCTTACATACAGACATTTATATCTCTTTCAACTTTCATACAATTGAGTCATATAATATTTTGACTTTACATTGACACTTCAGTTAAATGGGATATAAGCCAATATTGGAAGAAAAGAATTGCTTAACCTTTTATTACATATTAGATTTATTTTTATTCTACATCATTCACTTTAACATCACTAACTGAAAAAAATGAAGAGTCTCCTGAAGTAAGAAATACTATTTTAATATAGCAGTGACAATGTATTTCTAATCTGGCTTTTATTTATCAATAAAGCACTGAAAATGTTACTCACAATTAGGCTGGTATCTAAAGTAGCAAATTAACTGCACCTTACAAGAAGCTTGACACCTATGTCAGATTGTGGTGTTATAGAAATCATCACAATTATTTGAACTACAAGTATCAGAAAGTTGTACCGGTCAAAAAAACCCAGGAGCTTTTCTTCTTCTCCCCTGTCAAATCAAAACTAAGGGAATTTTAATGAACTGAAAAATGCAATAAAAATAAAAAGTCACCTTTCCTTGCTGGTAAAGAGTCTGCAATACCTGATTTCATATACAGACGTACACAACTGTTAATAGTTGCTGTTATCACAAAGGGCCCTTTCAGAGAAGCTGGGGTTGGAGCTCCTGACAGATGGGAAGTTCCCAGGAGCTGTGCCCAGGCTCAGCAGAGCACTTCTTAACATCTGCACCAGTTCCCCAAGTTCTTGTGGGAGTTATTTATATACTGTACTTCTCCAACCTGAGAGACTGCTTGCCTGACAACTGACCCTTTAATGCAAGTAATCTGCACTAAGAAATAAAGATTATACCATTGCACTGGAACAGCAAACCTAAATTTAAGCATGTGAGCTGACACTTTGTAGCCTACGTATTATATTTAAGACGCAGGCACATGTCACCATTCCCCCACGGAGAATATCCTTGCTTGAAGAACTGAGTGTTACCAGTCCTACGGAAATTTGTACTGATGGCAAAAAAAAGCTCTTCTCCACCATGGTCAAAAGCTATTCTCTGCATGTAAATTACAACAATGCTTAAAAAAGTTTTAATTATAAGTTTTGAAAATTCACATAAAAGCAGGAATCTTTGAGATTAGAAATATTTTTGGCTCTACAACAAATATTCCTAAGTAATGGTTTATTTACATACTTTTGCAGCAGTAGATGCTTTGTGAACTGCATCAATACACAGTTATTTACAGATTTTAAAAAATAATCTAAGTACATTCAGTTTGTTTCTAAAATAAAGGCTATCACAAATATCCACTTGTTTAGAGTGTATATAGCACTCCATACATTTTCCTAAGGAGTACAGTTGAAAATGGCAGAATCTGCAATTCAAAGGAAAGAGACAAACCCGGAGTGTTTCTGCCCCTAACATTATATTTTTAAATTAATGTTAGAAAAGAAAAACCTGGTTATTTTCAGGTAACGTATATATTTCCCCCTACAGTGCAGCAGATGAACTGAAGTAAAACTCCAGTCATTTGTCAGGGATGAAGTTCAAGACAGTCTTTCAAGACTTTCCTGTGTGTTGTTTCTCCCTCCCCACTCCAAGGTCACTTGCTCACAAACACATGATATGAGTTGAAATAGTGCCGAGTAACTGGGCCTAGAAGACTTTAGGACTACCTCAGAAATGTGCTTAACTTCAGATGTCTTCAGACATTCTTCAGCGTTTTATATGGCTGCCTGTGTTCCAGCACTGGATAGGCTATTTCTTCTTCTTCCAAGAGATTTTCTACCATCTTAACTGCACAGCTCTCGTAAAGGACATAACTTCTCTCTTCCTGGTGTCAACAGGAACAAATTTTAGAAACAGGTATCTGTCAGTACTATTTAAAAATACCAGAAAACTCTGCTACAGTTTACAAGAGCATTTTAACTCTCATTACTCTGATCTATAGAAAATGGTAAAAAACAATTTCAAAAGCTTCAACACCTTTGCATTAAAGTGAACAGGGATAACAAGGGCTTTTGGAGCCCAGTTCCCCACACCCAGTTCGTGCTATTTCTTCTTTATAGTCTTAAAAGGAAGCATCAGAAAACACCTAAATGGAGGAGGTGCTGACAGACTGAAAACTTTAATTGAGACTCCTTTCTCACAGTGCCTCCCACACAAAGCTGCAGAGTTTAAAGATTTTAACAGCTTATAAGCATGAGACAATTCTTTTTCCTGTGACCTTGCCTAATCTCTGCTAACTGGTATTAAAACATCAGATTTCAGTGCAAATCAGTTCCTTGAGCCAAAGTCTAAGGGCAAGGTATCTAATATCCCACAGCTGCACCACAAAACCCAGAGTCTTACTTAGGATGTCTCACATTTGGCACATATGAGCACTGGCCAGTCTGTGCAGTCGGATGTTTTACTGCCCTCACAAGAAAGTTGTGGAAAACATCCCTTACTTTATATTAAAAATTAACACCTACTGCTAAGCTGAGAACTGCCAGAGAGAAAAACTCACCCAGAAGCAGGTAACTTCTATGCCAACTTTTTCCACTCTGTCTTGTTTCCAAATAGACAAATCCTTTCTTTACAACATACATGTTCTGAGACACACTTCACCTATGCCTCTGTCTGCTGTGAGCACAGTCCTGTGTTGTGTTCTGCAGCACTGGCCCATAACTCAGCACGTCTTTGTAGCGCTTCAGAAATCAGTATGTCACCAAGAGTCTCAAAAGAAAGCAAATACCATTATAAAAGATTTTTAGACAATGTTTTGATGATATTCCCTTTAAGACTATCATACAAGAAGATTAAAAAGTTGACTAAAACCCATAACTATCTGTACTAGTAAAAGAAAAGTAAGCTATGGCAATATAGAGCTTTGCTAGGAAGGCCAGGGCGGCCATTTCCCCTGCCTCCACCCTCCCAAACACTTCTGTTAAGTAATATTCAAAGACAAATAAAAATTTGACTTAGAACCAAACTAGTGTTCAAACTCAACTAGAATTCTGTCTTTGAACTTACAGGGTGTGCATCATTTTGTTCACATAATAGGAGACTGTGTGGGAAGAACATGAAATGCAAGATCATCATGGGAAAGACTGGAGTCACAAGTGACATGGTTCCTCCCTGAAACCCATCTGGAAAGTCTGAGTAACTGCTGGATATCACCACTTACTCACATTCAATCAAATTTCAGCAACATCTGATTTATTCCAAATACCAGAAGTTACATCAACTAATAAAAGTTATCTTGCTTGAACATGTCTTTTTCTAAGCATGCATTTTATAAGAAGTACATTTTTGAAATTCCCAATTTTTAATGCATGTTTTTTAAATAAGATGATGAAATAAATATTTCAAATCTGGCCAGTTTCCTTGTTACACCAAATTCTACTGCTGAGACCTTAAACTTATGACAGTCTCAGTAAAACCCTCTCTAAACTTCATGGAGCCACTTTATACACATACAGAAATTTTGTCATAATTTTTAATTATAAAATTTATTTTTCCTTGATTTTCAGGTACCTTTCATCAACAGTCAACTCACAGAGTAAGTTTACTCTACAAAACACAGTAATGCATTTTCCTTTGTCAAAGCATTCATATTCTATAATTCAGTTTTCCCAGCAAAATGGTAATCAATATATGATAACCCTGGGTCTATTGAAAAAGCTTTGGGAAAGCATCATTACACTCTCCTCCTTTCATAAAGATAATAATCTAAGGACTGTCCTTGCATTTGTGGTGTTTTCCTTTGCTTTCTTTCAAGAAGTGTTGCTAAGGAAACAGACTCTCATCTACCATTAGGCCCAAGGGTCTAGCAAGGATTTTCTCAGAAATAATAGACCAACGATTACAAAACCAGTATATATATTTTAATTGTTTTTAAATAAAGAAAAATTTAGGGCAGAATTATTACATTCCCAACACACGCAATACGCAAAAACCATATATTCCCTAGGGCATGTTCCTCTCTTCTAAACAAGATTTTCCTTTCATAACAAAATAAGGAGAAGCATTTAACCGATCATTAAAGCAAAAATTTGGGGTTTTTTTCACTTAAAGAGCCAGCATGGTATTTAGCTTTGCCCTTTGAGAAAAAGCAGCAGACAGTCCTGTTAAGCAACAGTTCCCTGAAATAACGACCTGGCACTGTGTGCACAAAATCATTACAGACCTATTTACTGAACTGACTCACACAGAGTAACTAAGCCTGGCTCAATAAATTCAGATTTATATCCTTTATTTAGATTTTCTGGTACTGTGGGTTTACACCACAAACCATTTCACTAATAAACATATATTCCACTAGAACACATCTAAGGATTTACCCAAAATAAAGTCTTCGTTACTTGTAAAGTCCGTGTCTACAAGCAGAGTCAAAGTGATTAGCCTTTATTAGCTTAGAAAAAAATTTAAAACATGAACAGCTCCAAGTTTCAGTAAAGTCTCATCTATATACAGATGACATGGCAGGCAAAGCCATGAGCCAGTAAAAAAAAAATCTATATGTTAAAATAATTTTGCCTCAGTTTCAGTAGAAGTAATCAGTAAATACTTAATTATCATAGTGCTAATATCTTAATTTTATATTTTAACAAAAGCATTTTTGAAAACAAAAAGGGGTTCTAAGATACAATATTAATACCTCTGGAGGTCAACACCATCATGAACATATACATATCTATATACATCTTCTAAATAAAGTGAAGTTGAATGCTGAACTGCCTTAATATACTTCAGCCCAGTTCTGACTCAGAACACGTATGTACTATGTATTATATGCTATATATGAATATACATGTGCATATAATAAATGTGTTCAGTACTTATGTATTTTCAAATGTCTTTCAAACACAGCTTTGGCTCAGACACCTCTTTCTTTTGCTAACGAGTTTTAGTGATACAAAACTGCTACAAAATGATGAGAATAAACCTCACCCTCTGCTGCTGCCTGGCAGGTGAGCAGGACCTGCCTTGTACTGGGCACTGAGTGATGCCCATGTCATGGCAACATTATCAACTACCAATCAAAGGGGGCTCAATTACCAGAACAGCAGCCCTGCAACCTCTTCAGCATCCTTGAACTCTCCTTAGGCCAGGGAACTCCCACCCTGGGCTGAAGGAGAAACACTCAGTATACCCTCTTAAGTGTCAGTTTGGCACCCCACATCCTACCTCCCCAGGAATGTAGGATGCTCTGAAATCACTCCTACACAATCTTGTAACTCAGTAAGGGAATATGATGGTGTAACAAAGTTGTTTGCTCTGGAGATGTTCAGCTGAGAGAAAAAGAGGCTCAGGGGAGACTCTTCTGCTCTCTACCTGCAAGGAGGCTGCAGCCAGATGGGGTCAGCCTCTTTTCCCAGACAGCAAACAATAGGACAAGAGAAAATGGCCTCAAGTTGCACCAGGGGCTGTTAGGAAAGGAACATTTCTTCACCAAAAGGGTTGTCAAGCAGTGAAGCAGGCTACCCAGGCAAGTGGTAGAGTCCCCAGCCCAAGAGGGATTTAGAAGCCATGTAGATGTGGCACTTGGAGACATGGCTGAGTGGTGGGCTTGGTAGTGCTGAGTTAACAGTTGGGCTTGATGACCTTAAAGGTCTTTTCCAATGTAAACAATTCTAAGATTCAATGTGAAAGATGAGTATCTGAGGAGTCCCAGCTGTCTGCAGTCTTACTGTTCAATAAGCTTTGATAGCATGTAGGGAGAGCATTTTTATTCTTAAAACTTAGTGCATTTTATAGGTTGAATGCCCCCTAAAAATTTTACCCTGCATGACTGCAATTTGCTGTTAAGTGGATGTAGGAGTTACACATTCCAGAGGGTTATTGCCACTGGCTTCCCACATTCTCTGTGGTACACAGTTGCTGTCTGTCCACACAACCGGACACAGAACCATGTTATCACCTATGGCCCTAAGCACCTCTTCTCACTTGGAGATCTGTGCCCTCTACCTCAATAAAGCAACCCTGAAAACTGGGAGAAAACCTGGAGAACTTGGAGGCAACCAGCAGACACCTGCTTTTCACAGACACGTACAAATGGAAAGGAAGCTTCTTGACATGAAAACCAATATTAAACACAGAAGAACAGCATAACCCTGGTGAGTTCAGGCTGTCAGAAACCTACGCTGCTCTCTGCAGAGTTTAATTTCGAGTGTTATAATGTAAGCTTTATCTCACCAGTTTTTCCCCTGGCGGCCACCAGACACTGTATTAGCAGAATTCTAAAAAATAGACTTTTAAAAAACTGACTTTCAGCAGTGGTTTACTATAAATCAAAGCCAAAAGTAAGACAGCCTGCAAAGTATTATCACAGAAACAACAACACGCTCTGAAATATTACATGAAATGTTATTTGCACAAATTAATTCGACCTATGGCTTCTGTCAATAGTGAAGGTCTCAACAACAGTCAAAACCATGTAATTCCCCTAACTCTGCAGTTCAAAATATTGCAGCCGGATAGAGGAGTATGCTTTGCCCTGGATCAGTGGTAATGACTATCTACACCCATAGCAACACTGCCTGCTGGTAAAGGCTTTGCGAAGTTAACACTGACGTGTGGGACTGATTACAGGGTTAGAGGAGTAAACTCAAATGAACACATGAAGGAAGTTGCCCTGTCTGCACAAATATTTGTCACTAGTCTTTAGCAAATTAAAGCAAGCATCAATCTTAATGTGATCAGTCATTACCTATTTTTCAATTTTACTCCTTAAATTAGCTTGCCATACTGCTGTCTTACAGTTGTATGGTAAACTTTGGAACAGGAGGAAAGAGTTAGTGTTTTTCACGAAGAGAGCAGGCAATACTGCAGCAACAAGGACTAGACTCTTGAAATTGCTGACAAAGACAGAGCAGTACTCAACGTCAGCAGTAGCCAAATCCTCAAATGGAATGTACACCCAAATTCAGTTATGAGAAAGTTGGGTTTCATTTCCTTCCAATTTGTGCTTCTCATCCCAGACTTCCCTTTGTTTCCTTTTCTTGATCAACCACATCTAGGCTGAGTGTCTGACAGCACTCCTGTTTCCCTCAGGTGGAGTGGTAAGTACAACACACAACAAAAAGACTGATTACATCATATAACCAGTAGAGACAGGCCTATGCTAGTTAAAGGAAGGTGGGTTACTTATTTTAAAATTTAAACCCAGTTTTCAGCCATTAGTTTAATACACTTAAGCCTTGGAGTCATCTAAGTTTTCTTCACTACTTTCTTCTGGGACAGCAGACCGTCACATAACATCTCCCTTTACCTGCCTGTTC
Organism: Vireo altiloquus; assembly: GCA_013396875.1. Taxonomy (NCBI): domain Eukaryota; kingdom Metazoa; phylum Chordata; class Aves; order Passeriformes; family Vireonidae; genus Vireo; species Vireo altiloquus. The sequence continues at coordinate 1,185,224 of VZRF01015120.1, read as the reverse complement.
TCTACTATCTCCCTCCCCAAATACATATTCTATGGGCTAAACCAACACAGAGTTAAAAATTTATGCACCTACACTTTTACATCCAATAGGCATAAAATATTACTTCAAATTCTATGAAATAGGTTAAGAAAACAAAACTAAAATAACAAATGAAACCATTTTGTTCAGTATCTCAAGTGTATGAAAGCAGGATTTTAAAACTTCAGTGCCAAAACCTAAGTCTTACTGCTGTACAGAATACATGAGAAAGTAATTTATGAACCTGTTATGAAATTCTGTGGTAACCTGCTTCCAAGTTCAGAGTATTTTCTTGAAGGAGCTGCAAAACAGAAGGTATTTTTCATAATCTGGATTGGTTTATTTTTATGCATTCAGGTGGGATATTCAATTAACACATTCAGTCTAAAGGACTATTTTGCCCATGGTAAAATTTCTTCATTCAAAAATGGAATATTCAACACTGTAGAACATGTGGACATGGTTTACCTCCTAGTAAAATGAAATAGAAATCACCAAGTCTGAATCCCTCTCTTCCTAAAGTTCTGCAGAAGATTTTAATAATACACATTCTTTCCCCTGTGTTTCACTGATATAACTGCAGGGAAAATTGAATTTAACATGTAGATTTTATTAGGAATGCAGTAGTAGCTTTTTAAACTATGGGTATTCTCATCCCTCCTCACAACTTAGGCAGATGCATCCAATTAATGATGAATCATTCCACATAAATTTCCTGTTTAGAACATACTGGCAATATCAGCATGACAACCTACAGAGCTCAAAATGGTGACAGATCACCACAATTTTTTTTTTACAGACCTGAAAAAGTGTAGGGTAGGGGCGTCCCAAGAAACAAATTGTTCACTCCAGATTCCTACATGAACTATCATTATGGTACTTCAAAGGAACTACACTACTGTATGCAGATAGAGATGTGTATGCTACACATTTGACACAACATGAAATGCAAATACAAAGCTAGAGATCACCACTAGAAATAAAGAAATTTATTGTGATCCTAAGGACTATTCAGCAGAGCATATTTGCAATAAAATTATGTGTGAAGGGAATTGTGGATATTTTGATTGCTAAGCATCAGGACATTTAAAAACAGCCGCTCTTTTATACCATTTTACTGACTAAAAGCTGGGCCACAATTCCACAGAAGGTGCTGAAAAGGATAAAGAATGAACTAGACAAACAACCTGGTTCGGTTTATCCACACTGTATCTTCAAAATAACTGAAGGAAAGTGCCTCGCAGTGCCAAAGAAAATCAGCAGAGTGTCTGACTATATCCTCAACTGCATGTTTTTGCTCAAGTTCCACTTTCTGCAATAGAGCCCATTCTCATTCTACCTACTTTGTTGATTAATTTCTGCCTTCCCTGAAGAAGTTTTTCCCTTTCAGGAACTGTCACATCTTCTGCAGGAGCCTGTTGCCCACATAGTGCTGAAGCAAGCAATAATGCCCTAGTTTCTGATCCCTCCTAGTTGAGCTCCAAACTCTCAAAGCCCATGGACATTTCAAATGTGATTCTTTTGCTCCTCAAATGCTCTCCTCTGGAAGGCCCATAGCTGAAAAAACTGACCCAAGAAAGAAACTGATCACAGGTAACCCTCTCTTTCATTTTTTATACAATGACTGATAGAAGGGAACACCTTTTTTGTACATTCTAATATGAACTTTACATTTGAGTGGTTGTATTTGAAGTTTGGCTGTTATTTAAAAAAAAAAAAAAAACAACCAAAAACCTAGGAAACATTTTAGGTATCAAAAACACAGAAAAGATTTACCATAAAAGGTAACAAAATCCAGTATGCCACAAAATGCTATATTTTATTTTAAAATAACTTATGTGCTTATGAAGATTTCTTTAAAAAATAGGTTGGTATATAGTTCCATTTTCCTCATCTTGAAAATTACTGAACTATCTATCCTCTGAATAACCTACTCTAAACTTCCACAGTATGTGCCCATCCTGTAAATACTGCACTGAAATTATTTCAGTTCCCTTTAATTTCCATCACTTTTCATGTATTATTACTTCAGCTTTCAGAGTCAGAAGGCAGTGACAGGAATCTTATAACCAGTTTTAAAGGTGTTTAAGAGCACAGCCCTGTCTGACTTGTGAGAATGGAAAAATCTAGGAACAAAAATGACTTTCTTGAGCTATCACCTTATTCCTAGCCTTAGGGGGAAATTTTCTGTACAAACTCATTGTTCCTAATCAGGCACTGTAAAGCATACACATAAATGAAACATTCTCCAGTGTGGGGAGCAAGTTGTTTTTCATTCAGTCTGGCTCACTAATGGTTAAGATTTGAAGCCTTTTAACCCTGAAAAAGAAATTGTTTTGAATTTTATTAATAGCTTCTTCTCATTGACCATTTTGAATGCTGAGGTTTTAAGGGACACAAGCTGAAGCATTCCAGAGTGCATAATAAATAAACTGAACACAATAACCATAACCAGGTCTTTCAGAAGTCTGTAAGGACTCCAGGAGATGAGCAGTTCATCTTCTTCAAGCTGAGCAGAGAAGCATGAAATGAACTTCAGGTTGCAACTAACTAGGGAGACATGTAAGAAAGAACATGTCCCATTCTAATATAATTTAATGCCAGGATGGACAAGGCATTTTAACAGCAGAGAAAGATCCTGTAATGGACAAAAGCCTCAAATCTAAAGTGATCTGGAAGCACTAATTATTTTAAATGATGATAATTTTAGAGGTCTACACATGCCAGAATGCAGCTTCTATTTTAAAGCACAATAAAGTCTATTGTAACTGAGAGGAACAAAATTCCATTGATTCTTTAGAGAATAAACTTAAGAAAACTCTTAGAAAAAACAAGTAGAAAGCTTGCTACTAGCTCTAGTGATAAACTTATTAGTTTTCACTCTACGCAAAGGAAATGGAACAATATTAAGGTGAATGAATTTAGGTGTAGATCAAAACATGAAGGATTATGCTGCCAGGGAGTGAAGGATTATCATCACTTACCTCCCTCATCCAGAAGCTTCCCACTCAGGGGCTGGGATGTATCTGAAGAGTAACATGTAATGGAAATTTGTAGCATTAAATTAACTGCAGCTGATTGGAAGCACCTGATGGAGAAGAGGTGAGAATACCTGCTGTTTTAGAAGCGTGAATAGGATAATCCCCAAATCTGACTTTCTGGTCTTCTGCCCTGACATTAACTACTAAGGTTAAAATTTGTCTGAAGACTGGAAAAAATACTGTAATAATCAGTTACAATAAGCTACTGGAGAGTACTTTCCAGACCAATAAAAAGAGAATAGGCTCAACTTATGGTTTTTAACTGAAAGCATGGCCTTGTGACAACAGTAGTCAAATATCCAAGCAATACACTTAGCATCAAAAGACACAGGTTTTCACTGACCCGTACAGTGACACAGCCAAAAAACCCAAAACAAACCAAAGCACACCTATCATCTCCTCAACAGACTACTTATATATGTAAGTCAAGGCTACAGAAAACAAATTCTTACCTAGTAAGTGTGTACTCCCTGAGTCCTGAATGCAGGTTCATGGCGGAAAAAGTACCTATGCATCCACGCAATCGTTTATCTCGACCGATCTTCCACGTTACAAACAGTGGGCTGCGTTAGGGAGGAAAAGAGACACGTGATCACAGGAGCAATTTTGACAGCTGGTGTGAAATCTCAGCAACAGTACCCTTGTTTCAGGCAACAGGAGGCCAAATCTCCACAATAACTGTATCTGAACAGGCCATAGCAGTTAGAAATGTCCTTTGTAATTTTTTTGACAGTTCTAGAAACATTGTTCATGTGATATAATAGAAAATAAGATTACTGAATAGTTTAAGGACAGAATGAAACTGGTTGGTAACACATCCGATATGCTCAGTGTACCTTACCGTTACCCGTTAACCTTCTCCTGTGAGTGGGAAAAGCTTTACCTTAGAGATGCATACATAAGGAACCCTTTCTGGAAGGTAAAAATACCCCTGTCACACTAGCCATCCCTCCTCCTGAACACAAATACTTTGGTCCTTAACACTGCTGGCTAGAAACAGAAATCCTCGGAAGACAACAAAATTTAGGAACGCTCTCTAAACTTAAAGAACTATCAGAGGAAATGATATTTTCTCCATTAGTCCCAAGTTAGCATTCAAAAATCTCAAAAATGATCAGAAGTGGAGCAAAATATCTAAGTTGAACACATGAGTGTGACAGTTACAAAGAAATACTAGTAACCAACCAATCCATACACTAAATTAATCAGAAAGAGGCAAACCATACATCTCTTGGGGACCAAACCCTTCCCTGCAGTTCTAGAGCATTGCATCAATCAATACACAAGCAACGGAAAACTAACCTGAATTTCTCAAGGGAGTGCACATGGCTCCTGGATACCAACCCTAACAAAGATTTCCAATGCTGCGATGAACAGGGATGTTTCATGAAGAAAAGCATGTAAAATTTACTCTTTTTCTAGAAAGGTGACAAACCAAAGTGCATTACACAGAGAAGAAGGAATTTAATTCTATGAGCGGATCAGTCACTGCACAGCGTAGGAGAGATGGGTGTAACTGTACTGGGGTTACATACACAGGGATGGGTGCAGTTTGGGACTCTCAAGGAACAGCCCATATCCCTTTTCTCCTTCCACGCCATTCCCTTTGCCTGGTGTGGCACAAGATACTCGTCCTGTGATGGCAGAAAAGGATATATCTCAGTCTGCAGCACTAACACAGCAGCATTCAGTCCTCTCCTAACTTGCTAAAACCTGTTATCACCCACTGGTAGAGCAACTTCCTCCTTACTTGATTGAGCTGGACAAGTTCCCTTCTTTCAATGATGATGAATAAAAGAGGAAGCTGAAGTCATAGTTTTCTTTTGGATTTCCTTTTCTTTTTTACTGCCACCCCCTCTCCCTTTTTAAAGCTGTTTAATAAATAATGAAAAGCATAAAGCCAGAAGGCCCCATTACCAAACATTTAATAAAATGTGGGCTATTGCACTATTTTCCATTCACATCAACAAGTGCCATTTTACTACATTTGCAAGAAAGGTATCCCAGTCACCCTTAATGGTACTAACAAAATTATTAGATTGTAATGGCATTGAAACCACTCTCTCCCCTTGAACAGAAATAAGCATGAATAAGACTCAAAATGGACTTTAGGATTATTCTCTTGACCTTTATCTTTGGATTATGGGATTTATTAGCTGTAATACACTTAGTGGAGGGCTGTAATTCAGGGAGACATATACACATTTACTTTCCTGTCAAAAATGAATTCCTTCTAAGATGCTACTGCTACTTTAAAAGGATGAGAGAAAACCAGAGAACTTCACTGAATATCAAATATACTGAAACATTTGCATACACTTTGAAGGTTCTTGTCAATGAGTACCAAGAGAAAATGTAAAAGTTATATACGTATATTTTTGCACTAGTGTTACGTAGGAGTATAAAGATACTATTCAGACTGAGTTGGGTAAATGAATTGCCACTGGTAGTCATTATTACAACACAAAATATCACTAAAGATATTTTTCCAACCTTTCAACTTCTGTATTGCTCCCCAGGAGCCATTAAAGGTATGAGGACGTCTATACAGAAAATCTAAGCCTAGTGCACAGAATTACTCAATTACCATCACAGATGTCTTCAAAGTGTAATACGGACCACAAGTTCAGAACAGTCAGTGACTCAAGAGAATTCTAACTCTTTAGATTCAAGAAATAAGGCTGAAAGAGACCTTCAAGGCTCCTGCTATTGTAAGGAATAATTATATAATTCTGTTCATAAATGATCCACATTGTACTGTTACAAGTAGAAATAATGGAGACAAAATCCCCAAAATGAGAAAACTGAAGGTTGCCTCAAAATCCTGCTGAAGTTCAGAATCTTTGGAAACATTGTGATTTCCTGCCAAAATGTTTTCCCAGCCAGCTCGTACCTAGCTATTCTTGTGCCAACATTGTCCTTTAGTTTAAATAGTTCTTTCCCTTTCTGGTTATTATTCCCCAAAGTATTTCTAGAAATAATTCACATGCCTCTTCAGACTTCACTTTGCTGAGCTGAGTGGGTTGTGTTCATCCAGTTTCTTCTAAAAGGGGACCTTTCCATTCTGACCATAGTATCTCTTCTCTACACTTTTTTCCAATTTAAATTTGCCTTCTTGAAGATTCATGTTTGGAACTGCAGACAGAATTACAGAGAGGGTCTTGCACCTGAACTGATGCTTCCATCTCTGAATTAGCTGCTCAACACTGACTGCTACATTTTAGTACTAAAAACTCTTAGAGCCTAATATGAAGCCCAAGTCTTCAGAAAGCATTTCTAGTCTTACACTAAACAAAGACCATAGAAAACCTGCTTACAGAAGCTGGACAAGCTAGGGAAAGAAAAGAATATTTTTCTTACTAGTGATGTTACTTTGGTTTTTATTGGCATCCTTGTTTTCAGGTGCCAGCCTATCTTCCTCAAGCCTGCAATTCTTTTCTTGTGTTTTAAAGCCAATAACCCACAAATAAATTTGCTATCTGACATCACTGCAAATCTAAAGCTAACATACCAACTCCACAGATATTGATGTCAAAAGCAACTAAGTAAATTGGTTCATTTTCAACTTGAAAAAAAACACTTTTTAATCTGTCACCTGTTTTTCTTAAAATAAAAACGAGGAGTTTTTTGAGCAACACATTGTTAGACCTAAAAATCTTTAGTAAAAAGCAGGAAAGATGGCAGATGCTTGGAGTCCTTGTTATTCAATGATGTACAGCAATGATATGCATGGAACACTGGAGATCAGTCTTCTTTCTTCCTAAGGAAGTTTGAAGCCACATAACCCACAAGAATCAAAGAGCATACTGGGTGGAGTGCTCTCACCTTTCTGTCTGGTTTCCTCTTGATGCAGTCAGAAAGCTGCAGATGTTGTTGTTGTTTGTTAGTTTTAAAAAAGACATTCATGAAACCAGACTCTGCACTTCCCTGGGAGGTGCTCTAATAATCAGCTTCAAGCAGTTCTCTTACTCAGTTTAGGATGAGGCATAAAAGCAGGACAGCTCCAAGCTTGGGAGTGAGCTGTCTTGAACCAACAAAAAATTTTTTTTGTTCAGCTTCTCTTTGAGGTACCAGGAACCTCTAACTTATGCTTCTGACAGTGTCAGACAGAGTGCTGCAGAGCACTTCCAAGTATGAGTAGCTGAAAGATGGTGGAAGATGTCTCAAACCATACAAGAACAGAAGAAGAGACCAAATCCAGACCATCTGAAGCCCCTGTATGCATGACAATCATTCTTCTTTCATAAGAGTCTACATTTTGATTTTTTTTGTTTGAGAGCCAGACACCAAAAAAGTATTTCTATCCAAAACTATTTGCAGGTGCCACAGCAAATTCACAAGCAACCTGAAGACTGTAAACTCACCATCCAGACACTACATCACTTACTATTTATTGAAAAGTCTTGCTCAGCTCTAATCTAAATAGCAGAAACTGTTTCAGTTATTTGCTACAGAGGTTGTCAAGCACTATACCATGAAATCCAGCTGATCGTGTATATTGGTTTTTCCTTTCAGTACCAAACAGTAAGAGTTTAAGCTGATATTGCTTCCTTACATACAACTGAGGTCATCAAAAGGGGCATACCTACACAATCTCTCTCCTTGTCAGATTCTGTACACCGACCTTAAAAGCAAGCCAGAAAATGAGTGGCTGAAGCGCAGGTGCTTGTGTCATCCGATCACTGCTGCCCATGTCACACTCCAGCTACTATTACACCCTTTTCATTAATGAAAAAACTAGGACAGCTCTGTACTTTACTTGTGCCTTAACCTGTTACAACTCCTGGGAAACTGGAACAATTCACATGCAGGCCACAATGTATAAACCCATCTAAACGTTGAAAGGAAGTATCAGAACAGTCTCTGATACATTATGCTTAAAGTGCGCTTAGGGCATTGGTAATGTTTCACAACCAAAATCCTAAACCAATTACTGACCTGTTGCTATACATTACTGAAAATATTTAGACTGAAAGCAGAAGTCTGCAAGCTATTTTAGCAATCAGTCAGCTATCACAGTTAAGAGTCATCATGCCAATAACTTACACTGACATCATGCAGAATGCACTGTTAAAAATATCTTCTTTCAATATAAAGCAGCACTGGATACAAGCTGCCTCTTATTTACAAAAAAAGTGAAGGGATTCTTTAAGTTCGGGTGTGGGAGAGAAAGCAAGAGCTATGAATAAATTGGTCTTGTCCTGGCACCACCAGTATGAAAAGTTCTTCTTCCTCGTTATGAATATGGAGAAAAAGAAAAGGAGGAAAGGTGAGAAAAATCGGGGAAAGAAAGGGTAACAGATGAAGAATATTTCTCTACTTTTATTAAAGATGAGTGAGAAATGTTTTTGTTTCATTTGAAGACTTTCAAGTAATAAAAATTTGAGGCACTCTGAAGTGAAAAGAATTAAACTTGATGAACTGGAAGTTAAAATGATATTTACACAGACATTTTAATTATAGTTATTTAACCACTTCCTTTTATAACCAGAGAAGGTAAGACAGCCTCTACAGCCCTCATGTTATTTGACACCCAGAGCTGCAGGATCTGACACTTTGAAAAGCTGCACACTCACCCCCTTGAAAGACCTGAGTGCTTCCCCTTGGGCTCTGAGGATCTCCAAGCTCTCACATGCCCAGGAAGTGAAGTGGCACTGCCAGCATTTTCCTTTTTGTTTCATACAAGTGAACGAGCTATTGCTCCCCAGTTCCAGAAATTTTAAGATTTATATTTTTTAACATAAAATTACTCTGTCTTATTTGTGATCATGCTACACCTTCTAATAACACGAGACCTTCACATAACACTGTTTCCAACTAGAAGCATCTGGAGGAAAAGGAATTCAAGTTTGTCACTGGAACAGTCTGCTGCGACTCTTCCCAGGTGCAGTGCCAGCCCTGTCCAGAGCACAGAGAGCAGCCTCCCTTCTATAACCAATGCACTCAACTCCAGCACTTCCCCACAGGCTGGGGCATTTCCAGCTGTCATAATTCCATGGGCTAAGTCTCATTACTCGATATAAGAGAATACAGCTCAGGACTGAAGGGAGCAGCACACCTCCCCCACTGCCCCCAACAGCTTTATCAAGGGCAGCTGCACAGACCTCTGAGGCACAGGAGCAGGGTAGATATGCTGGGAGTACCTGGTTTGTGATGAAAGGGGAAATTTAGTGGATAAAATTACAGAGCTGGTCAACAACCATAAAAAAGTCTGGTGTCTTTCTCAAACAGTCATCATGCAAGCACACAAATGTGGGTCAAAGTCATTTTAGCTCATCAGATATATTCCAGAAAAAGTCTGGTAAGACACAAGAAAGTCAAGACAGGAGTTAATGAATCTCCAAAGGAGAATAAGGGAGAACAGCAATAGCCCTCCATCCACATTTATAAAGACAGAATTCGGTAAATGTAGACAATTACTACATAAAAGTTTTCTGGAAGCCAAGAGGAACAACAAAAACAAGTTAGTAGCTGCTCACAGGAGTTCCAAGGTCCTTCCTCAAAGGAAAAGGGCATAAAAACTGACCATCACAGCAATACATCCACTTGGAAAAACTGGAGAAGACAGAAAAACAGCAAAGCACAAGAGGCACAACAATCAATTTGCAACATATGAATATAAATGAGTATAATGGGAAAAACCTCACTCATCTCATAAAATAATTTTTGAGAAGAAAAACAAAGACAAGGAAATTGTTTGCCAGCTACTTAGAGACTTATGGAAACATCTGGCAACAGAAGATGCTAAGAAACCCACATTGTAAGGTGTTCAGTTAAAGAAAGTCCTAATGGCAAGAACATGAGTGTTGGGATTGACTGCCTTGGAGGATGTACAGCTGCCATTACCAGTGTATCCTCAAAGGCCTCCAAAAACAGGCCGCTGTCAGGAATGCTGTAAATATATTTGATTCCATTCTTTAACAAGAGAAAAGTTCTAATGGTGTCCTGATGTTCACTGCAGCCTCCTTTTCTGATTTTATATGATGCAAGGTAAGAGAACAAAGGGACAATTCACACATGAAACTGTGTGTAAAACTGTGGGAGAGAACTGTCATTACAAAGCCCCATGGTCAAAACCAAAAAAAATCCGAAAAACCTGCATACATATTATACTTCTGTATGTTTCCTTCTAATGTAGTAGTATCACAGAATTGAGGAGAGAAAGAAAGATATGTAATATTAACCATATTTTAAGGTTCAGAAAACATTATTTATTGCTTCAAAACACAGAAGACTAAGTGGCTTCCTTGAGGATCAAGGTGCTCTTCAATATTTTCTGAATCCAGAAGAGAAATCAGTTTCTTCAACTCAAATTCAAAGTAAATTCTAAAGAGAAAATTTAGAGAAGCCTCATACATTACACTTTTCCTGTTCTGAAAGTCAATATAAAGAGTCTTTTGGGCTAGTCGCAAACAAAAAGTTGTTTTTTTCACTACAGTGCCACTTAACACATATTTTGACATTAGCTTTAATAGCACAATCTACTTGACTAGTTTTACACAACTAAAAAAAAAAATAGCTACTGAATAAAGTCTCAAACCCATTCCCTGGCCTGCATCCAATCACATATATGTAAGAAACCTCAACTTTCTAGGATAATGACATCATCCAGCAAAATCCATAAAGACTGGAGCATGTCAAGCATAGATTTCCTCAAACAGAAGGAAATTTATTCCATCATAACTTTCTTCTTCCACATGGAAACATGCTGAGCTTCTTAAAAACAGTCTGCATTACTCCTTCAACACATTTAGTCAATGAAGAAGGTTCATTACTGCCAATGCATGGTGATCCAAAGACAATCACAACCTACTGCCTTCAGAAGCCAGAAGAAAGAGTCGCAATTTTTCAATTTAAAATACTATACAATTACTAAAAATGTTATTAATTACTTCTGAGGGTACAGCATATTCTTTTAGTCATTCTCAGGACTAAATGAGCAACTCTTCCAACTAGTGTATTTCAGAAATCAACATTTAGAGATTGATTTCTTTAGGCATATGTCTTAGGTTACAATGTAAGAATATATACTTTTGGTTGCATCTATCACCATCTGTTAAAATCAGGTGGGACAATGTTCTTTATCTCTTCCATGACACATTCCTGGTAACTCCCTCAGAGGGACATCTTCTCTTAATGGGCTATCAAGGCCTCACTGCATGACCCATAAAATTACACCATCCCATTGTGAGATGCTCTGCCCAGGGGGAGGAACCAAGCAGTCCCACCTGGACATAAATCTGAGGTTTGGAACACCACACTCAGCCCTACCTACTGGACTCCCAGAGGACAAGAGCTACCACTGGACCTTCAGGTGAAGACCAGACCCTTCTACAGGATCACCACTTCAACAGGACCACTTCAGCTGGATGCTACCACTGTGTCAGGTTGTATCCCGACTCTGTCAGTGTCCTTGTACTATTGCATTTATTTTAATTTTCCTATTAAATTATAATTCTTGACAATGTTTCCCACTGGTTTGTTTTCAAACTAGTACAGCATATAAACAACTCAGTATATTCAGTGATTTTCCCAAAATGATCGTGTGCCCTAGAGAGATCAGCCTCATACCTGAGCTGCTAGGTGCGAATTTGTGAGCAAGTTCTGCTTATCTAAGCAGCTAATCTTGAGGAAGGTCAGAAAGCAGCTACTATTTTAAGAATATCTAGTTTAAACAAGAGTATAATCAGGGTTAAAAATAAAAAGACTGATGCCTGGTAGGTCATTTTCTAAAGAGAACCTACAACACCTTAATTAAGGTAGCATTCGAAATTTATTTTAAAAAAGGACATAAATTCACAAATACAGCCAGACTATGTGTCTGCTCCTTCAGCTGCAGCATCAGAACTGCTGTTCTTGTACTCTATTACACAAGCTCAGGCAATATGGGCAGCATTCTGGGAAAGAGAAGGTGCAAGTAACAGTTTATAACGAGACGACAAGAAATTTTAGGTATGCCCAGACTGGGTGTCTAGTGAGACATGACCAACAAAACATCAAAACAAATGACAAAAGTTATTATTTTGCATCTTCTCCCTTTAATTCTCACAAGACAATCCCTCAAGTTCATGAAACAAATTGAGTTTCTACGATATATGTTCCTAAGTTTGCTGTTCCCTTTAAAAAAATAAATATTTACATGTAACAAAACCTAGAATGTCTCAGAAATCACACACATTGGTTATGTATAGCTTATTAAGTATTGCTAAGAAAAGTGTGAATGTCTACAGTTCCTCAGACAGCACTTTCAAGAAACAACCTTCAAAACCGTAACATTCTCCATTGTGATATTTCTCAGGGCAGTACATGTGACAAGTCAGAGCATTTAAGTCTGCAGCCCTGCAGGTCACAACGCACCTGGAAATTCCTTAGGATGGCACCTTCCTTACAGGTGAACTAATTACTCACTTCATTGCTCAGAGTTACTGATGAGGTTTTAGGGCCTATATATTTTATTTTAAGGTGACACACTTGAATTGTCCCCTAAAATGGAATGTTTCTTCCCCAAATTCCCAACATTATAATTTCAACTGGATATAAATTGAGTTTGTACAAGGGACTGATGTGTCACACAGCTAAGTATGCTCACACTAATTGAGAGGACATACCAGTTCATATCTCTGACTGCTTCAAATTACAACACTTCAACAATGGTCCAACCACAGCTCTTGTCTACCACAAACTCCAAGATCATCAAGCTGTTTTATATCTGAATCAGCAGGTATCAGGTTTATACATCTGGATAGGTGCTAAATCATTATCTGAAGTAATCTAGAATTGAATATCTTTAGAGCATCAAAGCCTAGGGCTGTACTTTAGTCACTAAAGCCATTTGTATCTCCAAGATATTAAGATAAAGTAAGTATCCAACAGAGATCCACTGCAGTTAGGTTGGACAGGGTGTAGACATGGCTATGTTATTTAATTGAGAAGGGGTTTTTTTTAAATTAAAAAAATAAATCAAGCCTTAAAAATATTCCTAACCCATACAGCTGTGAAGAAAGCTTTCCAAGTATGACCCAAGCATCCACCAATGAAGTATTACAAGGCTATTCCAGCACCTTGGCTGCTGATCTTAGCAACAGTAATGTTAGCACAGTCTTTATGTTTACTATTTCTTGTCAGAATCATCCATGCAACAGGGAAACCATTAGTCATTTCAAATTGAAAATACTCTTTGCAATGACAAAGAACAGTGGCACGAAGCTGGCACCCACACAAAACAGGGAGGGGAGGACATGATTAAGGAGCAGATAGGAGGAATCAAAAAGCAGGGAAGAATAAAGTGGAAAATTCACTACTCCTCAAAAGACTATAGAAGTGAAGGGGAAAGAGAAGAGTTTTTCACCTTCCTCTGAATGTCGAGTAGAACATGTCTCTTTGTTTTAAATAATAAAAGTGTAGAATAGGACTACCAGAATGGGACAAGGGGTTACAGCCTCTTTTCAACAGCACAGCACTTGTGATGCCAAGGATCCTCACCAGGGTACTATGGCAGTACTTTCTGTGATCATGCACACCATGACCCCTTGCCCTTCCATATTTACCTGAGACTAGGCTGTTTCGCCTTCTATCTTGTAAACTTCTGCTAATCCTACCCAAGTCCTGACCAGCAGGGGAAACAGAGAAATCTGCTCCTCAAAACCAACCAAACAACCACCTCTATTTCAACACCAAAAAATTAAAAGACAATAATTAATCAGTTTTGCTTTTTTTAAAGGCTTATTGTTTCATACATATTCTTTTTGTTAAAGGTGCCCTCAAGTCTCAGCACAGGTCTGGAGCAATGCAGCTTGAAGACATCCCTTAACTAGTTCCAGGCGAGCATGTTTATCTGAGCAGTACAGTGCCATATGTGTGAGAGCAGATAGGAAGGCTCTGCACTTGGCCTAGATGATTCTGGCTCTTATTAAGCACTAGATCAGGAATTGCTGAAGTGTACACTGTTTTGTAACAAAGCCATCAACATGTAACACGCCTCTGATGAGCATTATCACCCTCACACAATTTGAGATGTGACAAGGTATAACAGAAGAAGCATGTACTCCTGCCTCCATCACACTCAGAACTCATTACATTTCCAAATTCATTCTTCTGCTCATTGTGCTCATTTCTGTATTTCATGTGTTTTTAGGCTCTTTCCCTTCCTCCACTCCTTCCATCTCCTCTTCCATTTCTTTCCTCACTCCATCTTTTTCATACTTAAATCTCCCTTTGTAACCAGTTTTTGAAAAGGAGGGGAAGAATTAATGTAATACTCAAGTTATTGCATTTCACATGCCCATTACAAGTCAGGGAGAAAGTCCTCAACCCTCACTAAATAAGTCTCTATTTGTTTCATAAATTCTGGAGCCTTCATTTAGACTAAAACTTCTGGAGCATTCAACATGTTCCCAAACAACTCAGCAAAAATTTAGGAGAAAGTGGGTTTTGAATTTTGAAATGCAGACTTTAAGGTTCTTTGGAACTTCTCTTGCCAAAGCAACGCTTAATCTTTCAAGACAGTACATATGCTTGTTAAACGCATCCAGGGTAAGGACTGTAACTCCACATAAAATTGCGCTCTAATGTCAAAAGCACCCAAGAACAAGTGTCACCATATTCTAGGTTATTAAGGCACCGTAATTTGCAATATTTAATAAAATTATGTAACTATATATATATTATAGAACTCTTCACATTTATGCTCTGACCTACTTAAGCAATTCTTTTTCCCCAATTGCACAATTATGAACCAGAGCAGAAAAATCAGACTTTATGAAGTTAATAAATCAATTCACTGTCATTAGGAATTATTAACATTACTACTTCAGAATCTGCAGTCACCTGATTATGACTTTCTATGGGACATATTCTAACGTTCTGAAGAAATATACTTTTGTTTCCTTGATACCTTTATTATTAGTCATCCATTATACTTCTTTTAATCAAATCAAACTAACTTCAGATTATACATTGAAACTATTGGTTTGTTAACAAAAACTATTCACAAAGCAAAGCTGGTATTTCCTGCTTGGCTATTTCTACCTTTCCCATTCCCCAGAAGACATTATACTATTCTATGTTCCCTTGGGTCGCTGTTGACAGAAACACCAAGAAAATACTGCATTTGAGCCAATAAATAATTTGTATCAAGAAACTCTGGCTACATTTGAAGTGTTTCAAGGTAGAGAGGTTCCAGCCAAAGTCACCTCCCCACTCAAGTTTCAAAGAAAGTGAGCAACTTCAAACCACACGCGGCTGTCATATCTAAAAACGAGCTCAAAGCACATGTACACATTAACAAACTAACAAGGACTGGAACTACTTATCCTCCCAAAGCAACACTGGGGAAACTCCTCTCCAGAAGGAGCAAGTAGAGATAGTCAGGTCAAAGAAAAACATTTTAAAGGGGGCAAAATAATCTGCCTAATAACATAACTGGACACTTTGCAAGTCAAAGTCTAAGCAATTTTAGGACCATCAAAGATCTCAGATATAGTCTGTAAACACTCTAGGTACAGACTGGAATTGAGACAAAATGTTTCTGTTGAAAGTATTTTCCTCTCAATAGTAATTTTTTTGCAATTAATGCTTTGAAAGGATTCAACAGAAACCTTTTCTAAAATTCCATGCATGTATCCAAACCCACATGTTTTAAGAATACCACATGCAACGTGTTGTAGAAAGCTGTGTAAAATCCTCAGAACTTCTACCCGATAAAAGACCAGAAGACAATGCTAAAGAAATCAGGTAAGAATAGCTCCAGCTCCTGTAATTTTATTTCCTTAGAAGTCACTAGCAAGAATGCAGCAAACATTAGTTTTGAGGCTCTGGTAAAATGTTTCCTCTTCTATCACTAGCAGAATGACTCAGGCATTAAATTAGTTTTGAAATTTGATAGAGAAAAAGCATTCTCCAAGCACTAAAAGTCTGGAAGCTATATGCCATAGCATTATTTCCATTCTTTTAAGAGAGAAAACAATTCCATGCTCACAAGTAGTTGCTGCATATTTATTACAAACCAGGAGCCAGAGAACATTGTTTTGCATAGATTTCAGACAGCACCTTAACGAACTACTCCTACCTTTAGAGTCTATACAGACTACCTTAAAAGAGTCAGTTCTCATTGCCAGTGAAGATACTGAATTTTTCACTTTAAATAGATTTGCCAGTTTTACCTAAATTGCCAATGACCACTGGATTTTCATAAACTGGTTTTTTTGTTCTGTTGAAATATTACCTGAAGCAGTTACTCAAGTCATCAGTGAAAACCAGGAGTTGCAGTTAATAAAAGGTCACACAAAATTTTATTAGAGCTATAACTGGGATTCTCCTGCTACAGACAAATCATAACTTATGTTTTAATGAATTTCAGCTAACTGTGAGACACACTGTTCTTTCAAAATATTAGATCAGTGAGTAGAAGCAGGCAATGCAATGTATGCAATTTGTTCTGGAAAATAACTTTCTTAATTAAGTTCAGACACTTTATACATACAAGACACTAGACACAGTCATAAAGGCATCCATTTGGACCTTTAAAATGCTTTCTGTTAGTTGCCAAATGCACGACGCATGCTGAGACAGAAGCACCTAAGGGCACAACATAAACAGATGAACAAACAATTTATGCCAATAACTTAGAATTTGCCAAGCCTGTGAGAAATTAACACACAGGAGTTTTCTGCTTAAGTGGAACTTGGTTCAAAGGATTGAGAAATATTTAAAGAAACCGAAGGAAAAAATTGAAACTACACAGGATTTTTTTATAACAATAATATGCTACAAAACATGTATGCCAAGGTGTCAGCTGACAGGAGAGACTGCAGTACAGCCAAACATTCAGAATGATTTCTTTAAAAATCATTGCTCCTTTTTATTTTAAATTACATATTTTAAATACATATTTCACTGCATAACAGTAGCTTGCAAGAGACTTGAAACACTAGGAACCATACAACAAGAAGATACACTAGCATTTACCTTCAGATTTTTAGAATTTATTTTAAAAAGTTTTAACTTTGAAAATTTAGTAAACATTAAATTATTTTGGAAATGGTTTCAAGAAGCTCATGCTAATGCAAGAGGAGCCAAAAAACAAGCCTCAGAAGAATCTGAATTTGCCCTCTAATGCAGACTTCATTAACTCAACAGCTGGAATAAATTAACTACTATTAAATCAATGCATTCTAGATTGCATTATTTGTACAGAATTTAACCATGTAATTTAACCAATGAGATGACAGTTTAAAGATAGTCTAAATACAGTGCTGGAGTTAGAGCCAAATGTAACAGATATTTTTGATAAAGACATAATAAAAGACAGTAGTTTTAGGATGGACAAACATGATTCAAAATTGCAGAGTTCTCACTGGTTTGAAGGTTATGGCTATGGAGACTGGATGTTTTTAAGGAAGATAGACATCTCTCAGTCAGCATAGATATAGAACACAGGATATCATGCCTGCAGATGAACTAGATGATCTGTCATTTCTTCCCACCCCTTAAATCACTAATGACTGCATTGAGGGTTGAGTAACAGTGAAGTCCAGAGCTGCTGCTTAAATAAATAGACTCGCCCTGTCCTCCCATCCCCAAATAGCCTCCTCTCTTGTTCTGCAATGAACATGTGTGATAGAGGAACCGATCTGGTTAAAAATATCCCTCTCCTTTTTGCCAGTTTAACCCAGGCCAAGTTTGTTTCTCTGCTGTTTCACACTGCAGGGACATGCACAGCGATGTCAGCTCAAAAAGAGGAGAGGCAAAAGGGGCAGTAAAAAAGGGCAAGGATGATGACTGCTTACATCTGCATCGCAGAAGAATAAACACATGCAGTACAGCTTAAACAACAGAGAATAGCAGTAAGATTATTAAAGAGAGGTAATTACTTTCATGAGGACAGACTACACTGTTGGAAAAAGCAGAGGAGCTTTCAGACACGTTGCTTTAGCAGATTATGCAAAGCACAAGGCAGAACAAAACTGGTCATGAGGTAAACATAACCATGCTAACCTTGAACAAGAACACACTTAGCACTCAGGCAACAGAGAAGTGCGTTAGCAACAGACCAGATGACTGGTCACTGATCCCTTTGGAAGAGGAATACACTGCAGTTGGTGACACAGTGATGCAGTAATACACAAAGCCAGTACTGAGGCCACAATTTTCAGCAGGCAGCAGACATGGCTTTCAGACATCCAAGGTAACAGGGCATCATTTTCTAAGCAAGTATACTGGTTACCACATGCTATCACCAGCCATACAATTAGACAACCCATAAACACAGAGACATCAGCTCTAGTAGAGAAAAATTACTGGAGGATACAGAAACGTCTTTACAGGCTTTCCCTGTTACATTCTTCCATTTGCATCTTCCATTGGCCATCTTTGGGACACAACTAAGCAGATCCTCACTGGGGACATCAGCTCTTTCACTGCCTCTTACCAAACAAATTCATACAAGTGCAGAGATGCTGTCTGCAATTTTACTTCCCAAAAATGCATTTTTTCCAATTTGAAGACTGACAATTTTAGGGTCATGCCTTCATTATGAGGGAACAAATCTAAAAAGCTTTAAAGAGTCCACTACCTCCTATGAATCTCACTGCAGTTTCATAATAGATAACAAGCAATGTCACTGAAAAAGGCTCTTGTGTTGCCTACTTGTTTTCTCTTCCATACTTCATTGTGTCTTTTGCCATCTCTAGCATTTATGTGGACCTAGGATGGGTTAGAGCTAATCTCTGGAACAACTGACCCTCTGCTTCCTGTTGAGGTAGGAATCCTCCTTGGAGCAGACAGACTTAGGACTAGGAAGAAGGAGGTGTGCTTATCAGATGACTTAACTAGACACACAGCTTGCTGTATTTGTGACATCTGACAATCGGCTGGCACAGCACCCAGCAGATGGAAAGGCAGCAACCTCACAGGGCTTCTACACCAAACAATGTCTACTTGGTGATTCAGCAAAATCAAAAAGAAAAAACAAACCAAAAAACCCCAACCAAACAGCACAGTAGTCCACTGAATCCAGACTAGCAACAGTAGTGTATGGAATCACAGGATGGATTCTCTGGAAAGTAAACTCGGGTTGATGGACAGAAGAATTACACTCAGGATTTCCATGGTTTTACTTTCTTAAGTGCTGCTAGAACCACATGTGAGGCTGAGAAAGGAAGTCAGTGATATAGACAGCAAGGATTTAGGCACGATGGGAACAGGAAGAACTTGTTAGGCACGCACATTAGTCATGCCAGAGTCAGCCAGACTGGCATGCTAATATGAGTTTTGGAACTTACAAACACTTCTACACTACTGCTAGAAATTTCGTAAGTAACACATGGGAAGCCCAAACACTTGGCCTCACCTGACACCCTCAAAGAAACAAGGATCTCCAAGATCTGGCGGAAGGAGGACAAACCAAAACACGATAATGCTGAGTGCCTATCAGCTTACTCAGCAATTCCAATGGGAAAGACAAACAACAGGCAGGTGGGGAATGGCACTGTCTGGGAAGGTTATATAAACATTTAATGGCATTAAGTGTTACAGGAGAAGAGAAGCCCAATGAACTTCTTAAGGTAGAAGTCACACAATCAGGTAATAAAGATGATCACCCACACTACCAGTTCAGGGATTACAGAGCTTCAATTTTAAGAAAGGTAATAACAAGAGGCAACTGAAATCTCCTGATGTAAAGGGAACCCTGTGACTCATCAGAATGGCATGTTGACCTTTTTCCCCTCCAAATAATGACTTCTACCTTGAAAATTAGTGCTAGGATCTACATGAAAGGTCCAATTTTTGGCTTAGTTTTAAGTGGTAGACGAGACCTAGTTAGAGGATAGGAAGGAAAGCTGCTCTGTAACTGTGCCTGCAATGCAATTATATTTCAGCATCATGGTTGAATACAGTGAGACAAAACTATTGGCACGTAGATAATTAATGTTAAGGGAACAGTGTAAAAAAAAGGTAATCAGTAATCCTCTCAAACCTGTTTCCCCTCAAAAACAACCCAAACAAACAAACCAACCCCACAATATGCAACCCAAAAAAGAGAAAAAATTACGAAAAATAGCAGACAAAAGCAGACAAAATTCTGTAGTAGGAGATCAGGTTAAAAACTCACAGTTGGAAGCAAAACAAAAGCAGTCAAAAGAATACATCAGCCCCTGCAATAAAAGCCTACATACTGCATGATTAAATGGGGAAGTTAGGAAGAAAATCTGAGAGGTCAGCTTTTAAAAACAGAAAGCTTGCCTAATGAGAAGAGAAGAGATTAGAAAATAACATGGTAGGTCAAAAGTAAACAGGAAATAGAACTTAACATGTTTGGGTAGCACCTTGCAAAGTTATTTAACTATATCAAAAGCAGGAAACCAACTAGAAAAAACAGTGGGATCTCTTGCAGACCAAAATGAGAAAGGGACAGAGGCTTGACAACACCAGTGTAGAGAAGCTCAGTGGAACAGTGTTCCCAGTATTTACCAGTGAAGCAACTGGGAGACATTCACACCTATCTTTATAGTATATAGGTCAGAGGGATGAGGTCAATTTGAATTAAGTACAGGGGAAGCATTTGGCTGAACAGACAAGTCAGACATAATTCACTGGAGCCAGCACAGGCCTTCACAGGACAGTTCCAAACCCGACACTGAGGAACTGCTGGGCAACAGGTTGCCAGTGTAACTCCAGAGCACACTAAAGACTCGAAAGGGACTGACACTACAGAAAAGCAAATGCAATTTCCATCCCTGCAACGCAGTAGCAGATCAGATCACTGAGCACAGACAACCAGTCTGCTGGAAAGAGTACACACAGCTTCTCTGAGAGAAAATCCTACGAAGACCACAACACTTCCCTCCCGTGCAGGTGCCAACTTATATATCCCTCTGAATGTGGGGATGGAACTGAACTGGGCTGAACACCAGACAGACTTGTGGAGGAAATCCATGAGGACTATTCTGAAAAAAAACCCAACTCGTAAATGTAATCTTCAGCCACTCAAAAGGGGCTCAAGACTTTCTGTGACAGTCTGCACATGGTTCTGCTACATATTGCAGGTTCCTTCACCATCTTAAAATCATGATGCAAAGGTTTGCTGTACATTGCAATGTTTGCAACTACGTGCTTAAAAGCACCATGATGTACCCAGATGAACTCAACAAGGGAAAAAAAAAAAATCCCATAACCCTGTTTAGCCTTATAGTCCAGCCTGTAAGCTTTGTTCTGATGACTGGGGAATTAGATGTAGGGCAAACAATTGGCAATGCTGTTAACAGTAGAATCACAAAAGAAAATCTGTTACGTGATTGCTTTTTCTTCCACAGCTTCTGGATGTACCTGCAGGCACCAATCTACCTGCTCAAGGTGCCAAAAGCTGGAAAATGTCATTGAGGTGAGCCCACCAAAAAACCCCTCAGGTTGAAACACAAGTTATTTCCCTGCACTGTCATCTTCAGCACTGCTGGGGACAACAGCAGGCTTACAGCTCTCTCAACCAGGAGAGCAGGTACATTCTCAGAGCAGAAGACAAACCCAGGTTAAACAACTTGAGCTACAGTTCTTGTCAGCCTAAAATTAATGCTGGCTTGTTGCAAGGGTCCCATCTCTCCCCAGATCACATGGGAAGACCCTATCCCTTAAGCCAGCTCTGGCATTTAGCATGCTAAAAGACTCAGCAAAAAAAGTCTTAAAACTCAGCAAAAAAATAACCTAACAAAAAGCAGCAGAGTATCTGCTGCTGACTTATCAAACAGAAACAGCACAGCCAGCATACACTCATCAATGCAAGTAGTTCAAGGGAGGGTGTGGGGCACCTGTATGAGGATGTTTTGTTTGCCCTGGACGTGGAGACTCACCCAAAGGCTGCATTTAACTCACATTACTTCCCCAAACTAGTAAAGTATAGTTAGAGCATTAATTATGCCTGCAGTAGCCTTGGTATGTGAGTGAAGTCAGATTGGGAAACTGCACTCCAGTTCTACAATGTCATTCAAGTGGCTTGTAGGACACAGATATGCTGCACAAGACAGTCAGCTATTCGATACCAACAAGACTAAAGAAAAACAAAATTCTCAAAAACCTCGAATTAATCTCAAATACACTAAAATGTTCCCACAACAAAGCTTAAATATTTCTTTCTCAAGTTAAGTATTGTCTCAAACACGGTATGAGATGCAATCAGTCTCTCATAACTATGGACAGAACACCTTCAGTGAGATCCCTTCAAATGTCAAAACAGAATTTCAAAAATCATCCTATCAGACTGAAAACTCTGGAAAATAACCAGAGTGCATTTTAATTTTGACGCATTAAAATCTGTGTGTTCATGTTTTGTTTTGGTTTTGTTCACGAGATATTTTATGAAAGCAAAAAGCTAACAACGTCTTCAATTAACCTTGAAAATGACACACTTCTGAAGCTAACACAAAACAACTATATTGCACAGCAGCAAAGTATATATATAGCCTTTCAAAAGTAGTACCAGCAGCTCTCTGAAAACACTGTATCCTACAACTATGCTGCAAAAATATGTATAGTATTAAATTAAGTATAGTATAAATTTGCTAGTTTTGTTAAAGACAGTTATTGGTATACTACCAAAAAACCCCAAACCAACTTACCACCTATGAGCAAATCTCACACAGCCATGATTCAATCATTCTAGGAATTAGCTAAAATAAAACAGCAGCAGACCAAATCATTGACCTAAAGAGAAATACTATTTTGTTGTTATTAAATCTGTACACTGGCTAATCAATGAAGTTTCTAAAGGTCAAACCACGAAGATTTATCTTTATTCCAAAAAAACAAAAGACTCAACCATCCTACTGCCTATTTATTTTTAAAATCAACACAGGTAAACAGATGGCTTTTAAAGGACTATGAAAAAGGCTATAAATCCCTTGAAAACAACAGAGAGGTCCAAGTTGCTCCTTTTTGGATTTCTCACTGAAATGCTTCAAGGTGCTAGATCTCCTATTTTCACCTCTTCCAAGGCAGAATAATTTCACTACTGTGGCATCTTGCTCCCTGACCTCACTTCAGGTTGCAATCTCTGTGTACCAGATCTGACAGCTGGAGGTTGGCACCAATTTTTCTTTCAGTAACCTGGGAAAGGTGGCTCTACACCCTGACCAGCAAGTTTTACTGAAAACTAAAGCATGGATTTACACACTCATTTGACTTTGCTCAGATACAGCCACTGGCACAGCTTCCACCTCATGAACAGCACTCAGCTCTGTGCCAGACCATACACAAGGTGGTGGCACCTTCCACCTCATGGTGTGAGGTCAGACTTCCTCTGACCAGCACTTCCAGTTTTAGGCCCGTAGAGGTTGCCACTCCCTCCACTGCATCCAAGTCTAAAACACATGCACAAGAGGCCATACTTCAGCTGATGGGGGAAACCTAAACTGAGATGAGGAGGAACAGCAGGATGATCATATAAAAACACCCATAAACAACCAGCTCCAGAAGCAATGATCACCTACTATATCACTTTATACGTTTGTTGTTTTGGTTTAAAAAAACTAAAAGCCACACAAACAACCCATCAAAATGTAGCTTTGCTTTAGAAGTCCTTCACATACCACAATTTCAAAATGATCAACTTGGAGTCTTCTGACATTTCAATGAAAACGCGGAAGCCCCAACTTTCCCTGATACCTCAGGGTGAGCCTGTCTGTTCAGTTCCCTGTTACTCTCTCTCATAGAAACTGTGCTCCTAATACTGCTCCATTTCTTCGCTGTCATGAAATGCTGTACAAATAAAAATCCATTTTATTAGCTGGCTGAAGTCAAGCAGTAAAATCTCCAGTATCACTACTTCAAAAAAAATTACTGCTTAACATACACTTTGTTTGCCATTTGAATCCTTTCCTTGAGTTTTATTTTGGCAACCATTCTTATTAAAAGACACTGTGTGCAGAAAACCCCATTCCCTGTTCAACATGAACAATTGCTGAGTTATGGTTTAGTTCCAATACAATGAAAAATTATTTATACAAGTAACATTCTTCAAGTTCATTACCTCCACAGAGTTCTGTTATTGACCAGTGTTTGCTTCTATTCGTCTCCACCTCAAGAAAGTCATAAATCTTACTCGAACCAAAAGCAGGGTGGAAAGAAAGATAAAAGTTTCTCTGTCAAAGCAAAACAATTTATTAGAGAACAATCCCCACTAAGTTAGTTATCCTGCTAGACCCAACAAGGTCAGAGAGTACCAACTTGGGCATGTCTGAACTCATAGTGAAACAAGTAATCTGCTCTAAAAAAAGTTCTTTCTATCTGAAACTGTCTGCAGACAGTTCATCTAACAGTCTTTAGAGATAATAAACTTCATCTATCACCACTATTCTCCAAAACCAATCTTTCTTATACAAGAAAAGCATCAGTGCCACAGTTTAAAAGACATATCCCCATATTCAGATACAGAATTCACTGGTGACAGCACTTAACTTCATGTCAGGAGTATCAGTGGGTCATTACTAACTACCATGGCTGCACATGAGGACATGAACAATTTGGCAGAGATCGCCAGTGTCAATTAAAAAAACAAAAGAGGAGTTTTCAGGCAAGAAATAAACACACAATAAAATGATATGGAAAAGACAAGCTTTGTCACATTATCTTGATAACTTGAGACGTTCAATAGCAAAATTAATGTCTTCATTCTCAAAAACTTCATCACAAGAAGATTTCTCAATCTAGAACATACTACCAAAGCAAAACAACCAAGGACCAGGATTATTGCCATCTATCAGTCCCCTTCCATCAGGGGACTGTGAGAAGGTAAAAAGCCACACTGATGCCTAAAGCCCAAGTCCACTCGAAGGAACTCAGACAGGCCTTTTAAACTATCAAATCTAGCAATCTTACTACCAAAGGCAATGTGTCATATATATCTTATCAAACTAACCTATTTGAACTATTTGGATTGCCTGCCCCCACTAATCCTATTAGTGGTTACAATAATGCCATATTGCTACAAAAAGCAGAAACCTTACACTCCAGATCTAAAACTTATTCCTGGTCTTTTTATATCCTTTCATTCTTCTAATAGTATTGGCATCTGGTTTAAAGAGTTAACTTGTATCCTTTGTCTTTCTCTTCTCCTAACACACAGACATAGCACACACTAAGATAGACAGACCAGTATGTATACACACATATACATACACACCTCCCCTCAACCAAATTTGGTACCTTTTAGTTACTGTTCTGATCCTCTAAAGCAGCCCAGCTCTCCTCATCTTCCTTTGCAAGCTGATCTCACACTTCCAAAGCACTCTGGCTGCCCTGCTCAGCAAACACAAAATGTCTTTCTCCGAGAACTGCAGAACCATAAACTTTTACAAGTAAGCTCTCAGCCACTCTCTTTTATGACTGTATTTAATACTTTTCTATTCTTATTTGTAATTACTCTTTAAAATAGCCACTTGCCCTTTATATATCTATAGCATAATGAAACCTAAGCAATAACTGACAGTCAACTGGTAATACCAGAAAACCATTAAAGAGAGAAACTCCTAACTTACAGAATCAGTTTTTATGTACCCCTGAAGTACATCACATTGTGCAGGAATGATTGAAATACTTTAGAGGCTATACTGTTAGAAATGGAATGAAAGTCAGTGTTTTTTAGAACATTCTCATCTTCCTTCCAACTTCACCTCAATAAAACTTCCTTGTAATCTATTCATTGCTAGTGGAGTGGGTGGGGTGTTGGGGAGAATTACTGATAAAAGACAGCACTTCTGGCTACAGATATCCCAAACTACAAGTTCCTGAAGACTAGAAAAATATTTAGGGAAGTATCATTATACAGTCACTGCTTGTACTTCCTTGCCACCCTACCTTTTCTTTCTGCTCATTGCCATCTTCAATACCCAGTAAATCAAGAGATTTTGTCTCTCTACACAGCCATAACTTACTGGCTTTAACAGGGCACGGAATATATAACCATACCCTCTTCACAGTTTCAAAATGTTCATGAAAGAATGATGTTCATGCAACTTGAACAGAAACACAAGATGCAGTATGATTTTTGGAAGGTCTTGTCTTCAAATTATATTAGCAGACTTATAACTGCCTGAACTATTCTAAGTGAAAGGATTCACTGAACAGTAGCCTAAAATATGAAGGAGGATACTGTGACTATGAGAACTCCAAATGAAAAAACTATTCTGAAAAAAATCATTGCAAATTCTGTGACTTAACTGAGAAGCAACAATAGCCTTTAAAGGAGTCAAGCTAACATGAATATAACTGTGATTCATTTCAGATATAGTGGATCACAGTTTTTAAAAAAGGAAGAAATGGAAAAAAAAGAGAAGTGTATGTCTCCAAGTTGCCAATTTAGGCAAAAATATCCTGAGCTGAGTCTGGAGAGCTTCTTGGCAGGGTAATCCAGTCAAGGGAAAGAACAATTGCACTAATAGCCAATTTCTCTCTATACTAACTTGACAAAGAAAAGTAGGTTGAGGTGCCTTATTTTTTACATTAAGAACACAAGGCAGAGTGATTGAAGATCTCATCCAGGTTTGTCCACCATAATCACACGGCCAGGAATGAAACACAGCCCTTCCAAACCCCACTGGAGTGATTCATCTTTAAGTCCCACTTGCCTCCTCTAACAACTTGCATACAGAGAAGTTGGACTGAACCTGCAAAGCCCCAGAAACACTCAGAGGTCCAACAGCCATTCAGTGTTTTTATGTAACATTGTCTTTTTTTTTTTTGACTAATCCAATCACTTAAAAACAAGTAGAGGCCTTATCTGTGGAATCATCTGAACATTACTGATCTCTCTGCAATGGCCTCTTCCAAGAAATTTCTGGCATCTCCAAACCCCTAAAATTTAGAGCCAAGATGTCAGAGACCACTCTGAACTGGCCTAGTTTTCTCTTCCAGAGAAATTTCCATTAAACATTCTACATAAATTGATAACCAAAAAAGTGTATTATGCTTATGTTCCCCAGCTCTTGGATGTATATCTGTGATCCATACATTTACATGACCACTGGTCAGAGAAATGTAGGCAGGGGCACAGCAACAGAGAAAGAGTAAATATCTCACGTTGTAGCAGCAGAGTGCTTGTCATGTTCCTCTATCTCCATCTACCCTGTCTAGTGTAACTATTTCAGCTCAGGATAAGCAAGAATCTGCTGCTGCTGAGCATCTCAACACAAAAAAAAGAAGAAAACATACTTAAATTGGCAGGATGGCATAGGGTAGTAGGTAGTCTTAGAGTAGGTTATTCTAAGACATTTACATTACATATGTGAAGAAATCCATATGTAAAACCTTGAAATCCTCCAAGAAGGAAATAAAGTGAAGGAAAAAAAAGCTGGGACTGAACAACCTGAAGTACAGATTTCATATTCTCCCACAAAGAGGTACTGCTGGGAGTTACTTTTTGCAGTGGCTTAGATTTTCTACCTTAAAAGCTCAAGTTGTCCAAGCACAATAAACTGCAATAGTTCATCCTTGAGGTGGAAAGAGACTACAGTGGTTAAATGTACACAGGAATATTTGTTTCGCTTGCATCTTTTTCCTGTGAATTAAGAAAAAGGTAATTTGTGTTCCATTTATCCTTCTTTTTAACACTTCATTTTTAATGCTTAGGTTTATCCACTGTTCCTTCCAAATGAAGGGCCCCAATCTTTATATATTCACTCAACTTTTAGTCCCAGTATTTTAGAGGAATTTAAGTACTACAGTGGGAAATATCCCACAAGAGATTTCTGCTGCATGCCTCTTCTCTACCTATTTATTTTTCAATTTCAGTTGAACTGAATCAGAGCCAGAATTCTGCTCCTATTTCTTAAGGAAGAGTGAGTCTCATTACTACAACTTCACGTTCTATCAGCATCTTAATAGGGATTAGTTTTAATACTACATTACCATTTGGTTCTTCAGAGTTTGGGTAACTGCTTGTACAACACTGTACCAGAAGAACCAGCCTTCTATTGCTTGGCTTGCAGTTTTTCATTTGGGCCAGTGGCTTCCTGGAGTTTTGCTCCCCTCATGTTCAAGAGACACTTCAACTGCAATTACTCACTTCCTTTCAAGCACTGTAGCACTCTTTGAAGAGGGCTTCTTTCCTCACTACACCTTTTCTGTGGGTTTTTCAACCATCCGCTCAGCCTCCAGCACTGTCTCTGCAGAAACACTACTTAGAGAAGGTTGGTGCAGCACTTCCTTTGCCTGCTTAATGCGGCAGTCAAATAAAATAGTGAGGACTACAAAAATATGATTTTTCTTCCTCATAAAGGTCCTTACAAGGCACCTCTGCCTAGCACTTCATCTTTCCCAAAAGTCAATCTTTTAGAAAGCTTATTTATACTTGCCATTCGCTGGCAGCTGAACTTACCGTTGCGCTCACTTACTGAGTGAGGAAAATGGTGTGGCACCCAATCCTTATATTCTGACAGTCACCTGGAAAAAGGAGCTGAAAGCAACCAGATTTGCTTAGCTGGCCCACACTGCTGTCCACCAGTGGAGAATCACACACTTTTTTCTACCTTAATACACCTAAAACTCATGAATCCTTGAGCTTCACCCATACAATTCTTATCTCTGTACAAAGTGCCACATGGAAAACAAGGTAAGTCTTTTAACTTTCAAAAAAATTAAAGCAGAAGCAATACTGATGTTAAAGATAAAAAACTTGTGACAGGGATCCTTCTCTTCTTTTCTCTTCTGTCTCAAACATGGCCTCCATGTACCACTCAGTAAAGCAGGCAGCCTCACAGGTGCTGGAACCCATCATGTGCCAACAAAGCCTGCAGAGGAGACATCTTTGCTGGCAGAGGGGAAAAGACAAATGATAGGAGTATGTCTATGCCACATATATTACAATCACTGCAGCTCTAGGTCCAACCTTGCTAAAAGTGCCACAGATTTCAAGCTAATGGAAAGAAAAGCATAAACTGAGATTTTATAAACCCTTAAGGACTGTGAGAACTCCATCTTTATAACACAAGAGTGCTCTGGGAAGACATACACATCTCTATATGGCTGCTGTCCCAGTGACCTTGCCACAACTCGGTGGAGCTGTTCTGCGTTCCATAAGATGTCATTCTCATAAAATTAGCACTGTAATAACCCTGGCTGCAAGTACTCAGTGTGGTAAAGCAATATCCACGTACTCACAACAAGCACTGCCTTCCAGGAAGCTATCAAAGTCCAGTCACACTGCAAAAACTTCAGGCATATCCTGTAAGGCATGGACACAGACATGCAGTCTGTTAGGGGACAGCAGTTGTGAAGGGATGACACAAATGAAAAAAAAAAATCTCAGCAAATATGTTTCTGACCAATGGAATACGAAGGTATCCCACTTCAGAAATTAGGCTCTTTACATTGATTCCTTCAGCCAATACCCCAGTCATGAAAATGAAGGGCTTTTACAAGGTCATACAAGTAGCCCAGGAAAGATGCTGACTTGTTTATAGTGCTGGACTGATAAACGGCCCAGCTTTTGGTCACTCAGCATATACCACAGCACTATCAACCAGCAAGGAAATGCAGCACTAGGACCAACTCAGTAGCCATTTTCCATTTGAGAGCTATTGCACTCCCAGCATGTTTTGTTAGCAAGGACATGTTTTTGAGAATTTGTCAATTAACTGCAGTAGAGCTGCCCCATCTTGTTATTTAAATGCAAACTTTGCAATGCTAAGCTGAGTACCAATCTTAATAACCCACTCCTTAGGAGCATAAACATCATAAAAAAAGTCAAGCATTTTCATAATGCTTTGCTAACGAGGGTCAGGGCCTGACTGGACTTGTTTTGGCCTCCAGCCTAGCAACAGTTTCTGTATTGGCCAAACTCTGGTGAGTCTACTATTATTTTTAAATAATTTGCATACTTCCTTGCCTTCCATGGAGACTCTTGCCACAAACCACCAGTATAGAGCTCAAACAATTAACACTTCTACTTCTAAAGACAATAATTTGATGCTACAGAAAACCTGCACTTAACTGTAAACAGCTTCGCATACTGCATTTGCTCCATTAATCATGGCATGAGTTTTGGGAGAACCAAAAACTAAGGACTAAATATTTCATTCATTGACTGGTCACAGTCTAGATCTGTGCATTAAGCAAAATGAGCTAGCCCAGGGTTCCAAACTTTTATTTTCTGGTTATGTCTCAACTGTCAGCAACCAAAAAGTGCCAACATTAAATTTCTCTTGTTTTTGTATTCAATGCTAGGTAACATTACAATTATATTTAACTCACAACTGAAGAGAAAGCAGAACTGCCTACTCTTTCAGCAACTCTACATAAAATATTTGCATTCTTAAATCATTAACTTCTCAACAATTTCTAGCAAAAAAATATTAACGTTAGATGTACAGGTGAAGTAAACCAAACCTAGACACAAAATACATTTTTCTAAAGAGAGTTTAAATGTCAAAAACAATATTAAAATTGGAATTTCCATGAAAATCTTTAGCAGGAAGATAAAGCACAAGATAGAATAAAGAAAATATGACAAACAGTATGAATGTAACTAAGCCAAAGAAGGCAATAAAAATGAATGACCAGACTGACGGCAGAAGGAGAGGTGGTTGCTGACTCCTCCTCATCCTACAAGGAGTACGAGAACAATTAACTTCCACAGAACTACTACTGCAGTGAATCAGAGCACATTATGACTTTGTGGTGACTGCTTTTAGCTAAAGAAACAAAACCAGGGTCTATCCTTAAGACTGTCAATGATTTGATTTCCTGAACTAAGAGAAACTACCTTACCTGCACATAAGAACAGCTCACTAAAATGAACTTACGAAGGAAAAAGCCCTCAAATTACAGTTAACCTAATTTGGAGTTCTTCAGAGCATGGTTTTCTCAATTCACCAATCATATCAGAGGATGAACCTACTGGCAAAGGCAACTTCTTTCTGAAACCATGCAACTTTATCCCTTCTGCCCCTCTGCTGCACCAAGATGCATTCAGCAGATCTGCTTTCAAATATGCTGGGAATTCCCTGCTGAGCACTGCCAATGCCAGCCAAAATACACATTCTCTACTGCACTGTATTTTCAAAGCATCTACCACAGAATACCACTCTGAAAGAACCACCACTCCATATTCCAACGTTTAACATTCAACAGTAAAGACCCTGTTAATGCAGAAGAAAATACTGAAGCCTATACAAACCCACATGACATACCCACAAAAACCAGAATGAAGTCAGACACACAGACATGAAAGGACGCTTCCCTGTCTGTTTCCTTGTTGATCTGTGGCCATGACCAAGCAATCATTATAGCTCTTGTGTAATGTTGGAGTGTAACAATAAATACAAATTATTGCTGAGTCTGCCACACAACAGTGTAAGTCTCCACTGCCACACAACCAAATCCTGCAGAGCAACAACAAAATTTCTGGCATCAAGAACAGTAATGACAACAGGTACAGCTCACCTCTGCATATGAAGCACAGAGAAAGAACACTGCTGTGTTTTTTAAGACAATATGAAATCCTAAGCTTCCAGACAAAGTTTCAAAGAAAAGCTTGTAAAGAAACAAGACACCAAAATAAGCAAGGAGTTCAGTGCAAGGTTCCAACATTACAGTAAGTTGTAGAGACTAAAGCACGAGGTCAGGTTGCAGCCAAGAAACAAGAAATTGAGAAAAACATGAAATCCTATCAACTATCCATAACATTTTTTTTCACCTGTATGTGTAAGCATATGTACACACCTACAGACAAGCCTCATCTTTCTTCAGTGCCTTCATAAAAAGCATCAGACAGTTAACACTGTGGGAAAAAATCAGCTTTGGGGCTGTACAGGAAGATTTTAAGCTATTTCAATCTAAATTACCAGCAATTCTCCATCACTATTACCAACACATTACCAAGACACAGTAATTTAGGAAAAAACCTGGATGTCCATTAACCGTAGAACCATTTTTTACTGCAAGGTTAAGTAACACTCACTTTGAGCAGAATCACAACTTTCTTTGAGTGTGAAAACTAATGGGCACAAGACTAGCTAACTCTGTTGTCAAACTGTATTGAACTGAAATGTTTCCAAACTTCACTAACAAAACATTAAGGTAGAGTAGTACTGCTACCCCATACCTTTTCAGATTAAGTAAATTACCAGATCTTAGACCTGAAAACACAAAGAAATACAAAAGTCAGGCACATGAACATGGCAGCAGATCTGCATCTCTGTCCTGTAGCCAACGAATAGTTGCTGCAAAATATTACAAGTCATCAATGAAGAAAGAAACAGATAAATTTCTGAGCTAAGTCTTTAGGTCAAAACTATCTGGATAATCTCTTAATCCAGAGGTCTTCATTCACAGAAAATGGTGAAGCTATACAGATTATTGCTGTGGCAACAAATGTGGTAGCCAGCAACACTTCCACAGGTGCACAGGGCTCTCAGCTTCCCTAAAGCATCAGAGCCACCACAGGTACAGAGGTCATCTACAGACACCACCTAATGCCTCTGGCACAGTCCCCTGACAGATGAGGAAGATATGAGCCAGTCTTCATCCAGGCACTTGAATGCAAGACACTCATGGTATAAAAATCTTTCCAAAGAGCTGCTCAGACTGATGGGAAGCAAGGCACATGCCCCACTCATTCCAGCTGCAAACTCTTATTCTTGGTTACCAAGGACCAGATGACAGGGGCAGAACAAATTATTTCCCTTACAAACCGTAACAAGTACAGGTGGTCACTGCTAAAATAATCCTGTTCACTAACAGGAAACCTTCAAAAAGGGACTACAAAAAGCAAACAACTTGCAAAAGAGTTAACCTGCTGGACTGCCAGACAATGTCTTCTCCACAAAGACACCGACACTAAAACTAATTAGGCAAGATGAAGAGCTTGAAGCAGACACTGTGCAGGACAAAAACTCAGGTGATTTTTCTGTGCCAAGGGAAATCATTAAAGTGAGCAGAGACATGAGATTCTTTAAGGAAAGTGTCCTCATTCCCCACAGGACAGCTTCAACTGAACTCCTCTTCGCACATGTACTCTCCCCCTCTTGTCAGAACCTTCTTGGACTTCCACTCAAACACTTTCCTACTAAAAGAAAAACAGCAGTGAGCAGTGTGAACCTTGAGCCCCTTCACACTGGTAGACACTTCCTTTCAACTTCCACAATGGAAAACAGGACATTGTTTCCACTAATCATGATGGCCCATCTTGTGTATTGCACAAGACCAAACCAGAAAGGCAATAAAGAGACAGGAGTTATTTGTCAGAAAGACAAGAAACACAGGAAAAAAGGCTACTCGGTTTTCATTCTCCTTAAATGAGTGGGCTAAAACGCTTTTACAACTCTTCTTCCATCCCCTTACAATTAATTTCTACGGACACTTCTAAAAAACCTGCTTTTAAACTAGTCTGGTGTTCTCTAACCTTACTCATCAAACTGAGTTTCAAAAAGAGTGTCTATGGCACTTTGTATAAGAGACACTTTTCTCTGGGTCAGCAATTTTCAAATTTTGTATCAGTGTTCACACAGCCAGGATAATTTCTATATCCCTTTTGCACCTGTAGTTTGAGAGCCACCACACTCATAGAAGCAAGGCACATGCCCTGCAGGACATATCCTGTAAGGAAGGGAAAGGGTGGCTTAGAGAGCAACTCAAAGTAAAGTGAAATTACAGATATGAGAAAGTTCTTCAATTAAGAGTGACAGAATAAAATGTCAGCGGATCAATGGAGCCTGCAAGAGGAGAGGAAGTCCACAGCTGGAAGGCTCAGCCTATTCTCAACAAAACACTGCTGGAGAGATTCAGTGTCTTCCAGCTATCTTCTTTTGACTCCATGAGTCGCTGCCCTCTCCAAACCAACAGCTCCCTAGCCATAACCTCGACACCCTGTTCTCTGTGCTTTAGGAACTCCAGAGATAGGAAAATGCCAACCATTTCATCCATGTATGGGTTGTCCTAGAGTTCAAAACCCGCTCCCTTTCATAACAAGGTTTTCCACTCATTCCTACTGCCTCAAATTTGCTGCCCTGATGCTGTCCTAATCTTGGCATTAGAAAGTCAGAAAAATCCAGAGGTGTCACAAGCAGGTTTTATTCTAAAGACAGTATGCCAGAACCCCTTGTCCAAGTGATTCAGCCACCTGCTTTTCTTTGATTTTGCCCAGTTGCACTGTTCAAAGACCTGTAAGGAATATGAGTCATGTTTGTGTGAGGATACCTGCTCACAGGTCTTTCATTCTCCCTGTAATTAACATAATTTTCAAAAACAATTCTATAATTTACATACAAACCCTTATTTTAGGCTACTACTCTTACACCAGATGTTTCAGTCTGCGGACAAAGCCTCCAAATGAATTTGAGGCAGAAAGCTGCAATACACATTCACTGAAAAACACCAGTTCTCATTCAGGTTTTTATTTTGCTGTACAGGAGGAAGCCCAGCTTCAAAGTCAACATCCTATCTTTATGAGTCACCCAGTTATCAATAAGACTGTCTGCAAATCTTGTGAATGCTAGAAATCATGCAGCCTCTGAAAACCTAGCAGGAGCAATTTATTCACTGACTTAGAATTTTACATGTAATACTGAAAAACTTTTTCAAAGTTGCATCCCCAACTGCACAAACATGATCAGCTCACAAGGCTGCTGAAAGCAGCAGTTCTGCCATCTGTCTGCTTATTCCCACCTCACACTTGTGCGGGCACAAATGTTTGTGAAGCCATGCAATGGTCCACAGATAACCAAACTATCAGGGAAAAATATAAAATTATCATTAGATCATTTCCTGATCTATACAATCATGCATGCTCGCACAAGCATGAGAATAAACAGAAATTATATTACTCATTTTAATGGCAGTGCCATTTTCAGAAGTCTAGAAGTTCAGAAGTTGATACAGCAACTTTTCACCAGGTCTATCAACTAAATCTGAATAACATATCTGATTATCAGGAAAATTCAAATAATTTTACTTAACTTGCTATTGTGTTCTTGTTAAAGTAAGAAGTAGGAGAAAAAAGTGATCTACTGCTTACTAAGAGGAATCAAAGTGCTTACTGGAAAACATTTCAGTGTTGAGATCTTCACCCCTGCCTCCCTTTCCTCCACTAATAAAACACAGACAGTAGCACTAACCTGTTCAACAAAACATTCCGCAACACAAATAAAAAAACATAACACCAAGGTAATATTGTTACAGAGAGACACAAACAGAATTCAACTCTCTTACAGCAATGAAAGAGTGAAACAGCACACAGCTGGTGTTACAACCTATAGTGGTCTGGAATGGAGAACAGACACAGGACAATGCACAGCAAAATGGCTACTCAGAGCAGCAGTTGCTAAACAGTTGGTATCTACAAAAGGACAGACATGGATTTGCAAAAGACCTGGGTAAAGAAACTCACAGTGGAGTCTCCCTGCCCTCCTTTCATTATTGGTACTCTGATGAAATCACATAGGAGTTATGAAGAGCATATAGGGAAGACTTGCTGGGGTGGCAGGTTAAGTAGGAATCCACAGAGCTGGGTTGTCATGACAGCAGCTGAAAGTATGCAAGAGATGTATAGATCCTGGGTGTTAGAACAGCAAGGACTACAAATAAGATCATTAATACATTACAATTTTATACACCAAAAAGCATACACTACATCTCATTAAGGAAACATAGACTGCATGATAACTGTTTGCATTGGTGAGGGTGCACGAGGGCCCAGGACACACATGAAAAACTTGTACTCATTAAGTACTGATAAAGCATGGGTTTTCACAGACTTGATACTCATGCTATACGTAAGAGGAAAGAAGTGACATGCAGTCTGGTGGACCAATGCACTGAGTCTCAGCTGGAGCTTGGAAACTCACCACATGAGCTCCATTCCATTTAAAAGCAAAGTAAAACAGCGGAAACTCCATTTCAACAACCCCTTACGTTAACTTTGCAATCAAACGGACTTGGATCATGCAGAACTCGGTAACTCATCCCGGCTGAGAGGAAGTAACTTCCTGTCAGAGAGAAGTTACTCCCTGAAGTGTCTGAGCTCTATCTGCAGCAGCACGCCCGGCTCCCCAGCACAGGCAGGCTGCAGGTGCTGACATGCTGGGCAACACCGTCCTGGCAGGTCATTTATGAAGGCGGTGGGGCACAGGCTTCAAGACAAACACTGAACAACAGTGGCCAGGGATGGGAATGAAACAGGCCCTTAGTGGACACTCTTGCAAGGAAGCTTGGGAGGCAGAGGGAGGATGAGAGTAACAAGTGTTTATGTGATCTGTTCAAAACTCTGGGAATTCGATGTGGTGGATTACTCAGGGACTCGGGATGTCTTAACACGGGGTGATCTTCATGGGTCATTACAAAGCAAGGACTCTGCACGATTTGAGACTAAAGTAGCGTTGCAAGTGCCTGGCACAGGGAATGTACAGGTACACCAGTGTTCACAAACCCGGGACTCGCACAACAGGGCTCTTACACTGGGTACTCACCATCCAGCACTGGTGAAGGAGAGGCCCGCACTCATGCAGAACACATGGACAGCGAGAGGCTGCCTAGCGAAGGGGTCCCAGTAAGGACTACCGGGGAAATGAGCGGGGAACGGGCCACTCGGGTGCTGCTGAACACAGCCCAGAAGCGGGAAAAGGGTACTGCCCAGGGGGCGCGGCAGCCGACGGTGGCCGCAGAAGCCGGGGTGCGGAGCCCGGCACAAAGGCGGCCGCTCGGAGCGGGGCGCTGCCAGAGGTGTCAGGGAGCACGGGGGAGATACCACCAGCGAGCCCCGTGCGCGACAGGCCAAGAGGAGCCGGGAAGGGGTCACAGAGCGGGA
>VZRF01015120.1:1121049-1147722 GCA_013396875.1 Vireo altiloquus | reverse complement strand
GGAGAGGAGGTTGGGAGTGGGGGGGGGGAGAAGAGACAGAGAGAGCTGCGTTAGAGCGACCCGGTGAGCGGCCCCGGCGGGCAGGGCCGGGGCTGAGGGGGTAGCACGGCCCGCAGGTGTGGTGGCCTTTCCCCTCCCCTCCATACGCCGAGCCGCCCCTCTCGCCTTCCCCCCGCGCTTTATCTCCTCCTTCTGCCAGGGAAGTGGAGCAACTCCACCTCGCGTGCTTAAAAAAAAAAAAAAAAAGAAATAAAAAAATAAAATAAACCCACAAACCCGAGCTCTGCAGGCGCTGCACGGCAGGAGCAAAGCCCTTGAGATGGTTAAAAACACCCCGCTAAATAATTCAAGTGACCTGAAATGCCTTTCTCTGGGGAAGAGGAGGGGAGGGCTGTGTTGGTGCCGCCAGGCTGGGAGCCTACAGAGAGTGCTTGGATGCAGCTATTAAGCATGCAATCGTGATGGCTAAAAGCCACGGGCTTTATATGTGTATATATATAATTTTTTTTATTTTTTTTTTAATTATAGCTTTGGCAATTACTTCACAACCAGTAAATAGCAGCTCAGAGCGTAGGCCCGCAGCTGAAGAGCCAGCAGCCATGACCCGGTGAGACCACGGCCCTGGGTGCCGGCGGCCCGGGAGGAATCTCTAGGGAAGAGAAGTCCAGAGGAAAAAGGATGTGAGTTCCTGCAGTTCTCCAGACATCAAAAATTAAGCTTATCGAGAAGGGGAAATGTGTTTTATATTACTATTTTACGTTAGCCGCACATATAGATATATCTGAAGTGTGGAGAGACTTGCGAACAGCCATAAAGTACTTCAAAATCTGTGTATATATATTTAGAAAATAACACTTCACCCGTCAGTGTTATGCAGCCATCTCTGGCATGGGGTGTAACAGCTGTTTAACATAGAATAGCAACACTACAGTATCGAGGAAGACAAGGGGGTTAGAACTGCCACACAGAGTTAATATCACAACTTTAGAGAGACAGCCATTATACAAGCTGAAATGCTGTATATAGGAAGATTTCAGTCTCAAACTACTTAGAGACTCAATTTTACCTTTCTTGATGGAAATGGTTTCTCCAACATCCTCATGATATTAATTTTGGCTGCATCTTAAATTATGGATTTGAACAGAAAATCTCCAATTACTAGATCTCTAATACTAATGGGTTAAGAGGCCCTTTGAGGGTTTCTGTCCGAGTACTGGCCTAAACTCCTCTTCCTTTGACTGTGAATCATAGCCTGAAGTGAAACAGCTGCAGGGAATAATAGCAAGTAGAAAGGAGAATTAGATGGTGAGAAGCAGTCTTTTCCATTTTTAAATGTAATGTTTATGTTTGGAGCAGTAGAATACTTGAGAAGGGAACTGGGTTCCTTTCTCAAACAACTTCCAAGTTTCTTTCAAAACAAAGGCAGTGTTTTCCACTTAGGGATTCATTTGTTTAAAATCAGTTAGCAGTGACACCTTCTGTTGCTTTTGGGAAAAGAGTTTCTCCAGGTATTGAATTCTGGCTTTTTCTCATTTTTTTTAACATCCTATGTTATTTAACACCAATATTTATAAAAATATTCAGTAATTGCAAAAGCTTATGATACAGACATAAATATTAATTGTTCACTCCACTGGGACAGATATTTGGAAGGTTCATTGTAAGGGTAGGAGCTAGGACTGATATCCTTATGCAATATCAAGACTACTGATAGTGTGTAGTGATAACTTTTTGATTAAATATGGTATTGCAACGGTACCTGAATGAAAGGGTAAAGTATATTACTTAAGCATTAAAAATACCCTACTTTTTCCACTTCTGCTGATGGTCTTTGCTGTATTTGCCTGTATTTGTGCTCCTATTTTACCTCAGTGCATGTAATGTATACTAATTCTCTATGTAAAGACAGCAACAAATATACGAATACAGCTGTGGAAACTAGGTGAATCAGGCAGACAGAATTGTATTATCAAATATCTTGAAGTAGAAAGAACTGCAAACTCACAAAATGTTCTTCATAGCTCAATGGAAATTTTCCATTTATTTTTGAAGGAGCATTTATTCTTTGGACAAGATGGTTTTGGTTGACTGTAACGTGTTCATTGGTCCTTTGCTTCAGTTGAGTATCAAGGACCTCTACGTTTCTTACTACAAGAAATCCTGAATGTGTTCAGTTCCTTAAAGTACTTCTACACTCTGCTAACTTTAGCAGGTTCTCTCCTGTTGCTTGATGACTACGCTGTGCCTCATATGCAGTCAAATGTCCCAAGTGAACTCTGGATGAAAAACAAGCTCTTTAGCAGTACCAGCAGAATCAGAATGGTCTTGCAATTAGGTCAATTCAATTTAGGAGTGATGTAGCTCTCCTTTATGACTTCAGCTGTTTAGCACTATTGCTCTCCTCATGTTCTAAAGCCCCAGTGATTTCAGAATAGTCACTTGTTACAAGTAACAGATTAAAATTAATGTTTTAATTAAAAATCACAACTCATTATTCTTGAAAAGTGCTGTTAAAGAAATTATTTTAAGAAAAACAGAGTTATTTGTAGAAAGATATTTCTCAGTGATCTGAGCCTGCTCAAAAGGATTGCCCTTCTTAAACAAAATAATCAGAATTATTAGTATCTGGGGGAAATGATATCCTAACAGATATGATCTGATTCCTTTTGAATCTGAGGTAAAATTTGCACTGACTGTAGTAGAAGTCAGATTGTTCTCAAGTGGGCCAAAAGATCATTTATGTTTCCCAGTATCCTACCATCTAATTAGAAGACAAATCAATCAGAACCAAGAAACAATGAGCCAAAATTTGGCTCTATCAGTAAGCAGGAGTGATGTAATCCTTGCCTTATTAGTATCAATTCCTTTAATAGGAACTGTGACAGGTGAGGGATTTAAAAGGGTGCTTAAAATAGCACATTTAGGCTGTGGTGCCATGTGCATTTCTGCAGGAGTAGTAATGTTGGTTTAAGCAGCTCTACCTCAGCTAATTGTTCTCTTTCCTGCCCCACCCATTCTGATGTGTTCATGCAGCTGTTTGTGCAGATGTGAGGCAGAAGATCAAGTTTAAAACCACTGTCTTCCCTCTATTATTTTTCAGCCAAATCAGCTCTCCAGTCTGGTTTATCACAGGGCAGCACAAAAATGTGTATTGGCCTCTTGGAGTGGCTACGCAAAATTGAGACTTAATGGCCTTGAGTAGCTTAAACAGTGCTGGTGAAAAATTACAAGATGCAGCCTAAAGCAGCGTTTCACATATTTATGGGGAAACAGAAATCACAGAAACGTTTGAATTTTAAGTAATAGGTGAAGAAAACCAGTAGAGGAAAGATAAAGGGCCTTGAACGGGAAGGAAATTAGTTTGTGCTTGAGACTGTGGAACAGGCAGAGCCAGGCAATGAAGGAAAGAGAAACAGAAGGTCCTCTTTTCAAAATGTATTATATTCCAATTTCTGAGAACTGAAGGAAATATTATACTACAAATAATTCTTAAACCCCAAAACCTTTCAAAATTTAAACAATGTAAACAGCTAGTGTGTCTATGGCGTCGTTAATTACTATTCTAGAGAAAAGTCTGTACTTACATCTTCCAAAATTCAAAGGTTAAATTCTATCTTTGTATCTTCCCATCATAATGAGCTTTTTTGGATGTGCCTGCCATAAAACTGGAATATTTACATGCTGAAAATTCCTTTAGTCTGAGGAGTTTCCACCTGTTGTAGAGCCAGTCTAGGCAACTCTTCCCTTGCCCTGCAGCCTACAAGGCATTAAGGGTGTAGCTGGAAAGAAAGTGGGTTTGCTTGTATTACTTTCTCACGTTATTCCCAAACTGGTCTATCACACTCTTGAGGCTCATGTGAGTTTTCCTCAGTATATTCTGCTTAGACAGAATAGTTACTGTGCTTCACTTCACTCTCTGTCTCAGCTGTCCCCAGGAGAAATTAGATGCCGCCCTGAATCTAGGTCAGAAAGTGTGCACAAAATCTAATAAAGTTAATGAAAGTTAACTTGCACATGTCTGAGAACAGCAATTGTTCCTACCAGTTAGAGGCCATATCCTGCTATTGTTCCATATATCAAACCCCTATTGAAGTTTTTTCTAAAAAATCTTGTACAAAAAATCATCTCCGGATGTGATACCAGCCAGCAGACAAAAGGTCCTCCACATGTTATTTTACTGGAATCCTGGCTCTGTTTCATATTTTCGGCTATGTTATAATTTTACCATACTGTGAATCCAATCTGTATTATTTTAAAATTAACACTGTTTTACAGGCATTTTTCACTCTAATGTGAATTCAGAGTTTGGTCCTGTTAAACCATCTGTGCATGGAGTTTGCACTGCAAAACTGGGCATTAGTTTGTTAAAAAAATACCACAACAAAACAAACACCCCATTAAATAAACCCTCCAAAACAAGCAAGTAAAGTGAAAAATCACCATGCATTCTAAAATGTTATTTGTCAAAGTATATAGTCTAGGACTGAACAGTTTCTGAAGTAGAGATAAAGACATTAAGTGTTTCATTGGAGTCAGAAAAATTATTTGCTATAAAGCCTAAGGTTCAAAGCAATTTGTATTTATTATTTGTAATAAATAAATGGAAGGTGAGGCTAGTAGTAACTTTTTAATGGAATTCTTTTCAACTAATTCTGTGAGCTGCAGTGTTTCTCAAATATTATGTTAATGCCATATCCTATCCTTTTTGAATGTATTTTTCTATTGTACAGTGATAAAAGGAGATGTAGCTTATGCAGCTGTATTCTCTATATAAATTCACCATGGCTTCATTGAGGTCAGTGGAGCTACAGTGATTTATGCTAGCTGATACATTAATAATAAGCCTTAGGATATATTTTTTGACATGGCTGTTTGTAGTTGGTCTCCTTCACCAAAAAAACCCCATGTTTGCCACTGCTGTGGAGAACCATTTGCATTAATAGCATTTCTCACTTCTGAAGAGTCAGAGCTTTAGGAGTTGTAAGTTAATTAGAACAATTTGGGTGTCTTTTTATCCAGTGCAGTCATACAGACACCACTAATAAACCTCAGCAACAGTCAGATAGGACACAACAATTGAGGTGTATTAGGAAAAAAATGTAATCGTTAATTTTCAAGTGTATGAGTGAATTAGGAATATAGAATGCATGGTGATGTTTACTAAGAATTAAAATCTGATCAGGACACCACAATTACAGCCCTGCTTATTCCTGAGAGTTGCACTAAACCTTTAGCCATCCCAAGGGGCCAGCACTTGATTTTATATCTCATCTAAAAATACCAAAATTAAACTTTCATATAAATTTAGTTAATGCAAGGAGCAGTAGTTTCAGAAGAGGTCAATGTTAACAATACTAATTCTTCATTAATGATGTTAATTGATGAGGATGACAGAAATGCTGCCATGTAAGGAAGGCAACAGACACAAATTTTGATCATCCTTTTGAGACTTCATTGAGCTTCCTTTTTCAGATGTTATTTTAATTTTCTTGTGAAATGATTTGATTTCTTCTGGCTGCTGCTTTTTCTATCTTTTTGCACGTGTTATCCAGATTTGGTGTGGAGGAATTTCACCTCCATTCTTCTAATGTCCAGTTCTTAGCTCAGGTTTGTGCTCCCTTGCTCTGGTATTTTACCCTGCTAAGATAGCATTGAAGCTGTCATCTCTCTGTTCCTTTCAGAGAAATGAGATATACTGTTCTTTTCTCCAGAGACTGAAGAACTTTTTTCTTTAATCTTTGTGAGCAGTGAAAACTCAGTGAATCCTTCTGCTGCCCTTTACCATGCTCAGTTCTGTAAAAGAATCTGTGAATCTTAACATGGCCAAGGACTACTTCTACTGTTCCAGGTGGAAACATCTAGTCATTTGATATTGAATGGGTTTAGTTCTTCCTAATGTAATATTTTAGTTATTGTTTTGAAAGAGTGTTCATTAGCTGCAGTAGACTATTGCAGCTTCTAAAAATATGCAAGCAGGGCACTCAAGTATTTTTCCATCTTCAGTATTGTAATACATTGCTATTTATCAACTGTGTTTTTTCCTTTCTCCCTAGAAGTATCAGCATTCTTTATATTCAATGCCTAAATTACTTAACTTTGTATGTTCAAGTGCTTCTGATCTGCACATGGCACCCTGATTGATGTGTTGATCCTCCTTTCAGTGACTCGTTTGATAAAATCGCTACTTACGTCACTCTGTTGTGCTTACCTCTTCTTC
The DNA here is from genome assembly GCA_013396875.1 of Vireo altiloquus. Taxonomy (NCBI): domain Eukaryota; kingdom Metazoa; phylum Chordata; class Aves; order Passeriformes; family Vireonidae; genus Vireo; species Vireo altiloquus. Next base: position 1,141,505 of record VZRF01015120.1, on the reverse strand, counting down.
TGCACAAAGTAAAAACTGACAAATGCAGGTGTTTTGCCATAAAGGTACCAGTCCTTCAGCACTATCAACTGCTAGAATTACTAAATACAATGTCTTAAAAGAGACTTGATATGAATAGATTGTTAATAGCAAGTGTTACCCTCTGTGGCAAAAAGCCACCAGGGCTCCAGAAAATCCCTTGTCATTGCAGTTGTTCGTTTCCTCCCTGGCACTTCGTGAGGGCAGCCCCAGTCTGGCTGATGCTCAGCCTCACCCTCACCCATATCTGCTTTCACATATTCAGTCCTGCAAATTCTTCTTTTCTTTCTAGTGGGTAGGAAAAGCCAAACAACTCATGAGCACCAAATCCTAACTCTTTCTTGTGTCTTTATGGCTTTAGAGGGGACTAGCAATCCTGAACCCCAACTCCTGCAAGTTTCTGAATAAAATTGAATCTTTTGGAACTGGTAGATGTCAGTGCCTCACTTATTCAGTTGCATATTCATTAGTCCTATTGTTTCCTTTCTGTGGAATTCATGTTCTCCAACATATTTTCTCATGTACCTTGTATTGCAAAAGTCAGTTCTCCTTTCAGACATGTATAAATCAAATTACTCCAGTGAGGTGAATAGAATTTCACTGTTACAGAATGATGAGTTCAAACCCAGGCCTTTTAAACCTGTAGGTCTTCTTATAAATCAATGAATGATTTGTCAGTTTGTAGGTCTCCTGAGCTATCCTCTGTTTTCAAGGAAAGTGATATTTTTATAGATCAACATCCATCCCCACAAAACTTTATGTCTTCCCATTTTTCTTATCTCTCACATTTGTATTCTCACTCTAGGGAAGGGCCTTCAGGCCGCCTGCTGGTGGTGATAATTTCTGTCATAGTTATTTAATGTATAAAATAAACCCATTGCATTAATTTTGAATAAAAAGCAGCTGATAAACATGCAAGCTTCAAAAGTGTTCCCTCTCTTGTGTACTCTTCCTTTCATTCACTAATTCTGATATTCCTTTTTTCACATTATCCATATGACTGTCTGCCATTACGGCAAGTAAAAGTAGATGTTTTGTTTTTAACGTGATCATTATTTAAATAAAGTAAAACATATTTAGAGGATTAAAATAAATAGTATTTCCTCAATTATGGAAGAAGTCACAGCATTCAGAAAGCACTGTTGCTTATTATGTTTTCCTGCTAACCCTTATAAAAAGTGAAGTTACAGTTTTTGACATCTGGAAATATCTGTGATCACCAAGACTTGTGTCTCAACTTTGAATTGCATGTTTGTTCTTCTCAGTGGTTTCTTCATGGTTAATATTCTAATGATCTACTGATTGCCAGCGATTACACAAGAATAACATTTTTTAATTTAAATACCATACATATGATTTGAGGAAATTATTATTTCCATTCTTAATACTAAAAAGATATCCTTGTTACTTCAAATTAAAAAAATCCCATCTCTCCTTGTGTATTTTAAAGTAAATCTATAAGTATATTGATCTAGAAGCTCCAATTATAAATGGGATTCTGGGTTTATTACCATCTCCCTTTAAACTGCATCTCAATAATAATTCATTTTGATTTGCATTTCTAAAGAGCATTTCAAGATTGGAAGTATCCCTGTGACACAGTTGTGGAGAATCCTAGCACAGCGTGTCAGATCTAAGGCACTGAAATATTTCAGAGCTATCTGTTCATGGGCTAGGTCCTTCCAGCTAACCCTCAGTTTAGATTAGGGATATAGAATAAATTTGAAAATAATTTAATTTAAAATCTTATGTGTTTAACTCTTTTTAAAAAATCACATAAGACTTTGAATTATCTGTTTTTCTATTGCCTACTTTGTGTTTGTTTTCAAAGGTCAAAGTCCTGCTGTCCAGTGTCATCACATTCAAATTCTGCCATGACCTGTAAGTCTCTCACCTTTAAATTTCTATTGCAGTAGAACAGCTGCCTGAAAACTGTTGTGGAATACTGAAATATGTCTTTCATTGAACTATCATTAAACAATATATATTGGATATGGCTTGTCTTGTTATGTTAAATCCATGTAGTTCAAGCCTGTATGCTTATAGTATAATACATCTACTTTTTAAAATACTATTTTATGATAATCTCATTCATTGCGTTTTAAATGGGAGACTCACAGCTTTTCAAGTCTACTTCTGTTTCTAGAGGTACCCTTACTCTAAAACTAGTACTCTTTCTAGTTAAATCAGAACTGAAAGTTCTCAAAGAAAAATATTAAATTTGCCCTTTGATGAACAATTACCAAGCATTACATGTTCAGAGTGAAAAATGGATAACATTTCATTTTATGAGTCCACTAACTAATAGTGAATTAGAATAAAACTCCCATGGGAACATATTTGACATTCACATGAATAACAGATGAGTTCATTATGATCCTCTGCTTATAAAAGGAATGGCAAATGAATTCATAATTATTAAGCATTTAAAAATAACATTCCCCCAAAAGATAAAATTCTGCATTAAATACCCGGCTGTGGTTCAGCTGCAGGGCTTTAAAGAACCTGAAATAAAGTGGTACTACAAATGATTTGGTCATTTGCCACATTGTTTAACTACTTGGTAGCCAAAGTAATGAAGATTTTTATGCTAGTCAATGCCTTTGAATTAATTCTGAAATTTTGAGATTAATCTTGCTTCCAAAGCAGAGAATACAGATTAGATACATGGTGCATGAAAGGATTATGCTGCATCTATGTATAAAGAGGAGGATTGCAGCACATATGGCTACTGACATGTACTCATGTTATAAGTGCCTCTGGGCATCTCATTTGAAATATATATTAGAGTTGAATTTTGTTGGGGTTTTTTTTGTTGATAGATATGTGGTTTTATATATGACAAATACCATTCAGGACAGTTATTTTGCTAGAAGTGACATTCTCAAGTACTTGCCAGGCTGTCACATTAGCATACAGCTCACAGCCAGGCAGGAGACAGCCCTTCCATGAATCGAACCTCTGCCCTGTGATGACACTAATAGCACAGGCTCCCAAAGGTTGCCTTGTCTTCCAGGCAGAGAGGGAAATAAGAGATGCTGAGAACAAAGTCAAGAGAATAGTATAGAGGAATTGCAGAGAAGGAGAAGAGGGATAAGTAAAATCCTGTTCTTTGTACTACCTGCTCCAAGGGCATAAACAGAAAAGGGATGAGAAGTAGACCGAATTAAGACTAAGTGCTGTCAGCACTAAAGAGATGCAAAATTCTTGTGTCCCCAAATCTTACATAGATCAAAATAGCATTGATGGAGTGAAGAAGATTGTTATCTTCTATATAAGTACTGACCCCATGGGTAGCCCTCCTTGTTTATCCAAGGAGTAGAGAAATAATGCCATATGTGATATATTATCATTATTATCATTCCATATTCCTTTTCCCAGTATAGAGGTAAGGAGATGTGTGAAAGACCTTGTGTACATGTAGATTTTAAAGTAACATTGCTCCTACATTTTTCCAAGCTCCTTTCTCCTTAGGAGCAGCCAATGTGCTAACACAGTTGTGTTGCTATTGACTGTGTTGTCATGCTGATCAGGAGGGAAAAAAAGCCACATCAAATGTGCTCATATTTTATTTCACTCAGAGGTCTGAAGCTGCAGTCTGCGATCAGGTGGACTCCATGAGAAACCAAGGCTGTGGGCTTCAGAAAAAGTGCTGTAAAACCAAAAAGTTCAGAGCAGGGAGGTAATAGAGAGGGAAGGGTCCCTGAATTGTGGAGGGTGAGGGACATGCGGCACAGTCATGAAGACTAGAAATATATTAACCAAAACAGTATTCTGTAACATAATCATACACTTTTCTAGTCCAATTATTTAGTTGTTATTACTAGGGGAAAATTAATCAAAATACCAGAAAAGCCATTTGTACTGTACAAAGCTTGTGGAAGAATGTGGGCAATTATTTGAGAAACTGTTAAATGACGATAAAATGATGTCTTTCTGCTTTGGAACAAGAATCACCAGATGAGCTTTAGAAATTGCATAGCTGCCAATGGAAGAATATTATTTATGCCCTGCTGAATTACATCTCTCTTGATTTTAAAAGTTTTGGAGCTGTCTGATTTAACTTCTGATTTGATCTGTGTGGGTAGAATTTGGATGTATATCGACACAATAGGGTTGAGCTGACGCTTCAGGGGGAGGTGAGAAATACCCAACCTAAATCCCATAGATAAAAACGAAATGTGTATCAGAGAAACTAATTGTGCATCAGGGAAGCTAACTCCTTCCTGAGCCCTGTGAATTGCTGGGTGAAGTCTGTGGTTTGATTACAATTATTGCCTTAATGCAGACCTTCAATTCTTATGGGCCCCATGAGGACAATGCAGGAAACCTGTTCTGTGGTGTATGAAGTGAGGGGTATGAGCTCTTGTATTCATGTATTCACATCATACGTGATTCTACATTTCAAGGAATTGGGAGATAATTAAGGAGATAATAACAGCCATGCCTGCTAATTATGCTACATGCAACTTTTTTCCTTGAAAGAGAAATCCAAGTTTGGAGATTCGTTTGACAGTTTTTTGTTTGGTAGGTTTGTTTTGACTTTTCTAGAAGCTGATACATTATGAATCTATTACATATAAAACTTGTAAAGTTTCTATTTTAAAACCTTTAACGTCTGTCAGAAAGATAGTTATTTGTTTATACAGCCTTTAATATTATATCTATGGTTGTCAATATTTGAGTTAATCATTTTATAAACAAAGGCAGAATAAGAGAAATGCTGTGCTAGTTCTCCAAATGATGACAAGAGAATATGTATGTATTTTTTAGTTACAGAAATCAGATGGCATTGTCTTACTGTAACCACTTTAAGACATCGGGAGACAGTTTGCTTTCAAATCGTTGGATAAATCACTCAAGTCAATGTCACAGCATGACTTTTCCAACCAGATGCTCCCTCACAAGGCCACTGCTGGTCATCATCCAACATCAGTGTGCAAAAAATCGGCATGAGATACCTTATCAGGTAGGTTTCTGTCCATTACCAACACATTTGATTACAAATGAGTTATTCCAATGTTTGCTTGTAATTTGCTTGGTGAAACAGGGTGGCCTGTTGCACCACCCTTCTGTGGAAAAAGGGAATTCACTCCACGAAGTTTATAGAAAGCTGTAAATTAGACACTTCTTTCAACATCAGAGAACTGTGGTCACTAGGATTCCTTTTGGAAAATTTGGAAAGGAAAAGTGGTAGAAAGAATTGGTACTTGGAATGGGTGAATCCTGGCTAAGAGAATCAGAGGAACAGCCATCACTGAGAAGGAAGGGGAAATCCATACAAGATTATGTTTTTAAAGAAACAGGTACAGTTGTGAGGTGATATGAATAATTTATAAAGATTAAAGTCTAGGCTTCAGAATGTACTTACAATAAGAGAAGTCTCAATCTGAATCACCTCAATTTGTGGAATGGTATCTTGCAGCAGATAGCAAAACATGCTTGTTCTAAATCTTATGAAACAGTAATTATAGTAAGTAAATGCAATTGGCAGTGATTGAAATATGAATAACACACTGCATTTCAAACATTTATTTAAAGTAACTTCAGCCTATTGTTTGACTGCTAGAGACAAACCTCTTTTAAATTGCGTTTGTCTACTGCTGAAATGTTCTGATAGTATGGTACCCAAATTAGGTGTAATTGCTAATAATTTATTCACCAGAAGGTTTGCTATTATCAGCTTTGTTTATGTCAGATGAAGATTGAAAAAGTAGTTCTCTTTCTTGCAAAATGCTGTGCAAATTTCGTCTGCTTTATTAGATGTCATTATCTCACAGAAAGGAGATGAGATTCTTCTCATTCTTCTCATAAAAGAAAAAATAGATAACCAAATATAATATAGGACTTATATGAGTTTTAGGGTTTTAGTTGACAGAACCTTATTTGTATGTGTTATATCTGTAATATGCTATAAGTTTTCTGTTCTACTTTCAAGTAATGTTGCCCTAAGCATTCATGCCAAGAAAGGAATAAAGCTTGCGAGTGTAATATATACACATACTGTATACTTGGCAAAAAACATGTAATGAATTTTAAAATTTATATTCAATTTTACATTACTGTATGCAGTGCTTTTTGCTGCTCTGATTCAAAATGTCGAGAACTCAGACACAGGTTTATTAGAAAAACATATATATCCACTGCATCTCTACACTGTATTAAATAACGTAAAATTACTTCTTAGCTCTTGTGAAGATGTACTGCTTGAAATTTTAAAGAGATTGAAGTATGTGAGTAGCTCTAAATTATTCCTTTTAGCTACTATTTTGATAATTATCTTTTTCTTTATAACATAATGCACTGGTCCTCAGTTTTACTTGTTTCAAAGGATGGGGGGATATCTCTTAAAGCATGGTATTTCTACTTAGAAAAATTAAAAGAAGAAAAAAGATAAAAAGCTGTGTGTCATAAAGTTCAAGCTACTTGCTGGCCTCTGGATGGAACTCCTTCCCTGTCCACAGCATTGTCCTTTTTCAGTGCTACGAAATGCACTACTCGTAGCCAACAGAAAAGATACAGAGAATCCAATTAGTTTCTTTCCCTCTGTAATCTAGGGGTTACATTGACTAGGTGATTAAAATTCAGCTAGATACATCATTACATTTATTAACATACAAATTTATTTGCATTTCTTATTTATGACCTTGCAGATCACTTCTTGTTCACCAGTGGTACAGGAAAATGTACTTTTATGTTAGTTTATAATGAATTTGTTCTTGCTTGCATGCACTGGAAATGTGACGCAGTGTTTTAATTTCAAACACTGCAAGAGAATTTTAAAATCCAAGTAATGTATTTATTACAGCAGGCTGCCTGGAAACATTTACTCTTAATTTTTTATTCTAAAACTAGAGTTTATTTGTTCAAGCTTTTTACTAATTTTCCTTCCCAACACATGAAAATTAAGTGCAGAGATTTAATGTTTTAGATCATGTGCTTTCAGGCAACTCCATACATGCATCTACGTGTTAAAAACCCAGTAAGTATACTGCCTTTTTCAGAGAAAAAAAATCTTGAGGAAATAGACATTTCTCTTCCAGAGGTAATTTCACCGTTGTGGGGCTTTGTTTTCCTAATGATATTGCGCAGGGATGCTCGGTTGGGGTTGCATGCAAGGATTTCTGAAATCTTTGGAGAGGTCATGCACTTTGGATTGAGGTGTCAGGCACGGCAGAAGATATTCGCTTCCGTGTCAGAACCAGACCAAAAAAAGGAAGGAGAAGGATCCCAAGTGCCCGTGGTTCAAATAACCTCCTCTCCGCACAGATTAGAGATGTTTAGAGGCAGTATGTGACTGAGGAATGGGACACGGGATCCGTCGTAACCATCCCATTTTTCCCTCATCAGTATGCCGGGACATGAGTGGAGCGGTAGATGCAGGACCGAACTCAGCAGTCTCCAGAATTCCCGTGGCAATTTGCGAGTGCAGTCTGGCACTGCCCAAGAGCTGCACAGTGGATCCGTGTGGCGCCTACCTGAGCCCAGAGCAGGCTCTGGGAGCTTGGCCGGGGAAACCCTTCCCTCGGAGCCGCACCAAGGGCTCGCAAGGGCAGAGCTCCGCCTGCTGCTAAGCTGCCTTTATGTTCAAACCCTGTCAGAGTCTGGTACAGACCAGTGCTGCATGGCTGTGCCTATGCAGGCTTTGCTGCATAACTTCTAGTTGACTGGAGAGATAAAAATAATCCCTGACATAAATCAACTTCATTCTGCCGCAGGACATAATTTAAATACCTTCTCCTGGGTGTTCTTCCCTTTTTATAAAAGCGGTAGGTTCACTTTCCAGCCTTCACACTCTAATTCTAGAAAACATTTTACGAGAGACTGCCACAGGGAAGGTAGAGCTATTGCTGCATGAGGATACAGGGAATATTAGCTAGGGACACAGTGGTGGGAAATGGAAAGGTATTTTAGAAAGGCTCTTGAGTATTTTCTTTCCCAAGATTGTAGGGCCAAAATGTTGCTTGAATTTATGAATAGAGGTGGACAAAAATTTTGAATGGTTTTTAAATTCTTAGAATAATAGAGGTTTGAAAGGGAGCATTTTTGAGATTAGGTTGAACTAAAATAGTTCCAATCGAAATAAAAGGAAAAAGATGAAATCTTTTCTTTCGTTCTTAGAGGAAATATCTTAATAAGCTGAAAATGACATTTTTCATCTTTTGAAACTGAAATACAATTTTCCACTTCCAAGTTAATATAAATTAAAAAGTAAAATACATGTTTCTTTTAAAAAGTCACAAAACATTTTATTTTTAATTAGATGTAATATTTCAGATTTATCCCAAATGGAAAGTACTGGGGTTTTATTTTGTAAGAAAATAGTATTGTGTTTGTTCTATATGAACTGAGGTTTGTTCAGTTTCTGATATTCTTTCTGATATTTTCATTTTGTTTTTGAACTGGAGGAAACTTCACTTGCTCAGTTCTGGTTATGAAATCTTCATGAGACACTATACTGGGAGTTTTGAGGTGACCTGTGTGTTCTCAGGTTACTGTTAATGTGTAAGGGTGTAGCTCCTCCCTGTACTGTACCAGTGCTAGACCTTGAGCCTTGCTGCATGCTCTGCGTGCTGTACTCTAATTCTTTGGGACAAAAATATAGTTGGTAGGGATTTTTGATTTCAGCAGGCTGTTAAAGAAAAGCAGCATCTCTTAATTCTAATGGGATTGTGGGATACCTGCATGAGGTATCATTAACTCAGCATACACTGAGTAAAAGAGACCTTATTGGTCACAGATCTTCTACTTTGTGTTCCTATTCTTTTCTTTCACATTCCTTTTTCTCTCATCAGCCATCAGTGCATTTCAAATAGATATGGTGTTCAAAATTTTCATCTAAAGTTACAGAGCAGGTGATGAGAACTCCAGATGCCCTATCAGACTCTCATTTTCTTAGGCTGATCTGGGCAATTCAAAGGCAGAATCTTCTGATCTGTGTCTCTTCTCCCATTGACCCTATATGCCTGACAGGTGAATGCTTAGAGATTTCAGAAGGTATTTTGCTCAGTCGTCATTGTCATTCTAACTGTCAACCTTTGGAAGCTCAGAAAGCTGCTACAGTCTCTCCAAGAAAGGCTTATCAGACCTTTCCTTGGAGAAGTAAAGCAGGTGATGAAATCGAGTGCTCTGTGTCTCCGTTCACAACATCCCCTGAGCATGTATATGAGTACAGATTGGGAGCAGGATTCCTGTCTTTCACAGGTAGTTGTTTGGATGTTGTTTGGTTTTTGTTTTGTTTTGTGTTTAATGTCCTTTAAAGAGAAGTTACTCTAGGGTTGGTCTGGTAGCTGAAATCTTCAGCATGGAGGTGACATTATGGACAGCAAAAAACTTTTACTAAGAGAGAATTTCTGTAGTCAAAACAGTTTGCAATCTGAAGAAACAAAAGTGAGCAAAAAGAGAGAGAAAAGGAAGTGCTGTCAGTGCAGTTTTACAGATGGAGAAGGGGACAAGCCTTGATTCAAAAAAAGTATGGAGGCAGATCCTGATTTTTAGCATTACCAAATGTGTACATTTCAACATACTCTGTTTGATCCTGGCAATGCTTTATGCCTACGCATTTCTAATTTTAACTGTTCTGATTTTTTTTTTTTACTATCAAAGAGAGGGACTTTTATAGTTTCTTTTCAAACTGATTTTTTAAATACACCAGAGCATCCCTATTCTTGGCACAGATTTTCAGTATATTTTCAGATTTTCTGCAGCTCTTGTATAGGTATGTGGGTTCCCCCCTACCCTTCCAAATTTTACTGCAACTGCAGGCATCCAGCAGAGAGAGAAGCAAGAAAGGACAGATTTACATACATTGACTGGCTGTGCTGGCTTTTCAATACAAAATAACAGGGTTGTTGTACAGCATCAAAGTAAGAGTCTTAGCCTGGAAGGGATATTTCATTGACATTGAACTGAAAACATAGGCACAGTGTAATGGATCCTAAAATTGGCTGGACTGCTTCTGGATACCTGTGTTGTTCAGTATCCATATAAAAATCCCTGTGCACAGCATAAGCAGACTAATGAGGTGAGAACTTTTCTTAGTAGTATAATCTTTAAGATGAGTTCTAGCAGTCCAGCAGGAAATCAGGAAAATGGTACATTCAAGCTACTTGTCTTTGTCAAGGGGTCTGGTAATAGTTTGAATTGAATGATACAGCAAGTGAAGAGGTTTATTCCTCACATATGCCTTGACACACTCTAGTGGCAAAAACTCGCAGTGCTGTTCAGGCAGTGGAGCCCAGTTCATTTCTTTTCTTTTTGATGTGAAGCAATAGTTACCCTGGATGAAAATTTAGTTGATCAGTATTGAAAGTAACCTAGCAGCTCAGAAACTGCCATTCAAGTCCTGCGCTTTTATAAAACTTGTATTTGTTTTTATATTTTAGTCTATAAAATACTGAAGCAGGAATTTTGCTTGCTTGACATTTGTACAGAGTTTTGAGCAACACACCCTGACCTGAGTCATTGACGCATGGCCATGATATTTATGCAATATATGGAAGTCAATAAACAACATCTATCCACAAGTCCTCGATGCTTATCCTTTAATGGTAATGGATAGAGATCTTGGCCAACCTCATCTTTTAACCAACCATCATCAAATAGTAAATCAATAACCACATTAAAAAATGTATTTATAGATAAGCTTTAAAACCAGTGGTTTTGCTGATTGAACTTATCATAAATGAATCACTGTTTTGTCTTCTGAGAAGCCATAATGGACCACTTGGCTGCCTCAGTCCTCTCTTCATTTTTCCTTCAGAGCTACGCTGTGGCAAAATCCCTCTGGTAATACAGTAAAGAATCTAAAGATATACTTTATCATCACAGTCCAACCTATGGTTAAGTGTTTTCTCCAGAATCAAGAATTTTCTGTGGCAATACTTTTGGTCTGACTGCGGGCTAGTACTGATCCTCTGGCCTCATTGCTGATACCATTTGAGCTGCAGATGGCTGGAGTATCTCTCTGTTTTACTGCAATTTAGACGACTCATGTATTTCACTTAGCACAACCCAAAATTTCCCTTCCTCAGGAAGATTTGCTGTTTTGAAACTCTCAAATGGCTGTATCACAATGAAAACAAAAATCCCATTTCCCACAAAACAAAAAAGTAGAAGCATCTCTTTCTGATTTAATGTTTGAATTTATTATTGTTGCTTAAAAATACAAGCAGATTACATGTATCTAAGGCTCTGCTTGTTCATTATTTCTCGTTATTCTCTATTTCAATGATTATTTCTAGTCTTTCCTCCTGGAGTGTTGCTTTCTGGTTGTCTGGACATAAAAGAGCCACACAGATATTTTAGACTGGTTCTTGCTGCTGTGCCTCTGAAGTTTTTAAATTTTTTCTTAATAAGTTTTCTCTTTATATGGTAAAGTTACTCCAATAAGAGAAAATCTAAGTGTACTGTCTAAATGAAGACCCTTACATAAAAATATGCCCTTCCCCAACTCTCTGGAGGTTCTTGCTTTGGATTTAAAAGTGAGTATATTCTAGGCTAGTGCAACTCAATCATAAATATTGGAAGGATGCTGGTTAAAAATTAGAGCAGGAGTGAACAAGTAAATCTGTCATTGAAATCAACAGGAACACTGTCAATTTACACTGGGAATGAATTAGACCTTGGGGTTTTTGCATCCTCATTTGACCTGTTGTCCTAAAATAGCATTGTCAGGCTAGATCTATCATAAATTTGTAGTTATGTCATAATAATTATGTCATCATTAGTGATTAGATCAGCTTTAGAGGTATTTTTATTCCTTGTCCTGTTGCCAGGTTCCATGAGGACACAAGCTTATGAATTAGGTTGGAGCTCTGAGTTCTTTTTTCTTGTGGAACGGACAAGGTACTTTCAAGACCTGTTGTGCATTCTAACATATCTACATGTAGCCTTATTTGGGCAATACATTATTTTTTCTTACTATTCTGTTGTGATATAATTAGCAATGGAATGGCATTTACCATTCTCTTGTAGCTGTGCTATCACAAGATCCTTGCTCCTGGTTAGCACAGCTGAAAGGGACTAACTTTGGGAACTACTCACTGCTTGCTTAGTACAGCAACACAGCTCAGCACATGTCTCATGTATCCCAGCATTATAAGTATTCCTTTATATTAGGGTCCATTCTTGATGTAGGTCCTAATCCAAGCAAAGAATTAACCAAATCATAAGAAAAAATAAGACAGCAATGGGTGAGTGAGCATCTGAGAACACCACCTTGAAAGATTCAGTTGCTTGTATCTAATTAGGCATCAATTGTTTGCTGGATGTGTGGGCTTTGTAAAGCTGCAGCAACCACTGAAGCAATAATCAGTGGTGAACTATTCAACTTTTGATAATTAATGTGCTTGCTTTGTCCATCTTTACATTTTAAACTAATGTCAGATGACTCTGTAATTTATTTCTGCATCTTTAGGCTCCTGTTACAAATAAATGAACATTTGAGTACTGCATGTCGATGCCTTAAAAGTCCCCTCAGGGGCTGCCTTGATGGAGGGATTTTTTCTCTCCCTAAGACACAAAGGATTAGACTTACAGCAGAGAAGTTACATTCTAGAGAAGATTTGATTAGTTTCAATGGACAACAGGAGAAAAATTAAGTAAGTGTATAACTAACTTGCTTAGCTTTGGGCAAGTCATCTCAGCCACATGGAGGATTTATATCCCCGGGTGCAGTCAAATGAATATGACTCTCTTGTACTCAGAGCCAGTTTAGATTCCAAAATAATACAGTTCCTTCACTGCCAGTGTAATAATCGAGGTTGGTTGACAGATTCTTCCATCTGTTATGCTCAGACCATACCTTGCAGTGTGGATTTTAATAACTACATAATCTGTTAGTCTTTGCATGGCGCAAAATTAAGCTTCCTTCTTTCTTCCCTCTCCCCTGGACAGTAAAGAGATTTATAAAAAACATCAGATAAAGGTATTTTGGGCTGTTAGATGGCAAGCTGTCTTATGTGGCTATGGTTCCATTCTTTTAGTTCAAGGTACTAATCCTAGGAGGTTTTAATTTGGAAGTGTTAAATAGTTGTTCTTTCTGTTTATTTAAACACTTTGGTTGCCTTTAAGAGAAAGGCAAGTTTATGTTAAAATTCAGGAAATATACTATAAAAGTGCAGAACGGAAGCCAGTGTATTTCAGTTTAAAAATTCTGTGAGTTGACTCATTTATTTGCCCCATGATTCTGCAAAGTCACTAGCTAGACAAATGCATTATGCAGATAGAGCTGGAGACAGAGGTTATGTGATGCCCAAGGCCATGCAGTGAGTCAAAGCTGAGCCAGGGTGAACTTCCCATTTTAGTGTGTCTATTAATAACACTAGCACAGACAAACTACACAAAAGAGCTAAATTTGGGGGACATGTGATGTCAGCATGCTCTGCAACACTGAGATATTGTTTGTTTCCATCTAACTCTACAATGGTGAAATTATTAGACATAAATATGACTGGATCAATATCTTATCTAAAGGCTTTCTCATACTTAGAGGTGGTAATCTCTTTCCTCTCTCCTGACTAAGACATTTTGTTTTTTCTTTGCCAAACATAAAACCGATTTGTTTGCCTTCAAATTTTGAATACTGACAGGTTAATACTGGGTCTGGCATCAAAAAAGACAGTCCTAGCATAAAAGATTTAGGGATAAACGTGAACCAGTGTTAATGAGAGCCAAATTTTGCGTGCATTTGCTATCCTTGTTAAAAGTGGTATTTGCATTTAGTAGACCATTCCTGCATTGATATATTATATTCTTTGAATTTGTGTATTTTATCTAGCATTAGATAAAGTTAATGACTTCAGTTACTGAAAGGCAGAGGAAAAGATGTTGCATAATGAGAAATTGGAGTTAGGAACTGCTGTATATCATTAGTATCTGTCAGTGACTTGCCTTAGTGACTTGGGCTTGGACTTCCAAGTATAAATATAACTTTTTGGTGCCTTTGCTAGTGGTTCTATTTCTTATGATTGCTAGCTTGATCATTATGTGTAGTAAAACAAAAGTCAGTCAAGAATCAGCAAGATTATAGAAATGTCCATGAGAACTGACTAAAGAAGGGTTGACATATTAGGTGGGGACAGTTAAGGAATCCATTGCAGCTATATTTAATTGGAGCCAATGTCTAGAAATGCCAGAAGATGGTATCAGGGATTATGTTCAACTTGGGGCCTACAAAGCATTATCATGGAAATTCATGAAACATTAGTGTCAATGGTCAGGTCAACTTCGTTTTTGAGCAATAGAGGAAAAGCTTAACATGAAAGTAACTTTTTGGTTCTTGTTTAAATACACTTAAAATGTATTTAAAATACCCAAATCTATGCAGCCTCATAACAGATTTCCAAGATTCTTCAGAATATCAACAAGAGCCAAGATTGCTCCATTCATTCATCTTTAACTCCAAGTGCTAGTTTTATTTGTGTATCTGAAAGAGGCTGATGTTACTGCATTTGTTATCTTAATCTTTGTACAGTGATGTCAAAAGGAGCAACATTTCTAAAGTTATAGCACCTATCCATTCATCACACCCAGAGATTGAATCGTATCTCACTTAAATTAATATGTATGACAGTGACTTAGAAACAGTCCTGGAGCAATTATAATGTTGCAGCAACTTGCAAAAACAGGCAGTGCTTTTGGTAATTGATCATTCTTCATCATTAAAAGCCGATAATTAGGTTTCTTGCTCCCATCTCACTTCTTCAGTGTATTCTCCCAATTCTAATTGCTGTGTTTGATTTATATCTTGTGTTTGTTCTTGGGCCAACATTGTCATACATCTTAAATAATTAATTTCCGTGATGATATCTTTAGCAATACATACTCTTGCCTCATTGTTACAATATACATTGATCTTTCTGCATTGTGAGTGACAAAAGCTATATAATATTTCAAATAGGGACTCACCCATACTTATAGGATGCCATCAGTGCTGTACTGTCTCTAGTATCTCTATATTTAGTGGTGTATTGTAATATGTTTTTGTCTTTTTCTCAGCTCTTTTACACTCAGAATGTTGGGTGGAAGCAGCGGCACTTCTGTTTCTCTACCGGGCTCTTTGCACACTCCTCCAGGATGTCTGTTATCTCTCCATTCCTCTGGTGCTTCCACTCTGCTGTCCAGGCCCTGCAGCCCCTCTCTGATCTTTCCTAGATAGCCCTTACTGCCTCCTGGTGCTTCTCTAGCTTCTCAGAAGCTGAGGTTGAGGTGGAAATGAGATCCAGAAATGGGCCAAGGCCTACTCCTGCTGTGGGACGATGTGGGAAGAAGTGGAGGTGGGAGGATCCAAGAGAAACAGACTCAGAGCATTTTCATCCTGCTCTTGCCATCTGGGAGAGGGCTGGGGAGTGCCAGTGCTGCCAGCAGCTCCAGGGAAGACAATGCTTGGCTGCTTGGACTCGCCGAGTGAGACTCCTCACGCACAAGTCTGCAGCCTATTGCCTCGGCTGCCCCCTTGTTTGCTTACTCCTGCCTCCAATGAGACCTTAATTTCCTATTACATTTTCTCTCATTTCTGCAACTCTGTGATATTCCTCCTCTAAACCGATGCTGCCTCCCAATATACACCAGCACGCTGCTAAATTTGTCAGTTTTTTGTTGCAGAGCCCTGCTCTATATGGATATTAAAATTCAGACACAGTCCTTGAAGAATTTTTACTATTCAATTTTTGTTGATTATTCCTCTTTCAACACAGTCCCTCAACTGGATTTAATAGAATTAATCTAGTGCAAAGTGGCAGCCAGGAAAAATAAAACTATCCCTTCAATTTTAATGAAGGGCTCAGCCATCTGAACAGGTTGTTGCAGTGTAGTAAGTTACTGCATGTCAGTGGAGCCATTGAAACTATGGGTTCTTTTAGTCTAGCCAGTTGCAGAGTAGTACAGGACCAATTAACCTTCTTTAAACTGATTTTTAAGCTAAAATTGTAACGTGTAAACTTAAAAAAAAACAAGTAAGCTGAATGGAATATAACTGGCCAATTACCATGGCTGTGTTCAGGTACAGTATCTTACTGCAGCTTTAGTGTGTGTCTGAGGATGTCACTAAAATTAGAGGGACCCACTTCCATGATATGCTGAGGAATAATCAAATTTTTGACTCATATTCTGACTCTAGAAAAAGTTCTACTTTACAATTACTTCAGCCATCACTGTTATTGATATCCATTAGCCCTTTTTATATTCTGATTTCTAGGCAAGGATCATCAGGTATGAGTTATGGAGTGCCTGGCATCATAGCTGCTGCTGAATTATAAATTAGTATATTTATAGAGTCAATTAATCTTTAATATCTTGTGTGTGACTGATTTAGTATGTATGCACACCAAAAAATGAGTATATTAACGTGGCATGAGTGTATGCTGAGTTGGGAAGGTCTGGAGAGTTGCTAATCTCCATGGTCTATATTCCTCCTCCAACAAAGATGAGGTTTTCAATTTCCAGAGTGTTCCTGTATGCAAGAGTTTGTTTTTAAAATAAACGGTTATATATGGCATCTGTTTTTTCATTTTTCAGATTATTTTATTTCTGCACATCTTGTGAAACAACATGCATTGTCTTTCTAATGATAGTTTTTATCAATGGCACAATTTAGGACAGAATTTTCTAAAATGAGCCCTAGCAAGCACTACTTGAATAGTTGTCTGTACAGGTAAAATCCCTGTATTGGATTTATCTCACTGAATTCCCCAAACACTGAATTCTGCACAGACCTGTCCTGTTGGTAAAACTTCCTTCACCTGACTTCTGTTTGTGCTGAAAGCATCACTGGCTTTTTGAGAGAGAAATGCGTGATCTAGCTTTACATGTGTGCTCTGTAACTTGTCTAATGACATAAGAGTTTCTCTGTTAACAGTAAACAATTGAGTGCTTTGCTAACTTTTCGTAAAACACATCCATCTTTCTTCCTGTGGCTCCTGGGAAATGTGTTGAGTGTTGAGATTTCAAGCAATCTGAGTACATTTGGGATTGGGTATAAAATTGAAATAAGGATTAAAGGATTGATGCCTATTTACCATTCAGCTAATTTAGAATCAGTGACTTCAGTGAAACTGAGATAGATTCACCAGCTGGATGAGAGAGCCAGGCTCAGGTATCAGCCTTATGTTCAAAAGCAACATTGACAACATCGCAGAAATTGCCTCAAAATTGTTAAGAGACTTTCAGAAATAAAAATACCAGCTTCAGAGCCTGATCCTAAATCTATTGATATCAGTTTTGCTTCTACTGATCTGAGTTATAAGTCATTACATCCTGCATGTTTGTTTGGGTTTTTTTATTTCTTTGCATATCAATGGCAGAACTTTTCCCACACTGAAAATTAAACCTTGAAGACCTTAATTCCACTCATGCACATACAGCATTTCTCCCATCCCTCCATTGGTTTTATAAATCACTTAAGAAACATTTGCAAACTAGAAACTGAGCTAATAAGTTTAGTACTTAAACTAATAAGTACTAAATAAGCTGAAGTACTGTTTGAAGGTTGTGTTAACTTTTGTTTCTGCTGCAAGCTGCAATGTCTAAGCATTTTGACAGGAAATAGTGTGGGTTTACAATTGTTCACTGTGCTCCTGTCTGTCCTGGAGGCAGACAGGTAGTTTTGCTTGCTTAGTCTGTCTGAAGGCCACCTACCTCTAGTGCAAAGTCAGCCTTTCTAAAACCTCCCCTAACAGGACAACAAACACTAAGTTGCAGTCAAATATGTGGATGATGTACATTAAGCCCTCCGGGGAATTCTCTGCAATCATCATATTACTGCACATGAAAGGATAGAGCTATTCCAGTTTTCCTAAGCAGCCTGAAATAAAAGGACCAAAAGAATCCCTTTTCCACTGTCTTTCACCAGAGGTTCACAGAATTTGGTTAGTATATTGATTAGACATGAACTGTGTGTATAAGTAAAACATCCATGAGGATGTAAAACTATTTTTACTAGTACTTTAATAAACGAATATATCCTATAAATTTGAAATTTCACCATTCTTGCAGAGGTTACTTGGTGCATTTCTGTGAGCAAATAAAATAACTGCATGATAAAACGTAGTCATTTTTACTACAGCTCTGTCTGCTGCATTGGTTTTATTTTTTGTCAGTCCCTTTGTAGTGTTAGTGTACTGCTCTGTGGCAGCCTCAAGGTATTTGAGTAGAGCCAGTACACAAGACAGGAAAGCAATGTATTAAACTGTAAATCAGCAGGAGCAGGGCTTTTTTATAACGTTTCCATCTACCGTACATAAAACCATTTCCTGATTTGAATAATTTGCTGAGCTAAGTAACAAAATTAACAATACACCTTCAACAGGGAAGATCAGGCAATAAAAATATCCACAGTTTCAATCAGGATTGCAAATTAAAGATGTCCAAAAGATAGTAAAATGTAAAGAAAAATCCCCGACCCCTGGAACTGATCAAAATTAGTGTCAGTCATTGATTTCTAGAACACACAAAGAGACAGTGAGTATAAATGTGTTACTTACAAGTGCTGAGGATTTTAGGGAATGAAAATGGAGACCAGGAGCTGGAGACTGCCTGCCATGCCAGCAGTGTTGATTTGGAAGCAATGGACACAAATAAACGTTCAGCAAAGCTTAAAAAGCTGCAATGCAAGGCTAGCCAAAAGTGTCCATGTCCTTACCGTGCTGTGGCTGGCAGGCAATCCGTGTCTGGGAGCCTTCAGTCCCTCTAATCAGGCTCCGGGGATTTTGTTTGCAAGAAAGATTGTCCTTTAAGTGATGAGTGCAGGAAAACAGAGAAATAAAGAGAAATGAGCAAATTGTACAAGGCAAATAGCTGCAGGTCTTTAGCATGCTCCCTGCGTTTTCCTGAGCTGCATCTGCAGTAGAGAAAATATCCCAAAAATAGCTCAGGCTGCCAATGACTTGCTGAAACCTGAGAAAGAATTGCTGAATTTAAAGATCTGGGTTGCTGTGGGTGTATGATTAAAGTGAGAAATTGCTGGCAGGAAGAACCTAGGATGAAACCACATGCTTAAGGAGTAACTTGTGAGTTCACTGATATCAGAACATGAGCTGACCTCTGATTTCCCCCTCCTCCACCCAATACCAGTTAACCCTTAAGAGTTCAGAGTGGAAGAAAGTTCTTCAATAACAGATGGAAAAGGAAATATGATCCAAAAATAAAGTTCTTTCACCTGTAATGTAGTGACAATATTTTATAGCAGTGGCCTATTTCCTAAATTTCAAAGCAGTCAGGGAAGCAGATGTTTTGCAGATCTCTGACTTCTGGAAAGCTCAGTCTGGTGTAGGGCATATGCTAAATACTCACTTTGGACTGTTTGTGGTCCCACAGAGTGAAAGGGCTTTCAGGTAAAGTTTTGAGGGAAGGAGGGAGGACAACATTTAGGAACTTTTCTGCAAACACTAACTCATGGACAAAATAAGGAGTTGCCAGAGTGTTTGGCGCAGTCTTGGAGGAGACACTCTTATCTCTACATGGTGCCCAGAAAAAATTACAGTAGCTACTCCAGGTTGTTTTGGTCTGCAAGTGCTCCCTATGGGTCTCTTGTGCTTACACAGGTCACCAGAGCGTAGTGTACTTTAGCCCAGTCCTCAGCTTTCTCCCTGGCACATTTTAATGGTACTTCCTTGATTTAGAAGAGAACAAGAGGCAGTTGGCACAAAGTGGGGTACATTGGCTTGACATCAGATAAGTTTCCCAAGCAGTGCCAAAAGTAATCCTCAGTAACCTATTTAGGCCAGTATTAAAGCTGCCAGAGCATGGGCTAGGAGCTAGTCCCCTGTTTTCTTTGAACTGGCACTGAAAAGGGAGAAGGTTTCAGTGCTGTAACTGGGTTAGGTTCAAGCCACATGGGACTGGATTATAAGAAGCTGCTGCTTTGGAAAGCAATTGTGCATCTGAGAAAAGAGCTGAATATCATCATTAATTCAGGATGTGCTTTTGGTTTAACATCAGTTTTTTAGTATGTGCAAAAGAATAATGGCATCGTAGGAAGAACAAAATATTTACTGTGCTTCAACCATAATGGTGTGTGATCACTTAATCATTCTGGTTGATGCAATGAAGCTGTACTTCTTCAAGAGTGTCTGAGCACTTTATCTTGAAGATGCCATGAATATGTGAATGTATTTCATATATACTAGTAGCTATAGTTCCATGCTCATAGTGACATTCTCTGGGGCTGAGGACTTAAACATTTGTCTTGTGACAATAAATAGCCATTTAAGTTGTACATGTACAAGGGCAGCTGAGAATGCCCAGCTATGGACATCCCTTTTGTAGGTGCTTTGGAGAAAAAGGCCCATTATCAGATCTTTTCATCTGTCTTCAATTCTAACTGTTCCAGTTGATGCCAGGATGATTTTTTGTCTTTTCTTTTATATCCCTCTTATATGCCCTTTTATATGTATTCTTAGTACTTTTAGCCTACATACTTGTAATTTTCTAAGTCTGAT
>VZRF01015120.1:1108163-1120882 GCA_013396875.1 Vireo altiloquus | reverse complement strand
TGATGCCAGGATGATTTTTTGTCTTTTCTTTTATATCCCTCTTATATGCCCTTTTATATGTATTCTTAGTGCTTTTAGCCTACATACTTGTAATTTTCTAAGTCTGATGATTTAACTGAGCCCCATGGCACCGTTAAACCAGGAGACCAAACATCCTGGGAGCCCCAGACACCAAGGACCTCTCCAAAACATATTTTTGTAAACTCAGATAGGCCCATCCAGGGGGAAGGTTCCTCAGAACGAGGGGTTCACGTGAGCCTCTCATTGGGGAATCTTTGATAGATATGCTAATTTGCATGGTCTATAGTTGTGTGTATTTTATTGGGGGGAAGGGGGGTTGGGGGCGGTGTGTGCATTTTTGGGGCATTCCACCTGGACAAAGTGCTGTACCCAAGGATTCTTAAATAAATACCGAGGTAAAAACCTCTCTTCCTCGTAAACTGTGGTTTGGTTTTAATTTTAAGACCAGGGAAAGGTAACACAATCATAAATGTTTTCCTAGAAGCTAGAAGAGTAGACAATCCTTGAAGTAGGCTGGTCATTTCATCTNTAGTTCCATGCTCATAGTGACATTCTCTGGGGCTGAGGACTTAAACATTTGTCTTGTGACAATAAATAGCCATTTAAGTTGTACATGTACAAGGGCAGCTGAGAATGCCCAGCTATGGACATCCCTTTTGTAGGTGCTTTGGAGAAAAAGGCCCATTATCAGATCTTTTCATCTGTCTTCAATTCTAACTGTTCCAGTTGATGCCAGGATGATTTTTTGTCTTTTCTTTTATATCCCTCTTATATGCCCTTTTATATGTATTCTTAGTACTTTTAGCCTACATACTTGTAATTTTCTAAGTCTGATGATTTAACTAGGACCCATGGCACCATTAAACCAGGAGACCAAACATCCTGGGAGCCCCAGACATCAAGGGCCTCTCCAAAACATATTTTTGTAAACTCAGATAGGCCCATCCAGGGGGAAGGTTCCTCAGAACGAGGGGTTCACGTGAGCCTCTCATTGGGGAATCTTTGATAGATATGCTAATTTGCATGGTCTATAGTTGTGTGTATTTCATTGGGGGGAGGGGGGTTGGGAGTGATGTGTGCATTTTTGGGGCATTCCACCTGGACAAAGTGCTGTACCCAAGGATTCTTAAATAAATACCAAGGTAAAAACCTCTCTTCCCCATAAACTGTGGTTTGACTTTAATTTTAAGACCAGGGAAAGGTAACACAATCATAAAAGTTTTCCTAGAAGCTAGAAGAGTAGACAATCCTTGAAGTAGGCTGGTCATTTCATCTATATTTATACCCCAGCAGGACCTTTCTGAAGTACTTCTGCTGACTAAAAGGAAATGTAGAATATTGTAAATTATAACCTGAATAATTATGACTCATGTTGTAGTGTTCACTTTCAGACAACAGGCAGGAAGCACTTACACATGTCTAGTGTTGGTTTATAAATATATCACATAAATTTCATGGTGAGCTCAGGAAGTCTGATTACTAATCTACAAACTCCTAATGCAAACCTCTGTTCCTCTGTTTGAAGCAGCAAGTGATAATACAAAAGACTTTGTAGACACCTTTTTCATAAATTAATTGAACCTAAATCCAGTAGTAATGATGGCCGGTAGGTAACTCATCATTTATGGTGTACTGCTAGTGATATATCAGCATGAGACTATCATTAGTGTCTGTGTGTTAGCAGATGAACTATGCATTAAAAAATGAGATTCTTTTCCCCCCTACCAATGAGGTAATTAATTCAAACACTTTTTGTCTCTCCTTGTTATGAAGGGGTTGCTAGTGCAACACAATAAAGCAGTGCTATGTCTCAAACAATCGGAAACTTAGTATTCAAAACCATTCTCTCTTTGTTCTGTTGTATTATTGTTGAATTTCATTAACACTGAGAGTCTAGATCATAAATTACATGTATGTGATAATGCACAGTTTTGTATTTCTAACTTAAATATAGCATAGGGGAAAAGTGAAAAGAAAGGAGCGTGACAGAATTCTGAGCAGAGACCAGATGGATGGTTTGGCATGGAAACAAAGGCATTAGCATACATTCATCATCCTCATAGCAAAACACTAACGCTTAGGGTGCTAATCAAATAGATGTATGGAGAAAGTACATCTTCCCCTAAGCATAGTGCTTTAGGTCATGATTCCTCTAAATTATCTGAACTCCTGAGAGTTAAATATTTGAATGTTCTTGTTCTTCTTTTCTTCATCTGAGTAATTTCTTTAATATCATATGACTTAAGTTTTGCCTGAGCACCCAGTGTAAGCTAAGTAATGGCTTTTGTCTTTGATTTCCTTTGAAAGAAGTGACAGAATACCTGGATGTAGTGCTGTCCTACCAAGACTGATTTATCTGTGAGCCTACCCTGAGTCTAGCATGATCCATAGATCATCTGCTGTTGTGTCTGTCTGCACATCAGGGTTTGGATTGGAGCATCCAGGAACGCGTGAGAGTCTTTGCCTGTAGGTGTTGGTTGATCTGGAGAAACAAAGTCCTATTTCCACCTGTGCAGTGGAGTCACCAGACTGGTGTGGGTGTAAATGAGAATTCCATTACAGAAACTTGTTGAGCAAAATAGACTGGGAAATGCAGATGGATGTTGTACACACTTCACTGGGCAGGATGTCACCGATTGTTTTCCTTATGAGACAGTCTCTTTTATGGGGAGCTCTATGTAGCAAGAACTTCAAAATTATGTCTGGCACATGTAAATCACTGAAGTAGGAAGATTTCCAGTGGATTGATATATAATTATCTATTTATGACAATGATGGAGTTGGTACAAAAATGACACTTTGCATTATCCCAAGCTGTGACCATAATTTGAAATTAGGACTCGAATGCCAGCCCTGGTAAAATCAGTGGGAAGAGAAGAAGCACTGCACCTGACACTGCAGCATGAAAACTTTAGGGATGAACTTACCTGAAGTAACTTGGAGTTTAAAAAAAAGACTAGGGAGCATCATAAGTATTAGTGCCTTGAAGACTGTGTCTGTCTAGACTAATTGAACAGTAAGGATCCAGGTTTGGTAGCACAGGGAGACCTGAGGCTAATGGCCTTGGTTACTGCAACCGTCTTTTTTTATGTTACAGTACAGTGTTCCATAGCTAGCCCTGTTTCTCTAGGCAATGTACAAAAATGTGCAAAATACATCATTTTATGCCAGGAACCTGAAAAGTGAGGCCTCTCTTTGAACCTGACAACTGATTTGCAAGAGCTTGTTAGAATATATTTCTCCTATTTTAGCTAAGGCTAATTAGGCATAGGCAGTTGTTGCTATTTACCAGAGTTTCTTCACTTATTTTTTCTCTCCTATTTTTTGCCTTTGTGCCCTGCTGTCTGGGACACTCTCCTTTGTGTTCTAAACCCAATTTAATACCTGTTTCTCTTGCCAAATGCATTCTGATTGTAGCTCATCCCACCCTGCTGTATTCCAGACCCATTCTGCTGCCCTATATTTTGGTTTTCTTCTTTAGCTGGAAATCTATTGTTGGAATGGATAAGTCTCATTCTGTATAACTACAGGAAAATTGCTAGTATAATAGAAACTGCTTATAAAATTGATTTTCTTTTCTGCAAAGGATTGACTGGAAGTTTTTCCCTATAAGGATTCTATAGCAATCAGTAAAAAAGAAAATAAAAAAAGCCAAAACAAAATCAGAGGAAAGCTACAATCCTCCCTCCTCTAGGCACTGAGTTTCTCATCAGTTATCATTGCAAATTTCCACAGATGCTTTTGGCACCATTTCAAAAGTTTTAATACTGCGTTATGCTTTGTTTGATTAATGACTAGTTCCAGAGATTTCCTTTGGTGATCCTCACATGAGACATAAAGAATTATCAGTTGCCTCAGCAATGTCTGGAAGGAGAGTATGTCAGGGATGTAGTTTGCTTCCCTGAGTTTATAATGAAGCATCACATTGTACTCCTTGCCCTAAGGTACTAATTTGATACATTCTGCATCTGCCTGGCCTGAGCATTGCAGCAAAGTGGGAGAATATATTAAGAAATTGTTATTAGCAACCATCAAATCCACACTTACCCCCATTCTATGGAATGTTCCATTTGGCCTGGCTGTATTTGTTCAGTTTTATATGCACGATAGGATAAACTAGAGTGCTCCAAAGCAACTTATTCCTGAATACTAACAACTCCATTACCAAAAATTTTATTCCAAATGGTAGGGAAAATGTTGAGCAAAATAGTCCTGGTTCTACTCCATTGCACAGATATAAATCCAGGTAATTCTTTCTCAGCTTACACATTTCAGATGTGTGTAGAAGTTGTTAGATAATTGGTGCATCCTTTCTTGAGATGAGCTACACAGTGAAAGATGCTTTATCTCAGAGTTGTGATTAACCCAGTTCCTAATGCATAGACTCCTGTGACAAGAGTTAGGGCTTTATTGTTGAACTTGATTTTACTCTGAAGTGTACAAATCAGGAAAGGTTCCATTAAAAGTCAGCTGCAGCCTGAAGCCCATCAGTGTCATTCTGTCTGTATTTTGACTCTGGGGAAAATTGACTATTGCAGCTGCTGCATTGCCTTTCCCTTCTCTCACCATCATTATCTGTCTCCATGCAGTGATTCTGTTCTAAGATGGCTTAGAGGTCCCTCTTCTTTAAACATACTTTATGTATCTCTCCTGCCAGAAGTCAGACTGTCTAAATATCTTGGGAAAGTATGCATAGCAAAACAGTATGACAGTAGGCCTTTGAGATAGGGTAGTGTTTTTATAATAAAGAAGAAGTAAAAAAAGGCAAACTAAGAGGAATAAAATGCAGTGATCAAAATTAGGGTTTCATGGTGTGCACCATCATTTCAAAATTTCCCTTCACCTCAGAGACTCCTTGCTACCTTTTCTGTCATTTGGAGTATTTTGCTCTGCATCTGATTTCTCTATGGAAGGGGTATTTTTATCAGCTCATGGTGCTTTTCCTAGGAGTGTCAAACATCTTCTGTGGCTACAGGTCCTCTTAAAGTTTTGTATTTCTCAGTTTAGAAAGCACTGTTAATAGAAGGCATTGTGTGCATTAATATCTTGAGTCAGGAAAGCACTGAAGCATGTACCTTAATATAAGTATACACTGCATCTGGACTTTGTTCAGGACTGTTAGGACTATGTTTAACCATTCTTTTGAATTAATGTAATTTTCATTACTTTTTTTTCAGTACTAGGGTGTGCCCCTACATATGCGAACTTTTGATTTCCAGAGATAAGATTTTGCGGTAGCTGAACAAGGTCTAATTTGGTATGTTTTTCCATTTTTGTCCAAATAGCCTTCCAGTTCCAACACCAGTTAATCTAATGTGTAAACTGGCCAGCAGGGCTTCCTAAAATTATTCTTTTCCTTCAACAGTTTTCACCCTTGGTCTTTTCTCAAGAAGAATTTCTCATGACTACAGTAAGAATTTTGCCTGAGGCCTGTAGAATCCTATTTAAGATTTAACTTTGCTATTTGACAATTACTGGTTATAACACACTGAAAAATTATCCAGTGTGAATCCCTGGTGGATCTAATTCTGACCTTTCAGCAAATTGGGTGTGGACAAGAAGATAAACATTTCAAGAAATGTTATTATTTATATTAATTAAGGGAAATAATTTGATGGAATTTTAAGAATGTCCCACTGGTTAGTTAAAAAGATAAATTCAAAATTAATATTTAAAAGCAGTTCCACATAATCAGCCTCAAAGACTGTGGTGGATTCCAGTGCTATGGTTACTGGAAAAGAGTGTTTGTTTGGAAAAATAGAGTGGAGACTTTAACCTACTGATTTGTTCCATGTAACATATTTTTCCACTACTGCAACGTGCATTTCAATAGTGTCACTTATAAACCCCTCCCAAGGTTTAAGTTTATGGGGAAAAAGTTAATGGAAATGCTTTGAGTTTAATATGAAGTTCACAGCCAATGCAAAGCAACAGCTTATTCTAAAATGAAGTGTCAGTACACTGCTGTCCCTAAGACAGATACATAACCATGCCTTCTTCCCTCATATGTTTATTTAATGTTGGACATGCAATGATCAAATTTTCTGTCCTATTTGGGCAACACAAAAGCCTCCTCAACACACAGCTGAGATACTCTAGTGCAAAGTGCTGTCCTGGTAGTTCTAACCCCTCCACTTCAGCTGTCCACAAAAGACATTGAAAGGAAGGAGGGGAAGAAGGACATGTAGGTCAGTTTGGCCATCTCAGGCCCCAGCCTGTGGGTGGTGTAGCTGTGGCAGCTGATTCAGCTTGGGGTAATGACAGGGAGAGAAGCAGGGAGTCACTGCATCTTACTGATGTCTTCCTCTCAATGTTTCCTCAGCTCAATATGACAGCAGTGATCTTTTGCTAAGTCCTTAGGGAGTGTACTCTGTAAAATACAAATTTCTTTGCCTTTTGAATTATGTTTCTATTGATGTCTGACCTTTACTTTGCTATAACTTTCCAACTATGCATCATTTCAAAGAACAGTTTGGTCTTGCAGGTAGCTGAAGAGCCTCCCTTAGCCCAGTGGCTGGCAGCTCACCGTTGTTGTTTTGTCAGCATTTCTGGTGCTTTCCCTCAGATGCTTTTTTAATTTCTTTTACATAAAACTTGTGATTATTTATTGTTTGTAATCATAGAAACCATTTAAACAGAATATTTAATATTCTGTTTAAATGGCTAAATATTCTCAAGTTTAGGACTGGAGCCATTTTGGGTTAATTTTAATTTGAACAAGATTTTCTAAATGCAGCCCTTTTTCAGTGGTTTTCAACTCAGTTAGAGATCAGAATATTAACTCCAGTTTAGGTCAGGCACTTGGAAAAGTCCGTAAGCCTGTCTTTAGCTCTTACTGACTTCAATTCCAAGATGCCTTAGAGGTGGATGTGCTCTGCAATGCCTTGTTAGCCTAGGCCTCAATATCAACACAGGACTTGGGAATTTTCATGTATTTTATCAAGCCAAAGAAGAGATGTAACAATAAGTATTTGTTTTATGACTTCCCTTAAAAATAATAATTTGCTTTTTTATTTTAATGACTATATATTTTATTGGCATATTAATTCCCAGGTAGATTGAGTTAGCAGCAGAGAGTGATCATAAATTTTGGGGGAAAGCTGTGGGAGGGGCAAAATGGGTTGGGATGTGTCAGACGCCATGAGTGTGGTCTAATGTGCTGATGGTTTATAGTTCCAGCCTTGAACTGGAATATGCCCTGTACAAGCTGTGCTAGAAAAAACAATAAGATCCTTCCAGGTTTTTGGAGATGTGGAGAGCCACTGTGGAGTCCAGCAGCACCAGACTGTTTTTCATTTAGTGCAGTTTGCACTGAGTAAGAAAAGGCTGGAGCCAGCATCCCTGATAATACATCAGGGATTAAGGTGGTCTAATGGAGCAAACATTAGTCAAGTATATATATATCATTATAAAGCAGTCACTGTCTCCAAATATGTGTAACCATTGTAATTAAGTAGCCAGTTTTGCTGTTTCTATTAAACTAATGCGAAGATTTACCAAATATCAACTTTAAAATGCAGACTAAAGAACAGATGAGGCCAACAGCAAACATTCTTTGAAAGGGAAGAACAACTTGTGTTCTGAGAAGACTGTTCATGAATGCTGTGCACTGGTTTTCGTTGCTAGAGGGCAGCCTGGTATAAATAATAAGAGTATGAGACCTTAAGGTCTGTGAACATCTAATCTCTCTGAGTTTAAATGGGGTACTTTTCAGGGATATTGATGGCTTCTTAGTTTTATGATCAGTGTTTAATTTAAAAAGCCCTGTTTCTATTTTGATTTCTGTCTCAGTGATGTTAACATTTGTCTACATTTCTCCAGTTCCATTTCTTGATCACTCTTCCTGTTGCAATAGCTAACATAAGTAAAGAAATTATGAGATCTTAAGAACTGTTTCCAAATTTATTCCGCTACAAGATTTTCCGCTCCCCCTATAGATGCCACCTGCAAAATATTTATGCATTAGCCCCTGAAACAAAAAACTGTATGGTATAAAATTTGTGACCAATTATTTATTTATTACTCATGGGTGTTGCTTTGCATTCTGTCTCAGAAGGGTGTGTCTCTGTTTTATGTTGCTCCTCTTTGACTATTTCTTATTTTGCTAATGTAATGCTTGCTGTATGTGCATTTTAAAACTGAGTATAGAATCAGTTTTGTGCAGTTTTGTGCACAGTGCTCATAAACAACCAACCATTAGAACAATACTTAGAATAAATTTTCATTTCAAATACTTTTACAACTCAATTTTCATTTATAAACTACTATAAAATGTAAAGATCTGAAACTCCAGCAATTTCAGTGAAATTATTCAGCTTTTTATGGCTAGATAGAGCTTTTTGAGGTGTAGAAGCTGGCATAAGAAAATCAGTGTTTTAAAATATGGCAAATGGGCCTTCTATGTGATATATTTTTCTCAGGCATCTAAAAACCAAGAACATCTCCAAATTGGGAGCTACTTCTGATTATTTCACTCTAATTGCTCTGGATGCTGCTACTTTCAGCCTCCTGGGGAGGTTTATTTTGGTTTGGTTGTTATTCATTTAACATATTTCATAGAAATAGGCGAAAGCATCTACAGGGCTGCCCTAAGCTTCCCTCAGCCAGGGTGGCTCTCAGGGACACTCCCTGTGTCTGGGAAGGGCTGGGCTTCACATTCCATCCCCGACCCTGAATGTGCACTTTGCACTGAGAAGCTGTCAGCTCTCCAGCTTGATGTGGACCTGGATGTGAGCGATTGCTTAAACTGAGTTTATTTTGCCAGAAAACCCACATTTCATAGGAGAATCCTCAATGTCTTTTTAGGGAAACTTTATGTAGTTTTAAACTAATATGGATCTAAGTGTAGATACCAAAAGTAGCATCAATCACAAAATTTCTTACATATTGTCCTGGATGCTGTCCCTGCATCTTTATGCTCTACTGATGCCTTCAAGACCCATAACAATCTGAGAAAGGAGATTGTAACCAGGCAGGGGTTGGCCTCTTCTCCCAGGCAGAAAGGGATAAGATAAGAGCACATGGCTTCAAGCTGCACCAGGGAGATTCAGGTTGGACAGCAGGAGGAATTTCTTCATACCTAGAATTGTAAAGCATTGCAATGGGTTGCCCAGGGAGGTGGTGGAGTCACCATCCCTGGAGGTGATCAAGAAATGGCTGGACATGGCACTTAGTGCCATGGTCTAGTTGAGAAGGTGGTGATCAGTCAAAGGTTGGACTTGATGATTTTTTCCAACCTAATTGACTCAGTGACTCAGTGACTGGGATTGTCAGTCCTGCTGCTTGGGCATGAGGCGCTGCTGTGCTGAGACAACATCCTGTGACCTGTGGCAGCTCCTTCTACAGCCAGCAGCTCCACTTCCTCCCGTTTCCTACAGTGCAAGCTGGAACAGCTTGTTGGTACCTCCCTGATCTTGTGGGTTAGAATAAGCCTTCCCAGGGAAAGTCACCCCATCACTGCTGTGTAGTTTTTTCCTCTTCTCCCCTGTAACTGCCATAAACCAATTTATGCTGGCAAGAGGGTTTTGGAGGGGGTACTGCACTGTTCTAACCTCCAACATGTTTCTGCAGTGGGGAGCAGAAATTGCCAGCAATTGCAGACTGGCAATCTGCTTCCTTTCCCCAATACTACAAACAGTTCATTTTTTAACTCTATGCCTTTATTTGCAGGCTCTCAGTATGAAATTTCTTTTCTTTGTTTGTCTAGTTTTTAGTTTCACAACTAAAGAACAAAAAACACTTTTAGACCTTCCTTAAAACCTGGGGGTTTTTTACTGTGAAGCAGAAAGCAGCCAAAAACACACAGTTCTGAGTAAGTCAAATTATACTGCATTCTTGTGGTTGAATAAGACACAGAGCAACTAAAACAAACTAACATAAACAGGGAAGCCAAATTAAATACTTACATTTGTATAGTGCAAGAGGATTCTGGGCTCAGGAATGTAATTCCATCTTTATTTATTTTTTGAGTAGGCAGTGCAAAAAATAGTTGAGGATCTCTGCAATGCAACTCTAAGGTAGTGGAATATTTTTGGCTAAAGAATCAGCTCATACAATATTGTAAAGGGACTAAGTGTTTGCTCAGCATGCAAGACAGCTTTCACAAATCTAAAGAGAGGATCACTGAGTCAGACACAGCTCTTCATAATGCAAAAGCAAATTATCAAATGGATACCTGACACCAAATGGGGAGAGAGCATTTGGGTGTCTAATGGGTACATACACAATCTGCTTAGCATTGGAAGTGTGAAGTTCTGCTTGAAGCAAAAATGATTGTGGTATGTAAGGAATGCAGATGTTTATCTATATATCATTGCCACTGGGCCTTCTCACAGCTCTCCTAATAACTCCAGAAAGAGCTTTTGGGTTTTTCCAAAACAAATCTGACCTTCCCATCACTCCCCAGTTCAACATGCTTTGTACTAAAGAAGACACATGAAAAAGTAGCTGCAGCATAATATGGATGTTTGGAAATCACTGCAGCACTTTATTTTATAGCTGAAGATTGGGGTAGAAAGATTTCATTTGTAGGCACTGCAATTCGCTCACAGATTATTCACTCTCTGCCAGTAACGTCTGTGCTGCTTCTGAGGTCTCCCAGCATTTTATCAGGTGCTGGCAGTTGGTCCTGGAAGCACTGACAGAGAAAATGGCTATTTCCTGCAGCTAGGTTGAATTTAAGAAGCTGCAATATATTAAATATTTTGCTAGTTACTTTTCTGTGCACAGAAAGCCAGCAGCCACCACTGGGATATTTGGGGAATTAAGAAAATGTGGTACATATCCACCAATGAAATGGGAGCAAATCATAATCTTCGTTAAGAAGTGGTCCAGTTAAGGAATATGTGGGTGACCAGTACTTTCAGATTAATCTGCCTTTCTGAAGAGCTGTTAATCTCAGTATCGTCAGGAATTCCAAATCCATGAAATCCACACCCATACTCCAGATTGCAGGTGACACCAAGATGAGTGATGTGGTTGACACACCTATAGGATGGGATGCCATCCAGAGGGACCTGGACAAGCTTGAGAAGTGGCCTGTGGAAATCTCATGAGGTTTAATAAGACCAAGTGCTGGTGCTGCACCTGGGTCAGGATAACCCCAGGTGTCAGTCCAGGCTGGGGGATGAACAGATGGAGAGCAGCCCTGCCCAGAAGGACGTGGGAGTGCTGCTGGGTGAGAGGCTGCACATGAGCTGGCCACAGACACTCAGCATGCAGAGAGCCAAACATGTCCTGGGCTGCATCAGAGCCCTGTGGGCAGCAGGGGAGAGAGGAGATTCTGCCCCTCTGCCCTGCTCTGATGAGACTCCACCTGCAGCACTGCATCCAGCCCTGGGGTCCCCAGCACCGCAAGGATGGGAACCTGTTGAAGTGAGTCCAACAGAGGCCACCAAAGATGATTAGAGAAATGGAACACCTGTCCCATGAGGAAAGGCTGAGAGAATTGGGACTATTCAGCCTGAAAAGAGGCTATGGGATGACCAAATTGTGGCCTTCCAGTGCCTGAAGAGAGTCTACAGGAGAGATGGAGGGAGACTATTTACAAGGGCCTGGAGTGACAGGAAGTGGGAGAATGGCTTCAAACTGAAAGAGAGTAGGTTTAGATTAGATATTAGATAAAAAATCTTCCCTATGAGGGTGGTAAGGCACTGGAAGAGGTTGTCCAGAAAAGCTGTGGATGCCCTGTCCCTGTAAATATTCAAGGACAGAGCCTGAATAACCTGGCCTAATGACAGGTGTCCCTGCCCATGGCAGGGGGGTTGAAACGAGATGATCTTTAATGTCCCTCCCAATCTAAACCATTCTGTGATTCCAAGATTTTCTGTGTTAGAGTTGTGTATGAAAATGTTAGTGTGGAATTTAAAAATGTTGTAATCCTAAATTATTTCAGCCTATCAGTCTATCAGAGGAATACCTGTTTTCTCTTGTTTCTCACCCCCCAAGTGACTGCAGCAAAGAAAATCTGTCAGGTTTTTCTGGAGCTTTTCCCCTTTAATATTCAGTCTCCACTATCTCCATGTAAAAGGTTGCCAACCTTGGCTTTTGCTTATACAATTAATACTGGGTTTATGTTGTAATCCCACTTCAGTTTGCTGATCAGCCTTACACCATCCCCAGCTGTTCTGATATGTAAACCAAAATATCAAGATTTTCTTCTTAAGAACAGTGGCCCAAATTTAGCTATGCAAATGCATTTTAAGTCCCTTGTAAGAGACTAGATTTCTATACAGCAGTTTCTACAGAAACTCCTGGAGACTCAGTGGTTCTGGAAATCAGGCCCCTCATTAGAGAGGTTACATATGGATACACAGGCCCTTTATTACAGCTGAAAAATGAAAAAAGTTAATATTGGAGTTATTACTAGGTATTTCCCCTCTCGCCCCTCTGTTTCATATTATGTGTTGTTGCTTTGGCACCTGTGTTACTCAGCCAGCTTCAGGGCCTGAGTGGCTTTCCCACTGAACCAGGCCAGAAGTGAGCTGTCCTTTGGCAGGGAATCACTGATGACTTTTAAACCGAATCCAAGACTCTGGACTGCTCTCATCTGTCAGCTGAAGGTCATGCTGTCTGTGTGTGTGTACCAGGGCTACTCAAGTGATGGACTCCAGTGTGGATTTAGAAACAAGGCAGTTTTGCCTAGACATTGTGTAGATCCCACACAAGATTTCCCTCTGCATTTTTTTTTTTTTTTTTTG
>VZRF01015120.1:1004118-1108144 GCA_013396875.1 Vireo altiloquus | reverse complement strand
GATTGTGAGAACTTCTCCCAACATGGATCCTTCCCATGGGCTGCAGTTTTTCCCAAACTGCACCAGTGTGATCCTTCCCAGGGGTGCATTCCTTCAGGAACAGACTCCTCCCACATGGGTTTTCCATGGGGTCCCAACTCTTACCAGCTCCAATGTGGGTTCCTCTCTCCAGACATCCACAGGTCCTGCCAGGAGTCAATGTCCTAGTACAGAAGCTTCTGGGGCTGCTGCAATTCTTGACAGGATTGAGAATTTCCCCCTTATCTGTCTATTTCTTTTAGAGTGTCAGGATCTTCTCATGCAAATAACCTACACTGGTGGAGTGGGAAAGTCAATGGATAGTAAGCATCCATTGAGTGTAAGACTGCATATGGACCATCACTCAAGAAAGAAAGGGAAATGTTTTACTGTGGTATATGCTATTTTCAGACCCAGTTAGACTCTTAGAGCTGAGGGGAGCTGACAGCATGAAGTGCACTGCACCCCTTGACACTGCATGTGCAGTGCATATGATGGGGCAGGCCATGATGAACACACCTCTGTGGATACTGAGAAGTGCCTGACATTGTCCTCTCTGGAGCCCTCGGGCATATCCTTATGAATAGGCTGAACAAGCTTGTGGGCTTCAGACTTAATGGACTTGCTGGGCCTCGCTTTTATACTGGGTTTTGCTGTACACAGTTTTGCTGCTGCCTGCAGAGAAAGGAGTGTGCAGCACCTGGCTTGTCCAGCAGCACTGTTTTCTCTGCACTGACCTGCTTCCCAATAAGGAAACCTCCACATTCGACCCAGTGGACCATAGTAAAAATTAGCAGAGTGAATTTGATGTCCATGATTTCCTCCTCCTCGTCCTCCTTGGCAGCATTCCTAGCAAATTTGGTACCTGAATTCCTAAAGGACTCAATTCTAGATATAATTACCAGTTTGTGGGGGCTCACAGGATGTCCAGCATAATCAGTGCTCTAGGGAAAGCCATGGGAACAGCTGGAGCCTTGCTTGGAGTGGGAGAGATCTATTCTGTGACAGGTAATGGAAAACTTAATGTTCTCTTTTGGTGCTGAGGCACTTGATCTCTGTGGTTATTTTTATTCTTTTCTGTTTACATTCTAAGTGCCTTTTTCTGATTTTTAGACATATATGTACTTTTTCCTTCTCTCTCCTATGAGCTCCTCTCCTGTGAGGATAGAATTCTGCCGAAACCCTTCCCCCTAAAATCACAGACAAATGTAGATTAAAGGTATGTGCTTTTGCAAGAGGTCTGTACTCACACTGTCACTCTCTGGATTAAGATTGCTGTGGTTTATGTATGTACAGCTGCTTTCTAATTAAAGCCCACATCTGTCCCGGCTTTAACACCAGTCAACTGTAGTGGAGCCATTAACCCTCTCTGTTACTTCCCCCCTTTGTCCTATGGGCACGTGAAAGGATAAGTAGATTGAGAAATGAAAACCCCAAAACACAGTTCTCTCTCTTGCTGGGGTTATGCTTGGTACATAAGAAGAATGAAGGACATGGAAGCCAGGTCTCTTTCTGTTCCCTCAGTCTTAATAAGATTCTGACTTTTAGTCTAATTTAGCACACATTCAAGGCTGGGCTGCAGTTCTTGATTCTGCTGCCCAAAGACTTTTTACATGACTAAGTCTGCTCCCAATCCATTTAGTTGCTTAAAACTCCTGACAGGCCCCTTCTGGGAAGGATGTGCATTTGTTGAGTAAAGTGGGTTACCCTGTCATCCATCCACCCAAAGGATTGCCCATGTCAAGGGAAGGAATCCTTGGTAATTTCTCACTTGCTCTGTGTTTCTTCAGCTGTACAAAAGGAGAACCCTGCGGTCTGGCCCTAGAGACTGTGGCCTTTGCTCACGGCCAGCTTGTAGAATTCAGGAGGCCATGTCATCCAGAAGGGATGTTTGTATGATTCTCCTAAATGACAGAGAAGATAAATGAGTACAGATGAAAGTTTTCTCTTGTTTCTGTGGGTCTGAGCAATAAAATAGGGAATCTGTAATACGAATTTAAAAAAACAAAACAACACCAAAACCTTAGAAGATCTATGGAAAATTTGGCCTCTATGGCTCCTTGAGCCCTGTTTAGGATTTCAAAACTGAATCAACCAAAGTTCATGGCTTATTATGCAGGCTGCTCTTGATAACTTCTGAAACTTCATCCAAATGAACTATTCAGATCCTGGGTGGAGTAACACTAATGGTGATGTAACAGACCTGAGGTCAATGCATCTCCTCCCAGTGTGTGGTCTGTGAATAATATGTGGGCCTGTGGGTCCCAGAAGCAGTGATCTCTTTGTGAAAGAATTTGACAAAAAGGGTAGCTGTATCATAGTTAATACTCCCATTTCCTCAAAGAATCCATTCACTCAAAGTAGAAAGAAACATGCTTTTTCAACATGTGTGTTTTCAAAAGCAGAGGCACTCTGGCTGGCTGGAGTTGTGTACACCTGAAGAAAGTCTTTATTTGAAATGAGTGCCTGCAAAATATACTGAAGTCAAGATAAGATGCAGGTGGCTGATGGTTTCTAAAGTCAGGTTTTTGTTTTGATGCCTACAAATGGATTTCATTGTAGCACATGAGCTGTGATAATCACAGGCTGTAAGAGAGGGTATTGAACAATCTTTTCTCTCTAAACATACTGATGGATATTTGAATTACAGAGTCAAAAATAGTTTTAATGAAAAATGCAAAAACACACCTGCTGCCTCAGTGAGGGAACCCAGACTGGAAAGGGCTTACTTGTGGATAAATGCACAGATCTTAGGAGAATGGCCACTTGTGTCCCATGAACAGGGAATCCTGCATGACCAGGTTTTGTGAAATTTTGATTGTATAGCACCCTTTGAGAATCTGCTAATACCAGAGTGCAAACATGGGGATGCCTTTCCCCCAGGTACAAACGCTTAGAGGAATGTGAGTCAGTGATTAATAAGATTAATAAAAAGCATAGCAGCAAGTGGTTTTCTTTTACTATTTTAGATAACAATCAGATCAGCCCCCATGGGGGCAGGTATTTATTTCAAGTTCCTAGAAATTTGTGATGCTTTAACTAGAAAAATTCACTGTAAGTGTTGATTTTTTTTTCTATTGAAAGTATTTTTGAAGATATTTTCCAAGTCATGATTTCAAGTTTCAAAGGCTTGTTGCTGCTCTTCATTCAAGTTTTACCTATTTATTGCAGACTGTCAAATAGTATATCAAATCTCCCACCCAGTGTTTATTCACAGACTGGCTTTGGACCAAAAATGACCCCTTTATTTGCTCATGACACACCTTACTTATGCAAGAATAGTGTATCATTTTCCTAATGAACAGCTGCATTTTAATTGCATGTTCTGGGAATAACCATCAACTGGTGAAATACAGTCTGCTCAGCCTTCAGTGCATGAATGCAATCACCACTCTTTGGTCACAAAATACCAAATTTTCTTGCATCTCTTTTGTCTGGAATGGT
This sequence comes from Vireo altiloquus, assembly GCA_013396875.1. Lineage (NCBI taxonomy): Eukaryota > Metazoa > Chordata > Aves > Passeriformes > Vireonidae > Vireo > Vireo altiloquus. Next base: position 1,104,682 of record VZRF01015120.1, on the reverse strand, counting down.
TGCGGCAACATTCCTGAAAAGAACATCTCTGGAGGGAGCTAGGTCACTAAACTTCCTAACCCAACAGAAATAGCTAATGGCTTTTTGATGATTTTCAGTATTTTTTTTTCCCCCTTAAGCCTCAGCTCCTAGAATAATTTAATTCTGCAAGCATCCATCTTAGTTTTCAAAAAAAATTCTCAAGCCCCTTGTGAGAAAAACTCAGAAACACAAACCTCAAAGACTTAAAAAAGTCCAAGGTCAATGAAAAAGAGTATTTAGATTTGAATTATTTTTTAAATGCATGAGACTGACAGTTCTTAATATCTCTCGCACTTTATTTCTGCTAAATGACGTCTGTTCTAAAATTGTAAGAGATGCTGAAACAGTAGCAGAACGTAACCAGTTCCTACTAAAACATGTTGGCTGTGCAAAAAATCTGTTCATATGTTGCCATGAACAGTTGCTTTACTGAAGCAGGGCTGACTCACAGAGCTCAGACACCTTCTTGCAGCTGCTGAATGCAAAGGCAAATATTCCCATAACACTGCTGTGTTTTATGGGACTCTTCCAGTGCACTTACTACCAAGAGCAAAGTAAGAGCTCTTTCCTTTAGCCTTTAATTGAACTAAGTTCTCTTTGATTCAAGGGTTAGTTTTGCCTGAGCAATGAGTACAAAACTGGGCCATACAAGTAGTCCCAGTATAGATGAAAAGATTATTATATGTAGGTATTAGCAGCTAACATTATTGATATTAATGAGGAAACAGCCTGTGCTTACCATCTGCAGATGTTGGAGTGGGTTTTGTAAGTTTTTTTTTTTTTGTAAGTTTTTTTTGTAACTTTTGTAACTTTTGTAAGTAAGATTTGGGTTTTGGGAAATTGGAAACATCCTGGGTTTTTTTTTTTTCCATTTGGTTAATTATGAAATTATTATTAAAACAGATAACAGTGACTGATTTGGCCAATGAATTTAATGGGATGAAAGACAAGTACAGAAACAAAGAAAACGAAAGGAGAAAAAAAATGTAGAAGCTTTACCTTGTATTTAATGAGGTGTAATTGCTGTTTGTACTAGAATGAAACATTTCCCCTACCTATTAAGGTCATTTTCCAGTTTTAAATGTCCACGTTTCAGTCAGCATTTGAACACATGATAAATATCATTGGCAGAGATTGTTGCTTCTGACTTGTACAAAGTGTACGATAATTATGTAACCTGCATCAGCCAATAAATTTGTGGTTCAAAGAAGAAAATATGTGTTTGGGTGTTGCTACCTATCTTATATAATGTTTTCTGTTCATAGGCTGTTGCATTTTAAAGTTTTTAGTACAGAAACAAACCTTGATGTTGTCTTTTGTTTGGAGAGTTGCGTAGATATTGTTAGTGTTTCTTTCTGTCTGCTGCTGTGAGAAGAATCTTCAATGTATTTCTTTATGTGCTAACTGTGGCAGAGTAGCTCTCCTGACATTTTGCCTGCTTCCAAGAGTCCCCGGCCCAAGGAGAACACCTGTCAACCTTGGCTGCTGCTAGAGCAAGAATCTGCTTCTAAAGGGAAAGCTGATTGAATTTTCTTGGTGTTACAAATCATGTACCATTAAACTTAGGTTACAGCAGGTTTGTTTAAACACAGATAAAGAAGAATCATGGCTAATTTGTGGCAGTTTCTGACACACAGAGCCAATTTATCGTTAGGATTGTTTATGAGAGATTTTTGTGAACAGAGTCCACTTTGTCTTTTTTCTCTATGATTTCTCTTCTATCATCAATCCCTTGTCTTTTCTGGACAGCTTCTTTTCAGCTCCTTTGTCTTTTCTTAGGTTAGGTATCTTAGGTATGTTTCGCTCCTTCCTAGATCTCACTGTGACTGTGCATCCTATGGTGGGAAGGACCCACTTAATGAATACAGGTATTGCCTTGCTGTATTGCAGAGAACCTCTCAGTTGTAGGAGAGAACCAGTGCTGTGCTGACAGAGCAGCAAGTTGTGTCCTGGTTCTGCAAGGAACCCCACAGCTTCCAGAGACACTGGGACAACACAGCTCTGTTCAAGTTGAGCTAGGACTTTCCAGTTCAGTGAAAAATGTGGGATGCTTGGGTGTATTGTGGAGCACCTTTTCCCCTCTTAAATCCCACATTGTATCCCAGGACTTTCCTCTCCTGTACCAAGGTGAATTACTCCTGTACCTGACATTGTCCAAGTAGACAGCTTGGGTTATTCAGGAATCACAGAGTCAGTGAGGTTGAAAAAGACCTCTGAGATCAGAGTCTAACCTTGGACTGATCACCACCTTGTCATCTAGACCAATGCCGTGCCCGGTCATTTCTTGAGCACCTCCATGGATGGTGACTCTACCATCTCCATGGGCAGCCCATTGCAATGCTTTACAACACTTTGTAAGAAGAAATTCCTCCTGATGTCCAACCCGAATCTCCCTGGAACAGCTTGAAGCCATGTCCTCCTGTCCTGTCACTACAGGAGTGGCACCAAGAGACTCTGCAGAGGAACAAGCCAGGGTAGGAGGGCAAACACAAGATGTACCATGCTGTAGCACTGTGGCTCCGAGGCAAAAGCTGCTCTGTTCATGTCCTGAGGCAGCTGAGAGACCTCAGCTAATAGCAAGGGCCCAAACCAGCCCCAACCCGGCAGCAGTGTGCTAGAACCCTTCCTTTCTTGGTCTGCACAGCACAAATATGTCACAAAGGTGAAGTGACTTGCTTGAGACTCCGCAGGAAATCGGTGACAGCATTGAGCACTGACTCTGCTGAGGCAAATGAGTGCTTATGCTGCAAACCATAGGCCTTCCATCAGCTCATCACGTAATGCTAGTTAGTAACTGACTGTTTTTATCTAATCGAAGCCAAGGAACCTTAGACTGCTTTGGGGAGGAGGGATGCATTACATGGGAATTACAGGATGCTAGAGCTGTCCAAGAACATTTTAAGTTGAATGTATTTGATATTATGCAGAAATAAAAAGACTGCAGGTGGCTGCTCTCTCTGCTTCACCTCTTGACTTTTGGACTGTGCCGCTACAGAGGATTTTCAAACACTCCTATCCAGGACAACAGACAGTGGAAAGCAGCCCACATACAACTTGTGTCCTACTGGGAGGAGAAGAAGTGACCACCTTCAAGTTCAGCTTCTCTGTGCATGACTATTTCATTTTGGCCAACAGAAATGGAAAAGAAATAAACAAAAGAACTACACTTTCAGTAAAAACTACTTAGATAGCTTGTTAGAACAAAGGGCTTTGAGCAATATCAGTAATAAGCAATAAACTACTGACTGACTGTAGGAAAAAACATTTACAATTGTGGAAATACATATATTAGATGGATTTTTATCTGACCTACCTAAAAAGGCAAGGTTTATTCATTCGGTTTTATTTTCTTTTAGTACTGCTAGAGAAGTGGGACTGAGAAAAACTGGTTTACATTGCCTTTTATTAAATTATTCTCATCAATTGCATATGCTTTTATCATACTTTATTGTAGGAATAGTTTTAAACTTTATATGAAAACTTCTTATATTAGACTAATCCAGTCTAGACATTGATTACAGTGGGCATTGGAACTTTCTTAGTTTCCAGAAAGGTTTCTTTCATCACTGGTAACCTTGGACAGCAGACAAATGAAATGGATGAAAAATATGCACTTAGAGCATGGCATGTAAGAAAAGGATCTCAGTGCAACAGCCTGTCACCAAGATATTTGCTTTTGAAGTAGTTATTTTTTTAGAAAATACTTAACTTGCTGTAAAATGTATTATTAGTGAGAGGCTTCAAAGCAAAACATTCTTGCCTCCCACTTTTGGTTATTTGATAAAGAAAGGATTCTTAACATAATCATATGGTTGAACTGATTATGTAAAATAGCTTTTTAGCAATTAATATTTGAGTGCATGCCTGCTCTAAAGGGAAACCATAATGGATCTTTGTTGCACTATCAGATTTCCTGAAGAGTCTGTTTAACTAAGCTTCTTCTGTACAAACAAAACAATAAAAAACAAGTGTGAAAAACTTATCATTTTAGGACTCTTCTGCTGTGGAATATCAATCTCTTTGCTGGTCCTGGGGTAGATTTCTCTATAATTCCCAATCTTTTGTTTTGAAATATTTTAGCATAATGATTCACTGTGATCATAAGGTTTCTTTTTTTTTAAGAAGTTAAAAGAGAGAGGGGTACTTTCGCATGGATTTGCAACAAGCTTTGATGAGTTCCAGAAAAGTGACTGTTACACAAATATACAAGGAATGAAAAGAACTTGTTATCTTTAACAAGAGCTTGATTGGATATAATAAAAGTTCCTTGTTAATTCACTTACGTTAGCAGCTATGCTGGTAATGAATTTATAATCAACATTTGATCTTCTGAGGAAGCTTTTGCCCCTTTCTCCCCCTCAAAATGTTTCTGGAGAGAGTCCAGATAATTTCCTTTAATAGGGATTAAAACTTTAAAGGAGTGTTGCTTTATAGTGACCCTTTTTGGCAGTTTATCAGAACACTTATGCAGCTGGTAAATGTAACTACAAAATTCTGTGGAGGGATGACTATTTTTCCTTAAACAATATCTCCTCTCCCCTCCCTGCCATGGGCAGCACATTGTTTACGGCAACACTGACAAAATAAAGAATTGCAAAAATGAGTTACGTGAACAGGAAAGCTTTGATTCTATGGGAATAACTCCAAAAATGTCTTGTGTAATGCATGTTAAATGAAGTCATTATCCTAGAACTTTGAAATAATTCTATCCAAATAGACATAACCTGTTTTTTTTAAATAATAATGTTCTGCTTAGAGTTCTGAGAAATTGTCTGTGTTTTTAACGTGAATTAGGACTGACATTCACATGGTCTCACACAAAGGCTATTGAAGTGTTGTGCTGCATTTGTAGAGAAGTTTTCCTGTTGACTCAATTTATAATTACAGTTCTTGTTACAAACTGGTGTTGGTGGAATCAGTGTTTTAGAGAGGTGGCTGTATGTCTGTTGTTGTTTTGTTATTTTTTTAAAAGTTGCTCAATCACCTTTGTATTTCTTTAAGTTCCAACCCCTGCCAAATACTATCCTGGTCTATGGGAGTGAACACCAATAGAGCCACAGATGGACAGGGTAGACAGACAGCCCATATAATCCATCCTATGCTGTTTTTATAAGTCTATAAAAATGCAATAAAGAAAAGGGTCTCATTAGGTAGAGGCAGGGGGCTGATCGATTTGCAGGCCACACTCAGTTTATAGCTGCCTTCTGTGTGAAAGTCCACCTTAGAGTGTGAGTTACTCTGTTTGCAGTGGCTTGTTTTGTTAGACTTAATTTACTTCTGTTAATGTTGGGCATTATTCATGTTTTTGTGGTGAATTTCACCCCAGTTTGGCACCTAAGAATGGACCCACTCTCATTTTACTCTCTAGAAATAAAATCCCTTAAGCCAGAGGTCAGGAGAAAAGCTGAGTGAAATGCTTCTACTGAGTGTGGGTTGTCTGGAAGGCAGGAGCTGTTTAGTTGAAAGGGAAACTCAATACTGTCGAAGCTCTCATTTCAACTCCTGTGTATTTTTCTGCATTGCAACAAATACCACCTCCAAGTACTGAAGGAGGCTAAAAGAAAAAGACTTTGTACATTATCTCAAAGCAAGCAATTTTTTCTTTTGTTGTGATAGTCTTTCCAGAGAAGAGTTTTTTCCATAAAAAAAAGTAAAAGAGCATGTGATTTTTAAATTAGAGTTAATTTAATATCTCTCAGTGGGGCTGGGAAAGCTGGCTGCAGCAGTGCTGAGGTTTTCTGCAAACCAGGCCCGTTGTTCTCAGCACTGCCAAAGGCTGCTGCAGGTGGATTCAGGGAGAGAGGCAAACATGATGTCCATACTCGGTGGACTGTTTGGGAATCACACCTAAATAAATGACAACAGATTCCTAAATGTGAACTGTTGATCCAATCTTATGAAACTGTTGATATTTTTGTTCACTTATTTAATACTTCAGTAAATCAAATTAAACTCTTTTTTCAGCTATGTCCTGTGCCTGTAAGTTCTAGTAATTCTTTTTTGGCATTAAATGTTTTTCGCTTGTAATTTTTTAAGTTGCTATCTCTAAGTTTTGTTATATAGAATGGATTGGGTTGGAAGAGACCTTAAAGATCATCTAGTTCCAACTCCTTTGTCGTGGATATTACCAGTTAGTGGATATTACCAATTCCTAGTAAGAAGAGTTCACAAACATTTGTAATAATTTAAAGAAAGGACCAGTCTTAAATTAAAAATACATTTTAAGTCCGGCTAGTGGAAATTATTTCGAAGTGTTTAGGATTAATAAAGTTCATTAAAAAGTCAGCCTTAATCTGTCTGTCATTTGGATAGCTGAAAGTTCTCACCATTTACAGGTTTATTCAGATTTTAATTTTTTTCTTTCTAATGACTATCTAAAAGCTTGTCTTTAACCTTAAGAGATTAAAATAAGAAAATGAGCAGACTTAAAAATAGGCAACTGTGTTCTTCCAATAAATAATTGCTAAATTATGTCATCATTCCAAAACAGATCTGAGTCTTGAGTTCGGTCAGAGAATTCCAATTACCATTATAAAACCTTCCACAATGTTTAAAGTTATTGAAGTCCATTGGGAAAATCTATCAGGCTTTTTAGCTGAATCTAAATTATTATTGTTGTTGTTGTTATTGTTATTATTCTTATTCCTGTTATTACTGTTATTATTGTTGTTGGTTTTGTCTTCCTTCCCCCCAGTTCCTTTTACTCAAACAAACATACAAGTGACTCCCATGTGATGCAGTGAGCCATTCAACTCATCCCTACTCTTTGATACTACATATAACCCCCACAGAGCTCATTCTTCAAAGCCATTGACTGGGTTTGAGGAGCCAGTTTCTGTTAATTTTAATGGGGATTAGACATCCATCCCCTAAGGCAGCTTTGAAAAATCTCCACTAGATTCTTTATGGCTCTTCTTGGAGGCAACAAAATGTTTACCTAGTTATGTAGCTGCATTTCTATTTAATTTCTACTGAGTACTCTAAATGACACCGTTTCAGAGGGATTAGTAGATTATCATTTTTGCATGCAAGGAAAAATAATACCTTGTATTTTGATATGTGCCTTGTAACAATGAGTTTACACCCCGTTGTTCTTTTCTGGAGAACACTGACAGCCTTCCTCAGAAAACGGATTTCTTTCCAACCTGCTCTGTATGATGTATTTAGAACATGTGTCACCTTAAATATGCAAGATTTCAAAACAAAATTGCTGAGTGAGTGGGAGAGAAGAGGAGAATTACCTTTTCCAACAGAAGCAAAAAGCAGCAAATGCAAACCCAAACCCATTTGCCATTCATTGACACACATCCCCCAGCAGCAGTCTGGATTCCTTTTCTCAAGCACTGCTACCTTATCTGAAGATTCTGGGAAATAATGAGAGCAAACCTCAACTCTTATGTTAGGCAGATACTTAGAAGTATCTCCTCTGCAAACATTTCCTTTGAAAAAGTAAGAAGTTTGCCATGCATATAAACAGAAGTGTTCTTCGTTATAGCAACATGGACGGCTGCTAAATTGCGTTTAAATTGTCCTTGTTTAATTTACGTTCTGTGCTGTCTGCCTTGTATATATCTCTTAGTTACGTTTTTGTCAGTTTTGTTTCTTTAAATGTATTATAAATTTGTATTTCCCTCATAAACCAGTCTTGAAAAGGGCATCTGTACTGGAAACTGGTTTTAGTGACTTGACACTTTGGCTCTTTTATGTTGTGAAACGAGTTTTAATTTTCTTAACATAGGCCAGGCATGGTACATAAACCTCTACCCCCTCCAGGGAGGCTTTTATGTTTGATTCCTTTAGTGGCAAAGCTTTTGAATTTCTCCCCTTGATTGACTTGATTATGATCTTCCCAGTATATATCCTTCACGCTGATGAATTCCTGGTAGGGATCCTCAAAGGGGTTTACAAGCTTCGATACTAGATGAAACAGAAGAATTAAATTATCCTTGCAAAAGCTGCTCCTAGTGAAAATAGGAAGTTGAATATTAGTCCTGCAGATTTATTTATTCTTTGAGTGTTTAGTTTAGATACTGGGGAAAGATTCATTTTTAAAGAGTAGGTGCTCTGAGATTTCTGCCAGGTGACCGAATCTGCATAACCAGAAACCAGAAAATGTAGGACAAAACCCTTGTGAATGTTGTTCTGGCTTACTCTGCTCTTGGGCTTTGTCAGTGCTGGGATGGAGTGGATCTAACCATCCTTGATGGAGGTCTTCTCCTCACTTAGGAGGAAATTGTTCATAGAATCTCATTCTAGATCAAGCAGCTACTCCAACAGTCCATAAGAGAACTATGTAGTGTATAGCCACCATTTTGCAACTCTGGACAAAAACATTCTGGCAGAAAGGATTCCCCTTGGAGTATATGCATGGCAGGCAATGCTTCTGTCTTGTGCTGCTCAACATGCTCCATCAGAAGAGGCTGGATTTTGCCCTGGGAGATACGTTCAAAACTTTGGAATATGGTTGGCTTCCTAATAATTGGTTCTTGCAGGTCATTGCTGCCCAGCTTCCATTTGCCTGTAAGCATTACACACGAGAAGGCAGCTCAGGTGTGTGTGTTTCCCTCCCTTACTTCTTCCCCCCAGTTTCTCTGGTGCCATTTGGTCTGGGATATCCCTTGGATCAGGTGGGGTCAGCTGCCCCAGCCCTGTCTCCTCCCAGCCTCTTGCTGGTGTGGAACAGAAAAGGCCTTGATTGTGTGTCAGCACTGCTCAGCAATAATGAAAACATCCCTGAATTATCAACACTGTTTCCAGCAGAAATCCAAACCACAGCTCCATGCCAGCTACTCTGGAGAAAATTAACTCTACCCCAGCTGAAACCAGCACAGTAAGAAAAGAAAACCAAGTAGAGAAAGGCAGGATGAATATAATATTTTTCACCACCCCCCCCTTTTTTTTTTCTTATCAGAAAACTACAGTTGAGGCTTTTTCAGAAATTAACCCAGATAGACTGGAGTTATTAAGATAGAACTGGAAGGGCAGGCAGGAGAGACAGAGGTATAACTTTCCTGAAAACAGGCATAAATTTAGGAATGGAGGTCTGTGTGTATAAATTCTTTTATAAGCACGTAAAATAGAAATAATACAGAAATGCAAATACAAGAAAGCATGAATCCCTCAGTGCAGAGCTCTCCCTCCCTCCTACACTGGCTTTAAGGCTCTCAGCTGTCATTTGTCATTGGAGCCGGCTGAAAATCATCCAAATTTTATGAAAACTATCATGACCTTTTTTCCTGACTTGACAAATAAAAGGATGTTTTTTCAGGGTGGGGAGAAGTGTTATTATCTGTAGTGAAAGCAAGTTTATTTTTTTTAAACTGTTTTAATGGTAGTTGTTTCTATTTTGGTAGATCTGTGTATGGAAACTGATGCCAGAATGCTAACATTGCACATTGCCAGAAATCAGTTCAGATTTTCTTCTTTCTTGCTGTCACATTATAAAAATGATTAGAGGTTTAAATATTGATTTTCTTATTCACATAAGTTTCTAATCTATTTTTAAAACTCTGGACTCCTGTGTGTGGTCTCCTGCCACAGTGGTTTCAAAGACTGCTAGCAGAAGAGATTTTCTGTTTTACCAGTTTTGAATTTGCTGCTGTTCTCTGGATCAAAGAAGGAGAGAAGCAAGGTTTTGTTGAGATCTTGGGGTGCAGATAGCTCCTGGTCATAACCGTTTGACTTTGACATAGTGAGACACTTACATCACATCCATACCTGTTGTCCTGGGGATTCTCTTGCTGACTTTTGCTGTGTATTGAGGCAAATCCACACTGCAGAGAAATGGGATTGTTCTTGCTCTCAAATCAAAGATGATCAATTCTGTAATTGGTTTGGAATGAAAATCAGAACATACCTAATACAGAGCTGTATTTTCAGATGCCAGGATTAATAAATGATTGTGAACTACATAAAAATAACTTCAATAGGAAAACTCTTCCATTAGACTTTTTTTTTTTTTTAATTTTTTTTTAATTTGTAAGCCAGAGAAATGGACAGTATGAGGAAATATTTCTCTGTATATTTTCTGGTGAGGTTCTGATGTTTCCAGACCTCCATAGATAATTTTGTATCCCCTAAAATGAAATCCAGATAGATTCTGGGATTTGCATTTTTGGAGTGAGACCACAATGAAGTTTGAGATGTTTTGTTTGTTTTTTCAGCATGTGCTGGGGATGATCTGCTCAACAACAGTGAAATGTGAGCTATGGAAGCTGGGGCTTGGCCCAGTATAGGTCCTATGGTAGGACTGGTAGATATCTGCCCTTCTCCCCATGACATTCCTATGCCATATATTGACATTTGGGAACTGTTTAGGGAATAGTTTCTTTTCTTGTGACCAGTCGTGTGGCTGTGAATATTTCACAGTCCACTCCAATGGCTGTGGTAGGGGAAGTATGTTTGGAAATCAGGTTTGCCCTACCCGGATCTGTGCCAAACAAGGGAGCCAAGACCACAGCTTGCATGAAAGCAAACAATGAAATGTGGCACAGGAGACTGCTCAAGAATTTGCAAAGTCAATCAACCATAGTTGTGCAGCAAGACACAAGGCAAGACTGGTGTGTTGGTTTCTTTACCCTTTCTTTTCCATTACAGAGCCTTCCCTCATGTTTGCTGTCTGCAAAACTGTAAAAAACTGCTTCCCTCCTTCTCACCATCTCCTATCAGGAGTGAATGTTTATTTCTCAAAAGGGAAGATTTGAGGAAAGCAGACTAACCACTCACAAACAGCCAGCTCTCTAAAACCACAGGTACATTGTAGGGGTTTCAGTCATTGTTTTGCCTCATTTTATTTCTCCTTTTATTTTTCAGGCTTTTTAACAGCAGCCCTTACTAATAAGATGAGAGAAAAAAAACCCACACTGTTCTCCAGTAGCCTTTGGCATTTCTGAGTTGGTGGCCAAAGCTAATTGAATTTGTGGAAGGAGAAAATAATGAGGAAAAATGCAGATTAGGTAAGGGAAAACCTTCAGGGACTGGACTAGAATATAGATGAAGCAAGAAAGATCCTGGGAATAGTCAGCTCTGGAATGGCTTTGACTTTATTAATGAGTGGGAATTAAAAAATACATATTTATTATCGCCTTGTTTAATGATGTAACTCGTTAACAATATAGCTGTCACCTCGAGATGCTTTCCTGAACGGCAGATCAGGCTCATGGGTCTGGTGCTTCCCCACTGTACAGGGTGAAACCACACTTTCTCTCTTCAGCTATGCTCATTCTTTTTGGCACAAGTTTATTCAAAAAGTCCATGCATCATCACTGCCTTTTCACTGATATGATCAGCTGCATAAATAAGATGTTTGAAAAGGAATGTGCTTTGCAGTCTGAGGGGCAGAGGAATTGACAAGCAAAGAAAAATGATAAGCCTAGGGAAATGATAAGGCTTGTAAGCAGGAGTGATAGAGCAGAGAGTGATGGTGAATGAACGGGGCTGAGGCAGCTGGGCAGCACAAGAGGCAGATGGATGAATGCAAAACAAGAGCACAGATTCAGGAGTAATCTGTACTGAACAGGAGAAATATCAAATTGATCCACAGTGAACATGTGATTGAATTAGCAGTGGTGGTGACATGGGGATTCTTTAGTGCTACAGCTTCTACTAAGTCACATAGATGATACATATACTCCACAGGGCTGCCTTCAAGTACAGTAGTTCCCCTATTCTCCCCAGAAAATCTACCTCTCATATAAGTTAACAGGTTTTTAGAATTTCCTGAAGTCTTTCTTGTTGGATTTATCACAAACATTTTGGTATATTTTGATAGGGAGTTTCCTGTTTCATTGAGAAAATGAACATTTGAATAAAAACTCAACATATTAATTACATAAATGCCCACCATGATACTGGAAACTCTTGTAGTTTTCCTTCCCCCATCCCTGATCTTGATGGGGAAGTGACCTGAATCTTTCAGAAGTGGCATGGACAGGTGCTCCTGTAGTGTCATCTCTGTGAGAGCAGGTTCTGTGTGATGGGCAATGTGATCTGATGAGGGAGACTTAGGGAGCAAAGCAGGATCAGAAAGTACTTGGACTTCAGCTCTCTCAAGGTACCACAGAAATCCTCTCCTGGTGTTATATATTGACTATTGGTTTTCTTCCTGTGCTTCCAGATTTTACATGGAAAGCTTTTATGGTGATAGAATGTTTAGCTTTTAAACCAAGACATGTGTCTTTATTATTAGCCTGTCTTATTCTGTACAAGTTTCTAGCATTCTTGGACTCCATTTTTTCATATATGTGGGTAGGTTCAGAGTGTTTATGTGGCTACCACTTACCTGATTCCTGGGACCCACTAAAAAAGGGTGTATTTCAAATGGCAAATCCTTCAAAAAGTGAAAATTTTAACCCTTTGGTCCTTTAAAACCCAGTTCCCATTGGTGCTAACTTCCCTTTCATTGAAAGATAATGAACCTTCACTTCTGTTCTGTGTCCTCACCTTCAGCGTGGGTTCTCTGCATAGCTCCCGTCGGGGTCAATTATCTGGCAGGAGAGGCCCCGAGAGCAGAGACTATTGCTTAATTGTTACTGTGGGATCCTTGGGCACTTCTGGGGCTCATTTACAATTCTAACACATCCAGCGCGCCCTGCATCAGGAGCCCTGTGAACTGGACAAAAGTGAGAAGTGGCAGCGCTGTTCCTGGCCAAAAGCTCATTAAGATAGACATCTCCTGCTAGTGAAAATCACACAGATGACACAGACAGCTCCCTCCAAACGAGAAACATTCTTTTGTTCTGTCTTACTAGGGCTTTCAGATAAAAAGAATTTGAGGCCAGCTGTGATATGAAGGGAACAGGTTTAAAATAGCTCTCAGGGGCAGTAAATGCTTAATGATCAGATCTTTCATTGCTCTTGGAACATTTGAGGAAACTCAACCAGCTAAAATTCTTGTTGATTACTTTAACAGAGGCCCTTTGTTCATATTATCATGCAGAATAATTAAGCCAATGCAAGCAAATCCGTAGCTATATACATAATTAAAATGTTAGGCTGTGATTAAACAGACAGTATTGGCACAGACAGCACCTATTCACTTCATAAAAGAGTTCCATCACTACCTTAAGCTTGTTTTCACCCTATTTTATTTATTATTTTGGAAAAATAAGTTTTATTAAGATAGTGGAAGATGATGCTTTTCCAGTGAGAAGTTAAGTTCCCCTCCAGTGAGGGGAAAAAAGATACAAGCATATCCAAAGTAGTTAGCTTATAGGGCAGAATTAAAGGTAAAAAAAGAGCACTGAATTGGTTTTAACTTACTTAAAAGTTCATTTTGGAGGGGTTATGTCAAATTTTCTCATTTCCTTCATGAATTTGGCATCTCTTATGCAGCGGTCAAATCTTCAAATTGAAGAGTTTATGTGGCACCTGAAAGTTTGTCAGAAAGAAAAACCCTTTGCTCTACGAAATATTTTATTTGAATGCACTTTCAACTTATTGGACTACTTGATTTAAGTCAAAAGCTTATTGTCAAACATTACATCATTCTGAGTTCTCCTGAGCCTAATCACCAACTTTCTTTTGGGATTCTCTCTCAGATGGCAATTACTGACAATAACAGTTATGCTGTTGGCAGGGGCAGACTGGGTTTTCACAAGCTTTTTTAGAAATGGGCCAGGATCCTTTGTGATTTCCCAGGCAGCAGAGATGGAATTTTACAGTTTCTCACAGCGAGGTCATCAAAAGTTCTTAGGAAGCAGATTTTGGCTCTTCTGCTTTTTTGGGTCACAAAATCTTGTTTTACTAGAAGTTTTTCACAGTGGAATAGGTGTCCCTTGTTCTGGGACTAGAGGGAAGCTGATGGAAAGGTGACATCTGATAGAAATCAGGTTATTTTGATGCCAGGGAGCAGTCTATAGTTTTTGACTATTTTTTTGTTAATATGTTGTTAGGTAACGTTACAGAGCAGTAGCAGCAATCAACCAGTAGATGCACTGGGTGATTGAGGCAGCCCCAGCTGAGATCCTGGAGTTCACCTTGACTACCTTTCATGTACGAGACCAGAGCAAGGTCTTTGGATGTGATTTCTGATATGGAAATAAAAGTTATTCTGCTGGCTTCAGCCCACTGCCCTGAAGTAGAAGTCAAAGTGACAACTGCTCTACTCTCTTTACTAATCCTCTGGACTAAGCAGTCCTCTGGGAACTTCTGTTTGGAAATCTATTAAGATTTCACAAGTTGTTCAGTGGGAGTAGCAATTAATGATTTGCAATGACTCTGAAAATCGCAATTTAAAATGAAAATGGGAAGATGAGAAAAGTCTTTCTGCCTATGCTTATAACAGACAATGTTGTATTTTCCTTAATTTTTTTGTGCCTTCTCTCAAGATTGAAGTGCTTCTTCCTCTGTTGGGTCAGATGTCCCTCTAATGTGCAAACAGACTGATTTGCACAGAATTTGATCTAATAATTTCCTTTGAAATCCTACTTGATGTATCTTTTTCTACTGAATTTCACAAAAACCTTCAGAGACTATTATGTAGATTTATGGAGAAATGTATTTTAATGGAACAGTGGCAGGCAGTGAATTTCTGGTATATTTGAGCTGTGTAATCTAAGAATTGGAAACCCCATTTGCCGGTTACTGAATTCTTGGCTTCAAGACTCTTCCAGATTTTGCTGGAGCTTTGTTCTAGAGGTGCTGTTCTAGCAGAAGCTCCTTTCAATAATTTAATCACAGCTAAAAAACCAATCTCTTAAGAAATGCACTACTTGCTGGAGAAGCCAGGAAAAAGAGCTGCTGTTTGCAATGTTCAGTATTCAAATGCAGTTTTGCAGCTGTCAGGAGTTTCTCTGCTCCTCAGTTTCTCTAGGGTTTGCTTAACAACTTGCTTGAAAAGTATATTTTCCTAGACAGTCTATACATTAATGTGAGCCACAATCATCATGAGCAGGGTGGTTATGATAGTTTTGTCTTAATAAGAGTGATCTCATCATGGACATAATTTAGATGGAGTAAATAATTCCCAACACATGCACACTATAAAGACATTGGGAGCTTGTTATATGCTGATGTCATGGGAAGACTTCAGCAGGGACTCATCAGTGCAAAGGTCTCTAAAAGACGTCTGACTTTGAAGTAAGAAGAAAAATCAGGGTGGAAAAAGCTGGTGTAAATTCTCAAGTCTCCGTGGACTTTGACCGTTATTATCAATTGAATATTTCAGTTGCTTATGATGGCAAAAGAAAAGAGACTCTAGGCTGAATTAATAAGAAAACTGCTTTTTTTTTAGTTTTGTTTGTGAAAAAAAATTCCATAATTTATAAACAAAGTCTTTCAAACAAAACAGAAGCAGTTGTTTTATTTCTAGAATTCTAGCACATTTGCTGAAGCTCAAAATAACTCTTTTTTTCTGTTTTTTTTCATTTTATTTTGACTTTGTTATTATAATTTACATCGTGTGAAGTGAGTGAGAAGGGCTACTGGTAGGATTTGGTTGCATAATTTTAGACCTGGTTTGCATTAGTATAAATGGCAAAGTTAAACTTAGTGGATAATCAGTTCTGATTGTAAACATCCTCTAATGCTTTTTAATGTTGTCATTGGACCATTTTTGAAGGGATGCCACTGCCTGGCCAGATCTAAACCCAAAGATTTTATGAGACTTAGCTTATGTGGATTTATAATATGGCACTGAAAGCAAGGAAATATTTTCAAATAGCACAGAATGAAAACAAGATCTCAGATATGGAAATTCAGCTCTCTGGAACATATCACTTGGAGCTGTATATGTGGCTCTAAGAATATTTTTTTTGTTAACTAAATAACCACATTTAGAATCTAGCCTTCCTTTTTCTAGGAAGACATTTGTGAAGATTGATTAGCTGGTGACTGTTGTCTATTAGTTTATGGATAGCTGTGCAGCCATAACTATAAATACTTTTACATAATATATTTTTATTTCACTAAGGAAAACACTGGCCCAAGAGCTCACTTTTCTTGCTTGATGCTTCTACAACACTTCCCATTCCACCCTAAGTACACTAAGAAAAGTTTGTGTAGAAACTATTTCAGTCTCTATTGAACTGCAGCTACCACAAACTGTGTTTTTAGCAGCATAAAACCTGGCCACGCTGCCCAACACTTTAGTACAGGAAATGAAAGTAAATGCCATGTAAATGTCAAGCACAGTGTGTTAAGTGGAAAGTCTGGCTCTTCTCTTTTAGAGATGTGGAACAGAAATACCCCAGTACATAAACCTTAGGCATCGCTAGACTTCTATTTATACCTCTATAATTAGAACTCAAATTCATTGTCCCGTCCCAGCTGTTGGCAGAGGAGAGAACTGAGCTGGGGAGAACCAGGTTAGAGAAACAGTTCTGGCTAAGGAACACGAATTGACTGGGAATCTGAAAAGTATAAAATACACCTTTGGAATTTCTAGAGCACACTACAATGGGCTTAATGCCAGTACAGTATGTATCAGAATGACCCCTTCTTGAAGAGATTGGGAGTTTTGCTGTTTCCATCAGTGGGAATAGAATACAGTTTTAATTTATTGTGGCCTTGGCACACCCGATTTTGTAGTGGTGTGATCCTGAAAAAAAACAAATAAAGTAGAGAGAAAGAGGAATGTAAATCTATAGGAGATAGATTTGATCTTGGTGAAGAGAGAACTCACTATGAGTGCTGTTTGTAGTAGTTAGCTGCATGTAAAGCTTAGTGTGTGGTACCATCTCTGTCTCTTGAGCTGAGGTCACTTGAGGACAGATTGGGAGTTTTTACTGTAAGTAGTAGTGCAATCAGGCTCACTGCATTTGTTGAACATGCTGAACTATCATCCAGTGTGTCTACATTAAAAACTGTTTTGCCGGCTTAAGATCAATTATTTGTTTTTGCTTTGGATGCTTTGCATTCTTGCTCACAGTTGGGTTGGTGTTATGTGAGAAGGGAGGGTTGTGGGTTCATACTCATATACTCATGTAGTTGCAGACATACTTTACCCAAAAAGTAAAAGAGTCCAAAACCTCAGATCAAAAGATGGAGACATTTTTCAAACCTCAAACAAAAGCAATAAATGGAAATAAGGATTAACTTTGTCAATTTTCACCCCTCCCACAATAAATCACTAAAATCTTGGCTTTTATCTTAGATGGATAACACAATAGGCACTAGAGCACACCAACATTACGCAAATGCTTCATGTGCTATCAATTATTTTGGAAGGAGTCATCATCTGAATTGTGAAATGCTTTGACCTTTTTTTTTTAATGAAGAGTGTAGGAAGATGAGAGTGTTAGTTAGGCTGACACGTTGTTTCTCTTCTATTTGTGTGGGTATATTTCAAAGTATTTTCAGAAGAACACAGCAATGAATAGGGCTCTCGTCTCCATACCCAGCCCCTCCTGGCCTGTGGAGTCATGTGGAGCCAGAGATGATCCCTGTTAAGTGAGAGGGGGATAGGAGTGAAGTGAGCAACACGATTTAGTGTGCTGCTAAAAAGCATTTGGTTGTTATGAAATCGAGAGAATACATTCAATGGGCATGCAGCTGTGCAACCCTGACTGTTAATGACTTTCAGTCTCCAACTAGTAGGAAGGTGAATGGCCCTCATGGAGTTAGGAGAGCAGAGCAGGCCCATGTGCCATGGGTGTGTTCTCACATGAAATTCTCTTTCTTGCTAAAATGAAAAGATGGCCAAAATGAATATAGAGGGTGTGATGAAATAATAGAAATCAGTTTAATTAGAAATTTCCAGAGATATCCTGGATTTCAGATTTGATGTACTTACTGATTCAAAGTGATTTACTTTGAACACTCATCTTTGCCAAGGCTGATACTCTCCATTTTAGTTACACACTAACCATGTGTGAGTTGCATTTTCTTTTCTTATGTTTCTGAAAACCATATCATTTTTAGGCATTAGCACAGATTGATTCCATCAACATTTCCCCAATTATTCTGAGCTGCAGAATATGTATTGCATAAGAAAACAGTAAGTCCTGTACTGTTCTCTCAGTTGGCAATGCTTGATTTCTTCTTTAGTTGGTTTCCATATATGGATGTCAATGCTTTGATTTTCCTAATTAATCTTGCTGGGTAGGTGAAAGCTGAATTAAAATGGGTATCTCCCAATCTGAGTCTTCCATATCTCAGTATTGATTTCACAGTAGGCAGCCATGCACTGCACCCATCTGGGCACATGGCTTCCGACTTTCCCTGAGGTGGCAGCAGCAGGATTGCAAACAGGGATCTGAAACCAAACATCTTGAGCAAACAGCGTCCTATGCAAACCATCTTATTTTATTATCAACTTCAGAGTTTATTAATTTATCAAACCAGGTCAAAGTGATACAAGTACATAAATAAGTACCATAACAGACATACATCTCATGAAGAGAATGCAAAATATGACACTGTGTATTTTGTTGTCTTTAGTGACCAGAAACTGGAAAAACTCAACACTGCATTTTACTAAATTATGCTTATGATTGTTTTTTGCTTTTCTTAAGGAGTGTTTATTATAAAATAAATACACAATCTGGATTCCACCAGTCCTGTCACAAATACAAAAACCAGGTTGCCTTCTTCGTAAAAAAAATTACAAACACTGTACACTTTCCACTCAGTCTTTTTTCACCAGCTACTGCTACAAACAGACAATGCCTGTTAGGTGAGAAATCAACTGCTGGTCTTCTCACCAGAATACTACAGTTCCTCAGAACCTCTTCCTAAAGATTTATAATAAAATTCTACAGTTTCGCAGCACATTTCAACACATTAGATGCCATGTGCAATCAGTGCTCCTCATGCCAAACTGCTTCTTCTACAGTTACACTGCAGCTCTGGTGCAGTGAGGTCTTAGAGCCTTGGTTTGGATACGCTACATCCCTTTCCAACACCAGGAGAGGACTTGTGGAAGCTACAGTCCCCCTGGAAGTGGGGTGGGACAGTTCACTTAGCTCTCCTTTTAATGAACAGGCAGCCCATACCTCAGAGGGGAAACATGCATCTGACATACTCCAGAAAGCATAACAACAAGAATTAGTCAAATTTTCATTTAAATGTGACTGGAAGGGTTTGGGCTCCTTCTTTCTTCTTCTTCTTTTTACTTGCTTTCAGAATTAATGTACTGGCATAATGCCTGTCATGAAGATGAAGGGCACTGCAGCTATAGCTCTTAAATGGCCAAAAAAACCCCAGGCTCACCTCAGAAAGCACAAAGCTAAAGACAGCAGCATTGCACCAAGTACCAAGGAGACTGCGTAAACACTAATTAAACTTCACTCTACACTCTTGTCTAGAAAACAGCCGTCCCTGCCTAAACTTCCAAAGGCTTGATCAGACATGATCAAGTGATAGAGGACTTCTCTTAGCCAGGTGTTCCTGCATTTCAACTTGCTGTTCTTTCAAATGGCCAGTATGCCCTGATCTTATCTGTTCTCTGTCCAGGCCTAGGGACAGCAGGATGGTCCTGAGATCACCCTGTATGTTTTCTCCTTCCTTCACCTTCATGTCTGTTCTCCTCACCTGCTGCTCTTTGTTGAGAAGCCCTGCATCCCGCTCCTCCCGAGGCTCAGGCAGCACAGGCAGGCCCTGAGTGCCGTGGAGAGGCCTGGTCATGAGCCCTGCAGTGCTGATGGAGACTGCCAGGGTCTGCTGCCCAAGCTGAGGATCCCCTCACAATGATGAAGCTCTGCCTGAATAGGCTTTTGGCATTCAGTACCAACCTCTCCCACAACTTCATCCCTTTAGGAATGTGGACACCCTACAGTGCTGTCACTGGCAGAATGACAAACCTCAAAATCCTTGCTGTCACTGTTGATTTCACTCCCTGTGAAGCCCCAGCCCTGGTTCAGGCCATTTCCATAAAGCTTTGTTTCCTAGCATGTGTATAAACAGCAGTATTCCTGTCTGCTGGTGGAGTAGAAATGGGAGCAAAGGCAGGCAGAGTCACTTGCATCTTGGGATTTAATCCAACATTGCAGCCACAGGGCAGTGCAGGATTTTGGTGAAAACAGTTTTTAAATTGTTACAATTATTCTGCAGATGAGTCACCTCTCTTAAACACACTGTAGACATGCTATACTAAGTTTAACAGAATCTCTCAGATTTTTTTTTTCCCAAAGATAACAGTTGTCACAACAAGCAGTTGCTTTTTGTGCTCTACAAGCCTATAGCTGTTTGGTGTTTGTCATGGGAGAGAGCTGTCCTTGAAACATGAGAATTACGAGGTCACCCTCAGAAAAATGCAGATTATGTTTTTAAGAAATCAGAACAAATAAATTAAGTTCTGTCACAACTTTTAAGGCATTACTAATCTTGAGTTTTAATGCTTTAGGTGTTTTGAAAATACTACAAGTACTTCACCACATTCTGCCACATCACTTTAGAAGGTGGTTTACCAGCCAAGGGCATGTGTAAATAGGGCCCAGAAGAATGAAGTTATTAGGGCTGTGATAGGGAGCTAATGCTTTTAGAGAAGTGGGTGGAGGAAACAGTGAAAACCACTTAAAAGCGAACATTTGCTCCAATTGCTACAAAAATATAGTGATTGCCACTAACACCTGCTGTTCCGTTTATGGACTCTGTTTGCTCAACTACAAGACATCATCCCAAAGGCAGGCTGCTAAGGAGTTTGTTAGTTTAAATCTGGTTTTTATGTCTGCAACATGAGTATTGTATCACTCATGTTTTTCCTCCACTACTACACGAATGACATGAGTCATTTCAACACCAGAAATGGTATAAATTCAGCACAGGATATAATGCTCTCCATAGCTCCTGCACATTTATTAGGTGTCCTTCTTTTCATTAGTTTGAATAACTTGCCAAATAATAATAGTAAAAATGTTCTGTTTTCTCTTTTTAACTTGTAAAGAAATGCAACTCTGGGAAAGCACAGTCTCTCTTTCTCCTTCCCTCACCAGTAACACAGAGCCTTCTAGTCTTTTGGAGGAGATATTTGAACGGTTGACACAGGCCACTACACATAAAGCAGCAAATTTGCTGTGCATGATGTGAATAATTACTGCATTATAGTTTTTGGGTTTAGGGCAACTGTTGACTTAAGCAAAATAAGCCTGCAGTCCAGCTGCAGATCCAAGTTTTCGTAAGTTTTCTTGTGTTTTTCCCTCCAGTGCTGTCTCCCTTAACAGTGACTCTTTTCAGACTTTTCAAGGTACAAAACCTTTACCAAATCCTCGAGCTCAGTCCTGCACACTCTGCTTTCACACATTTGGCTGATCTGAGCTTCTCCTTCGCTAAATATTTTCCACTGGCCTGAAAACAAAAACACAAAGGAGACAGATATTGACTTAGAAAAGGGCACAGGGATTTTGGAGACATTTACAAGCACTCTGCAAACCAACTGATTCACAGTGGTATGAGGGAATGTCCAATCCTCTCATGGAAAATATTCAAAGCATCTTACAACCATATAACATATAGTACACAATGACTTTGTTAAAAAAATAAATATGGATCAGAATATCACTATTTTTTTTAATTAAGTAGTCCTGCAAGTTGGCTCTATTTATTCAGCCATTTATGACACTGGATACCCTGGTCAGCTAAAGTATTTAAAAGTTGGGAAGCAACACATCTAAATGTTTCATGTGCTGTGAACTCTTCCTACCTGTGTATAATACAAAGTGTGACGGAAATTAACATTTCTACACATTTTTGATAGTATTAATAGAAATGCACTCTGTCTTGGTAACTAGAATACTACATTACAGGTAGCACTGACAAGCTTATGGAAGGCTGACAGCAAAAATTTAGGGAATTTTTAATAGGAAAACATATCTGTATCTCAATAGGTCTCTAATGATTCAGAATATATTATTTCTGGGAAAAAGACTTCTTAACTAGGAAAAAATTATAGAAAAATTTACAAGTTGTAATGCAAAAGAACTAGGAATTAAAAATCTCTACATCTTAATTCAATTAGCAAATGAACTGAATTAGTAATTGTTAACTACTGTCGCAATCCCAAACTGGATGAAATACAAAAACCAAATTGAATCAAGAGTGATAAAAGAAGTACATGTCCTTTCATAAAACACATTTTAATAATGAAGATATTGTTAAGAACATAGGACAGTAGTCTTTCAAATATAACATAAGTGTATGTAGAACCCCCTTAATACATCTGAATTTTTTCCCTTCTAAATTACTTTCTAAAACATTGGGGTAACTTGACATGTTGCATAAATAAATCCAAACTGTGCTGCTGTGCTGACATTAGTCATATTTCAGACTTATGTTAGCATGGGCAGAAAAGACCCTATATTGTACTTCATCAAAACACAGGAGACTAAGACAGCATGGACATGAACTACTTTTATATGTATCTATATTTTAAATTGCTGTATTTTGATTACTTAAACCTAAACTTATCAAATAGTGTGATCATGTACTAGAGGAAAATTTACTACATCCATTTGACTGTGCTGAATAAGAAAGTTTTTTCATGGCTATGATTATATGGAGAGTAGAAACTTCAGTAGGTGAGAATTTTACTTACTAAGGGTTGTCCTTGTTATCAGCTTGAAGTAAGGAAGTTCTTCAAATTCTCTCTTGGACAGCTTTTCAACATAGAAGTGACACAGAATCCCTTCAGCAAAGAAATGTGAAATGCATGTTACTGGAAATGTGCCCATTGTTCTCAAGCTGGAGTGCTGTCCTGCCTTTTTGTAAAATTTTCCGTCTATTTTCTTTTAATTCTGTTTTTCCACACCCCCCCTCGTTTTTTTGCTATTCCCCTGTAAATCCTCCTGTGAAATTGCAGTGATTGTGAGGTATTACAATGAGTTTGTGAGGGGTGTGAGAATTAGCCAATTCTTTTCCAAAACAGATGAATGCTTCCTTCTTATGAGTAAATGTAAGATTACAACAAAAGCCAAAAGTTCAGTGTCTTGGAGAAAAACAGTATAATTTTGCAGTCAGATACCATTTTGAGCCAGCAGGCAACATGACTGTCAAATCATTATGAGGCTTTGTGGCTTCTTAACACACAGGGTAGTTGTGAACCATCCAAAGCTCTGTGATTTCTTTTCTGCTCCCACTTTAGCCTTGGCTTTCTCCTTTAAAGCATCTAGAGATGTATCATTTCCATGTAAAAGGGTGCACTATGTGAGGATTTCCTGTGAGGAGCATATGCTTTTTGCTTAAAGTACATAGAGATGAGAGGATTTTTCTGAGGCTGGAGATAGTTTTTATTACACTGAAAGTTCTCAACTTGCAGTACTGCTTGGGCTTCTGAATGCTTCTCTATTTTGTTTTAATTTTACCAGTTAGTCTAGTAAAAGATATTGTTTCCAGTCTTACACATTTTTTGCCCATATTCTATATATACCATCATAGGTGTGTCATCACAATGGCAGATAGGTCAGACTGATTTCAATGGAAAGCTTTTTGGTCTATCCTCCAAGGTAATAGCCTCCAGACACTTGGTTCAAACCCTACCACCCATTTCTCTGCAATAAATTACACAGAGTAACAATGAAAACCTGTTTGCCATTCTGATTTTGCTCCCAATGAAGGGTAGGAGTTAGCAGAACTACACTTTTATGTGTTTCTAATGGGTTTTGTACAGAAAAATTCGAGTATGTTGGAAGTGGCTGTAATAGTGATATCCTAAAGAGCCAAAATAACAGCACTCTCAAAATCTTTGGATCTGTAAACTGTCCTGGGATTTTAATGGAAGATGATACACTGTTTAAAGAAAGAACTTGCTCAACTCACCTTTTCTAATTGTCCACACATGTATTTCTATTTGAGGTGGCTTTTCAATCTCTATTGCAATTTTCCTGATGGTTTCTTCTTCCTCTGTGAAAACGGATTCATAGACAGGAAATGTCTCTTTCCCACAGAAGTAATCTTTGTTGTCAAAGGTTTCACTTGGCACATCTTCTGTTTAAAAAACAAAAAGAACAGAACACATACTACAGCTATAACCAAGTCCTCCAGAACTTACTTGGCATCTATAGCCAAACATGGTTAGTTTGAAAGTAGAAAGTTCATTTGTATGGCCACACAAATCCATCTCCAGCTATTAACACAGCCACTTAACAGTGTTCTGTTCTGCCAGGTTCTGGTAGCCTGTCCATGGTGGCAACACAGTATTTATTCTTCTAATCCAGTCTCCTAAGGAAATGAGCTGTGTACAACAATGTGGTCTGGGAGACTCCTCACAATTTTTGAACCTGTTGTCCATGTTTCAGACATATTTGAAATAATGTTAGAAATCTCAGGGTAATAAAACAGCTAAATGAAAATTGGTGGTTGGTTAGAGTGAAGAGACCCAAATTAGTGTTTTGCTTGGGAAAAGAATCCGTGAGGTTTGCATTTTGCTTGGCAGCAGCCATGTGGCCAGTGCAAGTCTGAGCCAGCCACAGTGCATATTATCTCTTGCCCACCTGGTAAAGTTTTAGAGCATATAAGCAGAAATTGTAATTCTTCTGTTTGCAACTGGAAGTTCGACAGGAATATAAGAGAGATGTTACAGCTTAGAGGCTCAGACCACTGTTTGTGGAAACACCTAATAATTAATACGTCTCCACATATACAAGACAGACTGCAGGAAGAAGTTCAGCTTTCTTAAAAATGGGCACATAGGATCTCAAAAAACAAGGCAGTAACTTCCTTTTGGCCATTAATTTTTCTATTGAAGCCTGTTAGCCAGGTTTTGTTGACTGTTCTTCCAATGAAGGCTGTGGATCTCTGCTTCACAAGTATCCTAAAGATCTAGATACACACCTCCTGCCTGCCTACTGCCACTGCATCGTGTTTTTTCCCAGTAAGCAAGACTAGCAAGAGAAGGTGGGAAGTGTGCATTCTACATAAGTTTCTACATATGGCTGAGCAACTCATTTCCTCAGAGCATTCCTGCCCAGTGCATCACCAAGCAAACACACAAATGGGTACATAATGGAACTGTTTAAAGGCACATAAGGGAACTGGACACTCCTTTCTTTACCTTTTGTATCACATGAAACATGGCATGCCATTTGGCAAACCATCAGCTGAATCCTTTTAGCAGATTTTTCACTAGCTGTAGGCATTTATTTTAGTAATGTCTATGTAAGTTTTATCATTAGTGCAGCACAGACACAGTGCTAAATCTGTGATGTTAGTATTTACTTTAAGGATTAAGTTATGTAACTGACACCAATCAGAGTTTTGAATCCTTCTGGTACATTTTAAAAGGCAGAAATGATGTTATCTCTATGTGGATTTCACAAGCAAGAAAAAGGATTTGAAGGTTCTGTGGGCACTGTAGTGGGGGAAGGATGGGAGTCTTTTGGCAGTAATGAGCTTTCTGTACACATTTCTGTAATACTCTTTGGAAATGAGCATCAGGAAGCTGTGTTAACAGCAGAGAGAAAGGCAGTGACTGCTCAGAAGACATGCCAGCAGCATGTCCCCTATGTGAGGAGGAGCAGCAAGAGGAGAGCTGGCCAGGCAGCTCTGCCTGTCTCACACTGAGGCCTCTGCACACACCCACTGGAACATGGAACATGGTGCAGCTGCTGCTGTTCACATCAGAGCTTATTGCAATCAGGAGGCTTGAGCCAAGCCCTTTAACATGCACAGCATAAAGGTGGTCAGTGATCAATTTTGTTTTACCTGGACAGACTTTACAGCATTTTCCTTCTACTTTCTGAGGGTATTTGCAGGGATATTGTTCTGGACAGTGAATTTTCTTACATTCTTGTTTGGTGATGTTGCAGGTGCACAATACACACTCTACGATGCCAAAGGCCCGGAGATTGGGATGCCAAGATTCACCATGCGAGTATGTTTTGCCATTTGAAACACAAACTACAAAAGAAAAGAAAAAGAAGAAGAAGTGCAACTGGAAAAGGTATGTTCACAGGCTACCTGTCTATAAATATTCATTTGATTCATGCACATTTGTTTAAAGCAGCATCTCCATACACCATCTGTTAGCATCTCAGGCCCATTTTAACTTGGAGTTCCTTTACTTAAAATAGTCTGAGCCCATGGTCACCCTTTCGATGCCTTAAATGGCTGCCTGGAAACAGAGACTAGACAAGAATAAAGGAATAAAGGAGGTATTTGTTTGAAAGGCCTTCACATGTACACTCTGGGATCCAGAGGGTCCTGCCTCAGTGGATCCCAAAATGGACGACAGGTCATGAGTTCTTCCCACTTTGATATCAGCATTAATTCACCAAGCAGAATCCAGCCAAGGATGGAATTTCCCCAAGCTTGCCCCCCTCTCCCCAAGATGAAGGTTTACAGTTCTTGGGCCCAGGAGGGTCTGGGTGTCCTTGGAGAGCGAGCTGGAGAGGCTTTGTTATGTCTGTGTGAGCATGAGAGAACAGCACTGAACGAGCTCCAGGGAACTGCAGAGTTACACTAGCACTACAGGATTTGAAAAATATAAAAGTTAAAACCTAAGGCATCACTTTTCTGAGCAGTTTTGCCTTGATTCCAGCTCTGCTGACACTGATGTCCATTATGTTTTGAGGAAAACAGTGAAGGTGTCTGAGTCAAAGTGTCTGACCAGCTCCTCCCCCAGCTCATGCATTTCAGTTGTGCATTAACCAGCTTTTAAAACTCACTCCTTCCCCTCGTATTCTGAGTCCACACAGAGGACACAGCCTGCTACAGTGGCTTTGGCTGCATTTGAATTGAATTTGCAGATGACAGGTTCATGTCATTTACTACTGAATCATCTGCACAGCTCCAGCCATTAGCTGAAGCCAGCCTTTGCAGTGAGAGCAGTGCTATCAGCTGGATGGATTGGTGCCACCTGGGCCTTTTACTGCTTTTGCTTAAGAGTTTTGCTATGTAGAGCACAGAATAAACCACAGAATACTTGCAAAATTAAGTTTAACTCCTTTGTGGAAATATAAATGTCAATAGTTATATCAAGTAATTTGGTTTTTTGAATCACAAGAAAACATTAACATGAAAAGATGGCGTATGGGACTGAAATTTCATTCCAACAGCTTCTAAGAACTTCAGAATATTTATTCATCAGAGCCCCTGGGAGTCAGAGAAATACAGCTGACACAAAGAGAGTGGAAAAATCCATGCCTGGTAGAAGCCACTTTGGGTCACCCAGCAGTTGATGGGAATTATATCACTTTACACCATGTTTGCATTTGTCTTATAAATCCTACTTCTTTCTTTTTAAATATTTTATAAACACAAAGAAAAATGCAAACTAATCCTAACAAGGTGAAAGAAAGGGCACCGCCTGATTTCTAAAAGCAACAAAAGTGAAGCTGGGATATGTTGTAAATATTTCCAATTCTTCTAATATGCCATCATTTTTATTAATGTTTTTATTTGTAAAATATGTTCCTATTTTGCCTGTAACTTTCAAAAGCAATTTAATTTTTATCTGTAATCTGAAATTTATATCTAACTGGTAACAGATGTAACCAACTGGCTTTTACTTTACTGAGTTACTGAGATTTATGGGGAGTGTTTTTTGCAATGTCTTTCATGAGCTTATGCTATCATTTAGTTTATAATTTGCTACTTTTTTATTCTTTCTTAAGACGTGGGGGTTTTTTAGAGGTAGGAAACAGTTTTGTTTCTCAAATAAAAGGGAAGTTTTATCTGTATACTAAGAACACAGGAGAAAAAACTATAAATGAAAAAACTGTTAAGTACTCAGCTGCTCAGCAGCTTCTTACATGCTTTAATAGCATATTATTGCAAATTTCTATACTTATCTGGACCTCTTTTCCCCCAGCCAGAGTTCTCCAGATCCTTTATGAACATAAATACTGCCTGAATTCTCCCTCACAGGGGAAGGGATAATACATGACATTGTGTGGATACATACTCTCTGTCTTTTAAGGGTTGTTTAGCACAGAACAACTAAATATATACTCTGAGGTAGCAGATGAAGCCTCTAGCAGAAGCCAAATAATGGCAAATAACTTCTAGTTACCCTGATTCTCGTGCTCCTCATGTTCAGAATGATAAATCTGTATCCACACAACTGCACAGTACCTCCACGTCAGGAGAGCTGTTGTGTGTTTATTTTTTAACTTGTTGAAATGTGTCTCAAGAGACATGGGCATTAATTAATAAAACACTTGTTAATTGCACAGGAACAAAAGAAAACACATGGTCAGCATTCCTGTTTCCATCATGGGGATCTCTCAGACACTCTCCAGGCAGTGAGTGTCTAAAGTTATACTGCATCCAGAAATATGCTGTTCGTCTGTACGTTCTTTATTTGCTGAAACAAGTCAGTTAGAAACTCCTTTGATGATGTCTTCATGTGTGAATTACATGTCAAAGACATTGCACTGCGTGGAGATTCCTGCTCCTAGATTCAGCATAAAACACTGGCATGATCTGAATGCTTTTTCATGCTTGTTCAGGTGGATAATAAAGATCCTATAGCCAACATTCCTTGTGTTAGTTAATACCTCAAAAGATTAGTTGGCCCTAATACAAGGGATTTTAACTCTTTGTGGGTAGTTTCTAAGTGTATGCTGACTGGTATTTGTGGATAGATGCTCTTCTGAGCATGTGTTTTTACAGCTATTTCTATCTTCCTAGGCCTGTTCCTGCAGACTTCTGTTCACTGAGGTACACCCCCTGTGGGAACCGAGCATCTCACCCTTTTTACTGGACAAAACCTGCTGTCCCATTAACGGGTGAACTGGTATTTTCCCTTTATTTTTGTCCTTCCTGTTGTGCATGAGGAATATTACTTGAATATGGTTTGCCACATGGGCTTAAAATTCTGCTGTCCCCAAAATGTAGCATGTCCTATATTCTATTATCAGAAGGCACTAAAGGATTCTTAGAGTGAGATTCATTACATTGGTTAAATTTGCCTCTCTACAGCTCAGGCATCCAGTACAGGCTAATTTCCATACTCTGCTTCTTGTGTTAGTCACAGGGGAGGAAAAGCATCCCTTGCATCTCACTGTCTGAGGAAACTAGTTTGAGGTGGGGGAAGACATGAGACTGTCTTTCATGAAAATAATTTGCTAAGTCTTGGACGCAGAAAACCTCCTAATACTGCGGCAAAGCTTTATGGTCTGAGATTTGCAGGGCAATATATAAATATATAACCTGTTTAGCTATAAAAGTTACAAAATAAGAGAGAGTGTAAAGAAAATAACCACAAACAATCTTCTGCAGGTCAAGTCACCATGTGAACAAAATAGTGAATCTAAAGGCATAGTGGTGGCCTTTGTGGCACAAAGCACTCACTTCCCTGGCAGCCACTGCATGAGCTCTCTGAATTGTGGGGCACAAGCCTACAAAGTGATTCAGAAAGTAACACTGCCTTTGCAGAGTGAAATGCACTGTTGTACATATAGCCAGAATTGATCCCAGTCAAGAAGGAATTTCATATCCTCAATAGTTTATTGCTTTTACATCCCTGATTTGCATTGGATTTTTTGATAGCAGTGTGAATTTTAAATATTCTGCTGTATATTTTGGGAGGTCTTTTTGAGCTCTAGGTGACTGATTCCTGACCCAGAGCAATACTGTAAGAAGTGCTTGTCTTTACCTCGTCCATGCTTATGCTTGTTGTTGATGACGATTTGTACTATTGTTCCTGAGGCCTGCTGGGGATCTGGTAGGACTCCACGGTTACTCCTGGCATTGGGAAATCGTGGAATGTTGACTACCTGCCTGGCAGAGCTGGGTGACATGTCGTAGTGGGAGCGATGGTATGAGTGTCTCTGTTTGGGGACAGAAAGAAAGCAGGACAGTAAATGTCTCATTCCAATGAACAAGGGGAATGAGTATTGGTGGACTATAATAGTAGTAGTAGTGGTAGTAGTAGCAGTAGAGCATAGCATGTTTTCTAGAGCAAAACCACTGTTTCTTTTCAGAGAATCATTTTCCAAAATGTCCATGAACCTGAAGGTTTCATATTACAGCCCTTATTTTATAAGACGTGATTCTTCCCACTCATCCAAAGATCTGCTGGTTTATGTATTTAGGTAGTGCACCTAATGCTTAAAAGCCCTTCAGATTCTCTCCAAATGCTGTTAAAAAAATCATCTCTTTAGCAGTAAGTTGTTAATGGATACTTTTACCACCAAAGACAGTGAAGCTCTAAAGTAAATATATATGTGTGTATGTGAACTGGGAAGCAAGTATTTGCAATTATTATTTAAAGCAATTCTTGCATAGGAAACAAATACTGTCAAATCTTATTCTTATAGAGCATATACAGCAAAAATCAAATCCAGAGACCAAAGGAACTCCTGACAGTTTCTAATTTAGCATTATTCACGAATTCAGGTTGAGTGAAAGAAACCTATTTTGAGCTAGATTCACAGAACCCAGGATGAGGCAGTATGTATTCAGACCCATTATCATCCTATTGTCTTTTTTCCCCAGTGTACTGCCATGCACAGCACAGCAAGAAAGTATGTCTTTAAACTCTAGGTCCCACTTACAGCTTCCCTGTTTGCTGGCTGGCGGAAGATGTCTCCATCAGAATGTTCCCATGATAGTTCTCCATCTCCTGTACATGAAGCAGAACAGTCTCAGTTAGAGGAGTAACTGTGCAACACCTTTGGAGATACAGAGGGGAAAAGCCTCACCTGGCTTTAGAGCTATATTTAGGGTCTAGTCAGTAGCAGAGGAATGAATATGAAAATCAGAAAATTTTAATATTAATATATTTGGCCATGCAGGGAGCAGAAACTGACTCAGTTTCTTCCCCATGAGCTGTGCTAGATCTTTGCAAATAATTTGTTTAGGTTTGCATTTCATAGAAATCACAGAGGAGAGATAAAAGAGCTTCTGCCATATTGAAAAGGACAAGGAAGATTATGAAATTAATGATAATTTTATCCTTTTTAAGTAAGAGCAGTAGACAGGAGAATACATTAAAAAAGCCCTGCATCAGTGCAGACAGTACAGGGTCACCTCTAGTACATAATTTGATGTAATCTCACCTCTCATATGGAAATGCTAATGAACTTGTTTCTCGTTAGTGACTGTGTCTTGTTAGTGACTGATTTCTCCAGTGTAATGCTGGTTTAGTGCATAGCTGTCTGACACTTTGTGTTTTGAAAGTCAAATTGGTTTTTGTAACTGAAAGAGGCTGGTTTCAAATACAGCTCAAATAACTACCTAGTAACTGACATCAGACAATTAACAAGGATTTACTTTAATTAACTGTCAATGTATTACATTTAAAACAGTATATCACTGTATTTCATCCTGGGAACAGGACTGTCACTTTGCTTGCTTCAGATCAGGTGGCTTCACAAGCAGTTTGCCTGGCAAAAAGTTTCGAGATTTGTAAAGATACAGTGGAGTAACACAGCAAAGCAGCAAAGAGTGAGGAACGATCTCTATGCAAAGGAGCACTGCAGAGAGATCCTCATCCTTGTTCTGCCTGAGGTGACATGTTCATGCAGCACAGAGCACTGCTCTCCTGAGACATCAGCTCAGGTCCTCCGTGGTGCCACACATAAGTTAATTACCACTGCGTGCCCCCAGGGTAAGCAGCTTTGTCAGCCTGCTGCACTGATGGGACTACACAGCTTCTGTGCAGGACCTCGATCCTTCCAATTGTGCAGGGCTCTCTGCATCCTGCTGCTTTATTAGCACTGATATACTCTCAAGTACCTTCTTGCTAGCTCAGCCCTCTGCTGCTCAGAGCTTTTGGTCCAGTTTGTGCACTGAGTCAACTCCTCAGGTCAGGGGCAGTGGGACTATGCTGGTTTGTATTTCACAACTCTTGCACTATAGGGAAAATTATACAACCAACTATGTAATACTCCTTACTTTTACCATGCAATTGTATTGAGTTCAAACCAGCAGAATATCAAAATAATACAGCAGCATAAAGGTGCAAGCAGGAGAGTTTTTCAAAGCATCCTGGCATCACTGATATCAAGAGTGGCACTTCTGAAAAGCATAGGTACCTTTAGGTGCTTAGCTGCATCTTTGAGAACAGTTCATAGATGCTTAGATCCCCTGGGAGTGATGATTCAAGTGCAATTGTACTGATAGCGAGATAAAATTCATTTAGATATTCTCAGACATTTTGGGCTTTTAGACAGACCATTAGGTTTAGACATTCAAAAAGGCTGGGAAAGCCCCTAGAATCAAGTGTCCTGTGTGTACAAGATCTAAAATGCGGCTGCTAGTAAAATTCTGAAGTCATATGAATATTGTCTGACAGCTCATTTAAAGTGTAGCAATTGTCCTTTCCTCTGAATTGAAATTCTCATGTCTTGCACAACTTGAGTAGGTCTGGTAGCTTGTCAGATAGAAGCCCATCTTTTATTAAAAAGCTTCTCTACCCAGAGTAATGGCAGCTACTTCAATACATCATTTGAAGCCTTGATTTATCTCATTAGGGGGATGCAACTTTCTCATCAGTGCATTCTCACCTTGTTTCATTTTAAGAAAACAAAGGCAGCAATGTTACCTTGCTGGCACTCACAGAGTAATTTCCCAACATGCATGGGATTGTAATTACATGGGAAATTTGCAGACAGTGTCCTAAGTGACAGTGCTCTGACAAAGCACTTTGTCAGAGACAAGGCTCTGAAAGGGGAAGGAATAAATTCAGATCCTGTCCTCCTGTGGCTGTGCGTGAACTTACCTCTGCAAACTGGACAGCAGGACTCTGGAACAGAAACTGGGAAAGAGCAAGTTAATTTGGGACAAGTCTTCAGTCCACAGTACACATTTCCTTCCTGCCAGTAAAACACAAAGAGGAATTTAGAAGGAGTTGTCGATTGTCTGGTAGTGTATATTCATTTTTTATGGACATGCTTAAATCTGTGTTTACATAAATGCCACTCTATGCAAAAGTAGGATATATATTGGAACAGTCTGTTCAGCACTTGTATTAAATTCTTAGTTCACGAAGAAGATGATGATGATGATGATGATTTTATGAGAGAAAGTACAGAGGTGCCAGTAGTTGATACTGAAGAGCTGGTGGGATTGAGAGGGATGTTCTGGTTCAGACACTGGCTCTGAAGAGTCCCTGGGTGACTGCTCAAATATACTGGATTTGAATTGTGACATCTCAGGAATGGCTCTGTGGCCCAGTGCCAGTTCAGAGCTGTCCACTCCCAGCCTTGGGGCTCTTTACTTATCAGCTCAGTCTAAATGAAATCAGTCATTGGCTTAGTGCTGTATTTTCCAGTTAGGTTGAAGGGAAATATTCTATATATGCCAAGCAGCAGCATTTTACCTGCTGCATCTGCATTGTAAGTTCATTTACAGCAGATGCAGAGTATGCTTTGTGTACGGTGTTTAAGAGGTCATCTGGCATTTATTTACCAGGTGCTGTACACTGGCTCTGAGCACTCTCATGAATTTCAGCATTAATTCTCAGTTCCCAGCCTTTGCTATGTATTGCATATATTTCAGTGTCACCTCTTCTAGAAAGGAGAACTGGAGCATGGACAGAGCAGGGCTCTGTTAAATCATGTTACTTACTGAGCAGCTGCACTGGGCACACTGGTTTGCTTGCCTGTTTTGGAAAAGGCCTTCAGCCACAAACATTTCGCCATGGTTGTAGGTGGTGCCATTGTATTCACAGGACTTCCCGGTGATCTTGCTGCTTACTGAGAAGAGAGAGTCTTCTGGAAACAATAGGAAAGGAACACTTCATGCAAATGTTCTTGATAATTCACAATGTCATAAATAAAGGGGAAGAAAAGCTTCCTTTCTCCCTCATTTCTCTTTATTATGGAAGAACAAGTTTTGGCATGCTACAAAGTATGAGTGATATACTGCTACCTTGCTGAACTTTGGTAATGCACACTTTGAGTTGACTGTCCCTGTTAATCCTAGGATGCTGATGATCAACTGCAATGCCAGCACTAATAGCCCTGTCTCAGGCTGCAGTATTTTCCCTTGTTCTGTAGCATTTGGTATTAGGTCAGAGGGGTGTAGTTATGTGCCTAATTGTTACATGTACGTGGCTCTTTCCTGCTTTAATATGAAAGGCATTCTGTGCATACACACAGAATCCCACTATCAATAGCACTGTTCTAGCAGGGTTCCCCCCCTCTTTCTTTCCCCCCCCTACCTCTGGGTACTGGTGGGTTTTTTTAATGATTTCTAGTATTATAGCCCAGAGGGGACCTAATTGCAGGTTAGCAAGTTGTGCCACAGGGCATGCATGATTCCATGCCATCCACAGGCACATTTCTGCTCCGCTACCTCCTTCTGGTGGAGGAGCAGAAATACTGATGATGGGACTGCCAGGAGAGAGCTATGTACTAAGTAAATGTTCCTAGGGGCCTTCACAATTCATTGCTGCTGTTGTTTTCAAAATGAGCAAAACTTGTCAAAGGCAGATGCCAAAAGCTAGCCAAAAGTTGATTTTTCTCTGACGTGCGTTTTAATGTGAGATGTGCAACTGTGTGAACTTTATTTGCAGAACTCAGTGTATATGACAAAGTGCATGAGATGGCAGTGTCAATTCAGCTCTGAAACCTCCTGCTTCAACTCAGTATCATATTGAGTTCTGCACCACATGGGTTAAATGTTTTTCTGAGACATAAAGCTATCCATACCTTATGCTAAAATATCCCCTTGATTGTTCAGCTATTCACAGTTGATAAACTGTGCAAAGGGATTACACTTTACCCATGAAATGTAAGTTACCTGATACTGCTTGGGCAGTGAACCTGGCACTACATACTTACATTCACATGAATTTAGCATCTCAGCATGGGAAAAGACATTTCAAACAAGGGCTCTGTGGAAGTAACAGTGGAGTGTTTGTTCTCTGGAGCCCAAATCACTGCAAATTTCTAGGAATGCAGCTGAAATTTCAATCAGTGGGCTTGGGCTTTCATGTAAAAGAAACCTAACCTGAAAATTCAGGTTTTGCTATAGTCTCTTTCATTATCTATCAGATAAACCTGGAGATTTTTTTTGTGAAACCATGACACCACAGAATTTACATTTTTCAGCTGTGAGCTTAAGTGAAAGAGCAGTTTTCTGCTGGCATGCACTGGCATTAAACACTGTCATGTAGTTTTCCATAAAAGCATGCATTAATTACATCGGTCTATCAAATATTAATATTTTAAATGGTAAATATCAAATCTATCTGTGGAGCATACATGTACTACAGTATTTAAGAGTGTATGGGGTCAGCAAAGTCCCTTCTTTAGGAGACTGGCAGAAGTCAGCTAGTTAGGGTTCCTTGCCTGTCATTTCATTGCCTGACACACTTGGTATTCGCACTCCCACCTTTGAAGCATTGGATGCATCATTATTTCAGTGCAATCAAGAGTGTCTAATGACACCTTTCCAAAATCTTATAAAGAGTACAGAGCCCTGACAACACCTGTGTTTAGTGCTTTTGGCACTTTCTGTATAGTTTGCTAGTCAGGCACAGTCTGGAATGGCAAGATGTATGCTCTAATTAAGACATCCTTTGAAAGTCATCAGCAAAAGATTCAATTGACAAATTCAAGTACTATTTAGGCACGAATATTGGAAAACATGGATAAAGAGACACTTCTCAGGACTGTGCCCCTCCCAAAACTTATCTTGGGCTTTCTGAGAGACATCTCATGGAAAGCAAGAGGAAAGACTGACAAACCTTTAGTTATCTCCTTGCCCCTTGGGCAACTGGAAGAGCAGAAGAACTGGAAAGAAATGAAAATGGAAGGAGAAGTGAAAGGATAACAGATGGTGCTTGACTGGATACAAGGCTGTGTTCACACAGCCTCTGCAGGACGTTGCTGTGCCCATGTGGGATGTCTGCCCAAAACCAGTGTGTGGCTTGTGGTCTGACATTTGCAATGACCAACACCTGAATGCTCACCATGACTCTTTGGAGTGTTGGATGAAGAGAGTTAATTTTACTGCAGATTTCCCTTGGTATATGCCACATCACTCACTTCTGTAGGAAAGCACCAAATGCCCTTAGACTGTGGCTTCTAAATCAGGAAGAAGGATGGTGAAACTTTTATTGCTTGGAAAATGATGGCGCAGAGTTGCACTATGCAGTTGTTTTCATCTATGTTTCTTTTAATTGATCACAGATTTGGGCCTATAACAGCTAAATCATAACACGCAGCCCAAAATCTACCTGTCTGGAATATGGGATGAAATTCTATGGCTCTTTTAAACCTGAGAATCAGAGGATCATTAAGGTTGGAAAGGACCTTTAAGATCATTAAGTCCAGCTGTCAACCTACTACCACCACCGTGTTGACCACTAAACCATGTCCTCAAGTGCCATATCCACACGTTTTTTGAACACTTCCAGGCATGAGGATGCCACAGCTTCCCTGGGCAATCTGTTCCAATGCTTCACAACCCTGTTGGTCAAAACATTCTAAACATATCTAATGTAAACCTGCCCTGGTGCAACTTGAGGCCATTTCCGCTCATCCTGCCACTTATTACCTGGGAGATAAGACACCTCCTTCCTTTCAGGGAGCTGAACTCTTATTTGATTAAATAATTTTAAGAAAAGTCAATTTCAATTACAGAACATGAGACCATGGTCTAAGTCCTATACTGCACAAACCTGTCCATATGAGCACCTGTTAAAACATTAATGACATATTTCATTATTGCACAGTTAGGTCTAGAGTAAGTTTTCAAATCAAGACCACGTTACTTGTTATTGCAAAAAAATATATACAGTCATTTATTGGAGATGGCATATGGAGAGCACAAGTGATCCTCTCCAAACACAGGATTTGCCTGGAGCTGCAAGGAAGATTTGTTTATATTCTGTGTCCAAATACAATTTCTGTCTGGTGCAATTTCTTTCTCTCTAAAAAGAAAGAAAGCTGGTGTGTGACTGACTTTCTTCAACTGGGACTTGGTTTCTTTTCTAATGCTTTTTAAATTATGGCTAATTAAAGGAGTTCAGACTCCCCCATGATATCATATTCTCCTGTAGAATATGAAATTAGAGTCATTGTGGTTTGTTTTAATAAGTGCCACGTCTGAGCTTTGAAAAATCTTGTCATTAATATTGATATCAGCATACATTATTCTGTGCCTTAGTAAAGACTGGTTAGAATCAGAATAATTAACTGCAAATATACTGCATTGGTCAAAGCTCTATTTGTAAACCTTGCTTCCTAATCAGGATTGTTCCCAAAGCTTTATCTGGCATTTTAATGGTGCTGGCTAACATTGCTTTAATTAGCTGCTGCTGTAAAGTACCAGGCAACCATCTGTGTGAATCCTTTTAATTAACTGGGTTCAATCTGAGTGCTTTTTTCCTGGCATTTTTAGCATGTCAGTGGAAGCAACATACAACATATAGAGTAAAGATGTTATAGCATCAATTGAAAAGGAAATATCTCTGTTTCTGTGGTTGGCATTTGTTACTAAGGGCTCAGACTTCTGTATAGAAGTTGAGAGGCCATGTTTACATTTGTCTACAATTTAGGGTGCTCAAGATAAGACTGTGAGTCTGCAATATGGATAGCAGAGATTTATCACCAACATTAGCATGAGGTAATGGCAGGAGCCAAGATGTACAACCTGGGCTTCACATGACCTGATATGGATTTGAATTTATCCTGTAAGTAACTTTAGAGGTTAAACCTGGCTGAAGAAATCCTTCAGATTTGACAAACAGACAACAGAATACAACTGTATAAAAAATGGATTAGCATCAAAACAATTCTTTTTCAAAAATGAACTGGATACTATGGTGACTATACCTGAATCCTTATATCCAAATATTTCTCTTTTCCAAACATGGGATTCTGTCCAGCGTCTTTTGTCTACCTGGGCTGTTTTCACTGATATCTTATACATGCAAGCAAGTTCCAGCCTCAATTAAGCCAATAGAAAGGTTTCCTTCAGGATTCAGCCAACATATGTGCTTGAATGCAGCTTTTTTAAGATTGATGCTTGTACTGCTGATCTATACAAACAGGATTTGTATCAACTAAGAACTGTAGTACAACTTGAGGTGAAAGTTCACTATGAGTTAGAAGTGCATACAGGTATGGTTCACAGATTCCATTAATTGTGGTTCATTTGACAGAGTATGTGAAGAAACAGTACAGCAAAGTTTGCCATGAAGAGATGCTACCTTAGTGTGAACTGCAGCACCAATGCCTTCCTGATAGTCTGACAAAAAAGCATTAGATATGAATTCCATAAACCATAGACATTTTATGGAAATTTTCTGGTTCAGTGGAATCTGCTCCAATTACATATTTTTTCACGGAAGGCTGTCTGGGTTCTTGATGGTCTGCCCATGACTTGAGGTGTCCAAGGGCCAAGGTTTGAGGGAAGAATCAAAAATGTACACATACCCAGCCTTCCTGGCTTCTGGAGCTTTCCAGCCGTCTGGGAGAAACAGAGGCTGTGTCACATGGATCACAGTTTTGGAAACACCATCTTTCAGCTTTTTATGTTTACAATTCTATTCCTTCCTGGATTATTATAAAAACTTGGTCCTGAGATGCTTTACCCTTGCTTGGATATGAAGCAGAAGAGCATCAGTTATTTGCAACTAATCCCTTGAATACCTTAGGCAAATTCCATGGGCAGTTCCTGATGCTTGAAACAGTGGTAACTTCTGCAAAAGTATTTATGTGCAGAGAGTGAAAAGCAGTAACCAGCTATGAGCAATCTAGCCTTTTGGGAAATGAGGGCTGACTTATTTGAGGAATGGCTTTAGGATCCAGGCCTTACTACAATCAATTAATCATTGAACTTGGATCCTTCTGGATAAAGACAGGAGGTATGGGTATAATTACTAACAAGCAACTTAGGACAGTACCAGACATACTGCTAAAACCACCTCAGAATCAGTACAATCATGCTGTGATAATCAGTGATATATTTATGATGTGACATGTAAAAGATAAGAAAATCAGCTGCTTTTGGGCGGTCCTTGCCACTGGGGACACTGAGACCTCTTGGCTTTCAGACAGTTACTGTGCTGAGTTGTACTGACCTGCAGTCAGTAGCAGGTTGAAGTGAGTGTACTCCTGAAGAGATTATACTCACTGTACTGCACACCTTGGCCAAGAAAGGTGCAGGCAAAGCTCATGCTATTCATAACCCTCAGCAGGGTCTGCTGGGACTCTGCACAGCACCTCAGGAAGGGTCTGTGGGGTTATATTGCATCTCTATGAGGTGCTTTCTCGTACAATATTCTGTCCATTTGTGTTAGTACATAACACTCTCACTATTGCTTATTTTAACATCAGAACATCTGGCAAAGAACATTTTTTTTAAATCTTCCAGACTCTTGGCTTGCTGACTTAGAAACTATTTTTGAACTGCAACATTCAGAATCACCTAGTGTCATTTACTGAAAAAGATATGCTTTTAGTGTCCAGCAGAAAGGCTGAGTGCCCAGCCTGGCTTGGGTTTTACAATTTGTCTATTTTATTAACCACCCTTATAAAAACAATCAAGTGCTAAACAATATGAAATTAATCAGAAGGTCTAATGCCTTAAAAAACTTACCATACTGGGAACTGTTTTGTAGATAGTCTGTTTTTTTTTAAAGCAGACAGATGATAGATTATGAATTTGAATCCAGAGAGGATTTTATGAAACATGTTTTCTGAATCAACACAGAACATAAGCATGCACAGACCAAGAGAGTGAGGATTGTTTTGGAACCATATTCACTAGAGAAGCAATTGGATTCTGCTGTAACTCCGGGACAACTGTTTGCACTGACATCTCTTCTGCACATTTCCTTGTATTCCCAGTGAGTTTTGCTACTTAATGTACACAATTGGAAGTGTCAGTTTAGTTGCAACAGGGACTCCTGAGGTCTCTAGGCTGTATCCTCATGCAGGAAACTGTCTTTGGACACCAGCTGACCAGTGATCTCACATGCTGCTTTCTGTACCTCAAGTTGTAACAGCATCATGCAAGGCTGCATTACTTTCCTTGTAACTTAAAATTTGCCTAAGAATTATAGGTTACCCATTCAGAAGCCACACATAAAGAGCCATTATGAAATAAAAACACAGTTCTTGGAAATGTGCAGACCACAAGCATTTCTAATGCCAGAGGGGAACAGGACTAGAGTATGAAAGTACTTCTTCCTACTTTGCTTATCAAAAACTCTGTGAAACCTAAATCAGCTCAGGCACACGTACAGCCCAACACAAGTGGAGAGTACTTTGATGACCTGACATCTGCTTTTGGAAAACTCTTTGCTCAGGTTGGACTTGCACATACCCCTAGGTCTCTTTGTTAAAAAAATATAGTTAATTCTCCTCTTTGACGGAGTCCAGGTCTTTTCCTAGAAACAAACTATTCCGTAGGGTAATGTACATGTAGAAAATATAGGGATGAATTTTGCATACCAAGTGGTTTTCATAGCAATGTTAAAGACTACAAAATACGCTCCATGCTCCACTGCAAAAGATTAATTCCAGGAGGCCCCAAAATACTACTACCTGAAATGATCTGGAATAACAATAATGAGATAACTTATTTATGTACAGATTCTGAATGGGAAATGGATTCAAACTGAAAGAGAGTAGGTTTAGATTAGATATTAAGAAGAAATTAATTACTGTGGGGGTGGTAAGGCCCTGGCATAGGTTGCCCAGAGAAGCTGTGGCTGCCCCATCCCTGTGACTGTTCAAGGCCAGGCTGGACAAATCTTTGTGCCACCTGGTCTAGTGGAAGGTGTCCCTGCCCATGGCAGGGCATTGGAACTGGAAGACCTTTAACGTTCCTTCTAACCCAAACCATTCTATGATTCTATGAATTTACTTTTCTAGTTACTTTTGATTGCACAGACATCTGAAACGTTTGGATCTTCTGCCACCCTGATGTACAAGAGGAAAAGACAGTAAATCTAAGCACTTCAAAATTCACTTTGTGAGGGGACCAGGGTAAATGTTTCTCTCCAGCTTTTAAAATGCTATATGCCTCTTCTGCCTGCTGGAACAGCCACTTTGACAGCTAGACAAACATGCAAAGATGTGAACAGTTGTTGAGTTGCTCTGATTAGCAATGTCTGAACTTCTTTCACCTATGTAATCAGAGCTCTGAAAAAGTGGCAATGAGTCTTTGACTTCTTCAGCCTTGGTGATAAGTTCCAAGGGGTTCAGCCAAAGCTCTTCCCAGTCCTGGAGAACCCTAAGTGCTAGTAAAAGATTCCAAGTAAAAGATAAAGAAGCTTGCCTCCAGGCAAAAATCCTCTGTGTTAGGCTCTTGCCTCTCCTACCTATAAGACAATAGAATAGGGTTATTGTATATAAGGAACAACTATTCAGTATGAGACATATTTGGAATGGAGGAATAAATATGTGTTGATAATCTGATCCTTACAAATTCAAAACAGAGTGGCCTAAGACTTAAAAGAGGTGAGGGAAGCATCCTGCAGAGATTATGCAGCTTTCTAGGAGAGTGACAGCAAGATTTTGATCATAGTTATGTTGAATAAATCTGGAAAAACTCTGTTGATTGAACTAACCCTGATGCTATGTGTTCAAACCAAACTGCATTTTTAAAATATTCTTTAAAAAAAGATCCTCATGTTTATATGGAAAAAAAGATCACATAAATTATACTCTTCTGTGTTTATGCAGTGCATTTTATGCAGAAATAGTAGTACTTTATATAACACAGAGCACTTGCCTATTTTCCTGCACTTCCAGTGAAACTAAGGTACAGTAACAACAGTAGGTTTTCTTTGTACTCAGAGATCCAATTAATGTTTGTCTGCTGACCCATTTGTACCAGAATGGCCAGTGCAAAGAAGCAGATAGCTGGGAACATGGATTTTCTCATTCTGCCACTGTGGTTCACATCCCCAAAAAGCCCTTCGGTGCAAGAAACTTTCTGTGGCCATATTTTGTCCACTTGGGTATGAGGGGCTATGCTGGCATTACTTGGTGAGAGGGGCCAAATGCAGAGGTGCTAAAGAAAAGAGAGTAGACAGGGAATCTCTGTCTTACAGGCAGTGAGGGACACTGTGGAGCAGAAGTTTCACGGTGACCTGGGATAAAATGTGCTCTGTTTTTTCCAGAAATTTTCACATCTACGAAACCTTCCTCAGTATCTGTAAAAGCCTCTTGCATATCTTTGTCAGCACCATCGACTCAGTTCTACGTATTCTGGACTTGCTCCTAGTGCACCTTCAGGGCTGGATATCTAAACTGAGCCCAGGGAGCCAGCAGCACACGAGGGAACAAACTGCTATTGCAAACTGGCTGTTTCAAGGTCAAAACCACCAGCTGCTGAAAGGAGACATTTTTTACAGTGGTAAAAAAGTTTTTACCCCTGTCAGATCAAGTAGGGTAAAACACAAATATTCAAGAGCTACTTCATCACCAGAACTAAGTCCTGATTCATCATCTCATGAAAATACAGGAACCTCAGATGAGAAAACCTCTTACACTGTTGTGGTGCAGGGTTATCTTCTAGGGGTCAGCTAGGATTATTTTAAATCACCTTTGTGGCTGGAAGTCCACAATTGAGGAATTGTAGCACAGCATAAGAGACCAAATGGATTTCTTTCCTATTAAAAATTCTTTTGCTTAATTTCTTCCTTCTACTTTTGTTTCCACTCTACTTGAATATGTCACCTCAAGGTCTGATCTGAAGTCCATTGAACTAAACAGATTTGGAACCTGGCCCAAACACCTACTCTGTGTGGCACAGTGAAAAGGCGGTTTCCCCTTTTATCTTCTGTCTCATATTTTTACCATATTCCTTAGTATTTCTAGAGAGAAGGACTATATCATCACCAGTAACTGCATCTGTTCTCATAGAAGATTGAATCCAAAAACTATCAAAGTTAATAGAAATCTGTTGATTGACTACAGTAGAATGTGGATCAAGCCTCAGTCCGTGTGCATTTAGCCTTTTCCCTCAGTCATGCTTCACAATCCAAATTATCACAAATCTGTGATTTAAAGAAACATAGATGATGTGTGAAAGTTCCTTTAAAAAACAACCAAAGCTGTGCAATGAAGTTGTCTTTAAAGTAATGGCGGAGGCTGACAATAAATGTGGATGGAAAAGTTGTGCACTATCCAAAAACTGCAAACACAAGCTCTAAACAAAATCCATATGTGCCTCTTGGAGGTGCAGGTGTCAACGATATTAAGCCACAAAATGCTTTACATTAAAATAACTTCAAGGACCAGGTTAAGCTCTAAAAACTCCAGGGTAATTCAGAGTTAATCACCACAGCTATTCTTTAATATGGTCAGACGGTAGAAAGTGTATGAAATTCATTGCTTGAAGGAATTAGTAGCACCTTATCTGGACACTCTGAACTTCCATACAGATTCAAGGCAAAGATGTAGTTTCAGTTTAAACATTCAAAAGGCTATTGGTTGTGTTTTAGCTTTCTAGGGCTAAAGTCAAGCTCTTCACATTATTTTAATATCTTTTCTGCAGCTTAATTTCCTGTGTTTTCTTTTATAGTTGCATAAAAAATTGCCCATCAATTGCCCAGCAACTCTGAAGGACTCATAAAACACTTTCTAGGTTGCTCTACTTTAATTCCTGCTCTCAAGTTAAACTATTATATGAATCCACCACTCTCCTGCCAAGGAAACAAATTAAATGAAGCTTTGGTGCATTCTGAGTCCTCTCTGAAGCCTCTTTGAAGGTCTTGGAAGTTATCTTGGAAAAATTCTGAGCAGCTTATCCTATGCTGTTATGTCAGTCCAAAGAATGGAAGTTCTGTCATCCATGTGGGAAGATACGTATTTTTTCAATGCATTTTGGATGCTGATATACAGATAGATTTTTTTGAATTTTTGTGGTCAAAAAAGCAGGATGGAAACAAGCAGTAACCTCAATCTGGTTGTGATAGCAAACATTCCTTGTGAAGGTAGTGACAATGACAAATCACAAACCAAAACAAATTATCTAAGCACAAATCAATAGGAAAGAATTAGACATTTCCTTGGAATGCCTATGCCATTACATTTCTAAACCAAATTTACTTCCAAATAAATAATTAATTTGAACTATCTGACAACTACCTATTGTTAGGACTCTCTCACTTGCTGATATGGGAAGGGTAGGTGGTAGCAAGAAGGGTTGCATGGAGAATGGAAGAGCTGGTATGCCTTCCTCCATCCCAAAAATGTTTATGCATTGAAGGGTAAGAAGACTAGAACTGAGAGGCTGGGAGCTCTGGCATGTGAGCTGGGTAGAACCCAAAGCCTCTTCACCAAATGGTTTAATGTATGTGCATTCTGCAATGGAAAAATCACTCCACCAGAGCATTTCAACAGTCAGGGTTCAAGATTTTGGTTGTAATGCAGTGCAAGATGTGCTGCACTACACACATGTACTGTATTTACTTATAAAATGTCTGTCAGGTCAACAGGTGTTCTACATGCCCTGCACCTTGCAAGGCTGAGTCTTTATCTACACTGCAGAGTACAGGGTGTCACCTGGGCTAGTGCAGTTACTGAGTGAAGGTAGCACTGAGCTCATGGCAGGCACATTTTTCCTGCTTCTGAAGCAAGTTTTGCAGTGCAGTGAGTTCTGCGCTGTCCCAGGATCTAAAATAGCTAGTTCAAAGATTCAGGTATTACTGAGTCATGCTGCAGTCTACCCTGCAGACAGAGCCTCACTTATTTTTAGGTGATGTTCTCAGACTACTGTTGTGAGATGCCTCATCTGGTCCATCTTTAGACCAGCTATGTATATAGGTGTCACCTGGCATTTCTGTATCTAAAGATGAACAAAAGTGTATCAGAAAAGTGTAATAAAGAAAAAGAAAAACCACAGTACCAAAGCAGCTTAAACATGTTACTAACAATTAATGTTCTTGGAAGGCAATGTGTTTAGTCGAGGCAGCAAGCTTAAAACACGATGGAGCCAGATGGGATGATTGAAACATCAGCGTGCAGCC
This sequence comes from Vireo altiloquus, assembly GCA_013396875.1. Classification (NCBI taxonomy): domain Eukaryota; kingdom Metazoa; phylum Chordata; class Aves; order Passeriformes; family Vireonidae; genus Vireo; species Vireo altiloquus. The sequence goes on along the minus strand of VZRF01015120.1, from coordinate 1,059,906 downwards.
TTATCTGCTGAGAAATCAAACCAGCAAGTGGAATGTGGAAACCCTTTCTAAATCCTGCAATTGTGAATTTTTGCTTCTGATGTAAGCTTTTCTTAGGTTTACATATTTGATCTTTAACTAGACTCTAAATGCTTTGATTCATAACTGTTGAATGTAGAAATTATACAATCTGTAATAAATGTTCCAGCCTTAAAGGTGCTGTCCATAGAAGTGCCATTAAAGACAGCCACAGCTAAATGCTCGAAGAACTGGTACATGAAGTTTATTTTCATGACAGGAGGCAGGAGCTCTGAATCCACTCTTGATGAAAAGTTGATCCAGATCTAAGAATGACAGTGAATTCTCTCCCTGACTACACATCACCTCTCCTCTGATGATGCCTGGAGCACCCTGAGGTGGAAGGAAGGAGATCAAGCTCAGAAGCATGTGATGTCCTTTGGGTCTCACTGATGTGTAAAAAGAGTCCCAATTCATGTGATCCTAGTATTTTTGCTTACATGTGAGTGATGATAGGAATACAATTCAGATGGTAAATACTTTTCAGAGATGCAAAAGGAAGGAATATCTAGATCTTTATAAGACACAAAGTCTGGATTTTGCCAGTGTTAGAAAGAATGGGTTAAAAAAAAAACAAGTTAGCAGTGAATTTGTGGTAGAAGCTGGTGAACCACTGATGAAAGCAGAAGATGCTTCATAACATGTGTCTGAAAACTACTTAAATTCATGGTGTCTGGTGCCAGGGAGACAGGATACAAACACTGCATTTCTTTGTGTCAGCGAGTCCAGTGTCATTATGGATGTAGAAGACATTAATTCCAGGGGGAAAGCAGTGCCAACTTTTCTCAAAGGAATCCCTTCAACAGCTCCTCCACTTAGGTAGCTAAGAAGTGCAGCATCCAACAAAAGTTTCTTCCCCCTGGCATTACCTCTGCTTCATTAAATGAGGAGGCAGTGATTTGGGCAGTTACACTCTACAAGGTCTGCAGAGAGGCAAGAGAAGAGTCCCAGGTCACTCTGACTAGCACTACTCATTTCTGTAATGCAGCTTGAGAAATGGAGAGGAAACATATGTGGCAGAATATAATGAGCATTTATGAGAGTAATTCACATGGATGGCCAATGGCCAAAGCTCTCACACGTTCCATTAAATAATAACCAGGAAAATCAGAGAAGTGAATTTCCTGCATATCATGGCGTGTTGCACAAAAGACATTGAATGCCAGACACATAGGAATGGAAAGCTGGCATAAGATCTGCAACAGCACTTGAGATCCTATTCAGATCAGGCATGAACATTTGCCACTGAAGATAGAGCACCAAGTATGATACACATAATCACTGCAGAAAGCAGAATGCAAATAACCCCTGACATCACAGGAGACTGCTCATTCTCTTTTGCCTAATATTGTTAAGAGATTCAATTAGGGGAAAAACAGACATTAGTGGGATTCTCATTGTTAATGAGAGAGCGCACAGCTAGCAAGGTAATGGCCCATCATTTGTAGCAGATTGATTACAAATAGACTTTAGGAGCAGCTAAGAGAAGATAATAGATCACAATTCAGAAAAGGCTCATTCTGATAATTTTCCATATTTATCAGTTTAAACACAGAGTACAAAATTCCAGCTAAGGACTATGAACAGGAAGAACTTAATTTGATAAGATGGATTTGAGAGTTTACAGGGAGCCCTACTCTTCCTTAAGAGACCATTGTAGAATGTTTTAAAGTCTTCGTAGGTATCATGAAATTTACAACTCATGAACAGAAAAAAGCCAAAACAATTCATTGCCAAGGAGCACTTGAAGCAAAACCAATCAATCTAGAAGCACTTATGATTCTATGGTAAATAATGTACAGAGATACAAAAAGAAAGAATAGAAAAAGTTCCTGACTGCAGATGCCAATTATTGAGTAGGAACTTAAACTGCCAAAAAGTAAGCATCCAGGGTAAGCTCAGGGTTTTCCTGTTCTCCCTCAATAATCAGTGGAGAGTGACAGGCACCTCCAGGGAAAAAGTCTTCTCATTCTGGGTAATAGGATGAATCACCTTCATGTTTCCAACAGCTGTAAAGGGTATCTAGATTATTGTCTTGCCAACTGAAGTTTAGATTAGCTGAAAAAACAGACCAGATTTTGGGCACACCAGCACACCAGTCCTTCTTTTGATCTGGAAACAAAAGAGAGGTTTGTGTTCCCAGCACCTTACCATTTTACTAAGTTCTAGTTGGCCAGAGAAAGCATTCTGCCTTACAAATTTTATTTCCTACTTTTTATCTATTCCTAGATAATACTTCAATCATCAGCTGGATGCCAAAGAGTTGGATTTAAAGTTGGATGGGCCCAATCTCATCCTAGGACACAAAAGCAGCATCACAGTATCAGATGAGTTATATGCTTGAAATGGTTCTTCCTTGTCAGTAGTTAAAAAAGGCTTCTAGATAGATCAGATATTGATACACAAATCTGATAGAGAGTGCATATAATTGTCAGGGAAGATGAATCCTACCCAAAATTGATGTGTGGATGCCATTTATTACCCAGTAAGTGCAGTCAACACATCCATCCCTGCTGAACAGCAACCTTCTTGTGCACTCATGTCCCTCTGCAATTGTGCACTTACTGCCTCCTGCTCACAGGTTTTAGTCAGGGGACAGCTGTTTTCCTCAGACAATTAAACTCTCTGGAGAAAGTCAAATAAAACCCCTTTCTATGATGCTGCATGAATACTCTTTTATATAGGATGGAAATATGGGGTGCCACTAAGACAGACATTCAGGGAAAAGCTCCAGTCAAATCTAGCAGCCATTAGGCCATGTCGGGAATGCTGGAACAGGCTCGTGAAAGATCCTGCTTAGCCTCTTTCATACAGTGGCTCCTAATAACGAGCATATAATAAATGTACAGTCTGGAGAATTTACTATACAGTATCCAATTGGATTTATATAGTCATAAACTTCTACAGCACTGCTTCTATGATTTACAACAGTCTCTCCCAATTATGAAGCCATGCCTGGACCTGAGATGTAAAAGGCAAATGTTCCCAGACTGGTTGTACAGTGACACTATACAAATGCACATTTGCCACAGCAATTTTGAATTGCTTGTTAACAGGGAGACATTGCAAATAATCATATATTTTGTTCTGCTCTTATGAAAAGCACCAAAACCAGAATCCTAGGAAGTTTGTGGGATGGTGTTTTATTGTGATAGAGTTTAGAGATAAGGAGTCAGGAAAGGACAGTCAATGAAACTTCTGCTACTTTCTGCCTGGATTGCTGGGGATTGGGCTTGGTAGCTTACCTGATCCCTTCACAAATCTATACTTCTGATTTCCTAATCAGAAAACACCACAGGAAATACTTTAACTTACTGTAGGACAAGCCTCTCATGACCTAAAGGGATACAGGAGGATGTTTACTTCACAGAAATTTTCCAGCACAGATATTTAATTTTGTTGTTACTTAGCATATTAAATAAGTATTTTAGAAAGGACTATTTGTCACTAATAGGAATTACCTGGGCATCGTGGGCAGCACAGCTGTGGTACATGCACAGGGGATGCACAGTGTAGACTTGGGCATCTTATTCTGCTGCACAAAACATTTCCATTCTGCAGGTGGAACACAGTACATAGTATTTTAATAAAATGGGCTGTCTTACAAATTTCTGTGTTCTCTAGTCTACATCCAAATATTTTTTTTAAAATGCCTTTTTACTGCATTCTGGTTTCACTCACACCAAAATAAGCCCAGATACTTCCACTGCCTTTGAATTTATGCTGGAGGTCAGAAATTCTTACAAACCTTAAAATCGGAGGAAGTGTCTAAAAATGGATTGCAACAATCTCCATTTCTCTTTTTCTTTCCATTTGTCTTTTTCTTTTGAGCAGATTATGCTTAGGAATTGCATTTCCAAAACTAAGGCATGGATAAATGGTAGGTCTCTGAGATATCCCCTACTGAGGGTTAGTTCAAGACCACAAGAGACAATAGCGTCTGTAATTGTTCCTGAAAACTGTGGAGAGCCTTTTGTTTTCATTTCATTGCTTTCCCAGTAGACAAAAAACACCAGTTGGTAAGTAGCCATTTTTCTAAGAAATATGAGTTAAGTCTTGGGAATAGGGTTCATTATTCATGTCATTAACATAACATTCTACTTGACCACAACTAAGTTTGATTTATAATTAAAACACCGGGACTTTTCATTCTCCAGTGCCTGTAACCAGAAAAGACTATCCATTTCAAATTCCCATTTCCCATCTATAATTCATCCTCATAATTTACCTCTGAGTTGCTCATGTTTATAGCAAGAAAGATCTTTCAGCATGAACATTGATATTAAGTTATGACTGTAGTTTTAGATCATGTCAGGACTAAACCCACTTTATTTTCATATGCCTTCTGGAGCACTGAAATGTTTTCAGTGGATGTGCAGACTTCCCTAGACAGCAGATATATAGGCCTTTCTACTCATCTCTTTCAAAATAATTCATTGACAAGTATCTGCAGACCACAGCCTGGAATCCTACTGTTAGATCATTGCTAGCCACAAACTACAGTTGTGCATCTGCTTTGGAAAGAGACACTAGAAATGATATCACCATCTGTTTCCAATGACAACTGAAATGAAATATACTGATTTTGTAGAAGAGGAGCAAATTTTAGACTGTAGGAGCTTCACAGAATAGGGACCATCCCTGGTCTGCACAGCTCCTTGCCCAGCAGATGTGGGAACCTGTGAAACACTGCTGTAGAGAAAGGCTAGCACTGCCTGCTGACCTGGCTCCATGTTGCTGACTTATCCAGTTCCATGACCTCTCTCTTTTTCATTTTAAGTCCTGCAGAATCTCCCAAGGTGAATGTTTACTTTCTGTGCATGATCAGCTGTGATTAAATTCTGCAGGGCAACTTTTCTGCTCCACGCTGCTAGCCAGACTCCACTGTCTGCAGCAGGACAGAACTATTTTAAGTGATCTTTTTGTGAACTATTTAAGTGCTTAGTGAGACTGATCTTACCCCTACGTTCACAGTGATATTTGGGAGAGCAACCCCACTGACCAGAGCAGGACTCAAGCACTGGTCAGTCTCTCTGACCCAGGGCCAAGGTCCCATTTCTGCATCAGGTACCAAAGAGTGTTGATGTATCTCTCACTGATAGCTGGGCTATCAGTGCTGAGTGTGGAGAGCAGTCATTTAACCCAAGATCTGCAGATATGACTGTGAACACAAGCAAAAGCAAAAAGCTGCTGTATTTGAGGGAGCAAAATAATGATCTGACAAATTGTTAGTGCTCAAATTTACTTGACAGTAACAGTCAACAGGCTCCACTGTGAACTGGGAGGGGGAGGAAGGGTTGTAAAAGGAAGGGGGAACAGGGTGAGAACACTGAAATATGTTTAGTTTTATTCTGGTTTAAGTATGTAAATTATAACTTGTAAAAATACAATACTATATACACACAAAAACAGGAAAGCTTTTTTTTTTTATAATGCCAGGCTGAATAATTTGGCCTCTGTTTAGTTAACTTGTCTCGCCTTTTTCTTAAACATCAGAAGTGTGTGTGCAGGGGGGACAGACAGACTGTCTAGCAGAGATCTGTCTGCTGCCTGGCTGATGTGACTTGTTTTGTGCAAACATCATGTGGATCACAATGTTTGTGGCCAGCAAAGACATTTTGATCACATTGGTCATGAAGACCCCTGGGGGTTTTTTGCTTTTCTCTGCAGTGTGAGGGAATCACTTGCTGCATCAGCCTCTGTACAGATCCTTTGCCTACCTGCCAGGGAATCAGACGTGGTTTACACTTAGGTCTCTCTTACTTGCTATCTGTGGCACACTTACTTTCGTCTTTTACCCTGTCATATTTGGTTTATGGTCTGTCTTTGTGCTATATCATGATATGTTTTCTAATGGCTTTATTTTGTTAAAATTATAAATCATTGAGGGTTTCCTGAAGGAAACTTCATTAAACTGATGAAGCTTTAGGAGTTTATTGTGGGTCAGTGCTCTGAGGACATGACTTCAGCCAGAACAAAGCTCAAATGAGTGGTTGGATGCTGCAGTTGTTATTTGGAATCTTCCTTCCAGACAACAAGAGTCGCATCCAAGAGATCCCTCAGCATTGTCTCTGCTGAAATAACCCCAGGCTACATTTTGCACCCTCATGGTACACCCAAAGGTAAAACACAGCAGACAAGGGAGTAGAGTCCAATCCACTTCTGAGCTGCATGTACTGGGAACTACCATAAACAGTTTCATTCTTTACTAAACCTGCTGCCCTGAACTGTCACTTTGTCTTCCATGCCCAAGTTAAAAAATAAAACAGACTCTGTTTTTTCGGAGGCTCATCATGTGTGGGTGTGCCTGGGTCCCAGCAGTGCTGTTCTCTAGAGGAGGTGACCAGGCACTTTCCCATCCCTCCAGACTGTCTAACATATCCCTAAAAATCATCAAGCAATTATTTGTATCCAGATCTCTAGGGCTTCCAGGTAATTTTTCTCCATCCAAAACACATCCTTCCAGTGATTTAATGAGTGTTTTACTCCACACAAACTCTGAGGGAGTTTTCAACTTTGCATATACATCAACAAAATTTGAGTGGATACTCCTTTTTGCTCTAAACAAAGACTTTGCCTTTCCTTCCTACTACATTGTTTTTTCTCTCACAGCTGCATTCTGCAGCTAAACTTGTGGGACTACTGTTTGTGCATCTCTGCACTGAATTGTAGTAGCAGATTCCCTCAGAGCAAATGCTGCCCAATATTTTACACTTGCAGGGAGGGAAAATAGCCAGGAATACTTTATTCTGCTTTAAATACAGTAGACAGAACTCAGCATCTGGAGTGTCTCGTGTTAGTGATTAAGATCCCTTATTGTTTATTTTAAAGTACTCTAAGGGACATAAACTGCTCTCATTTTTGTGCCTCCTCCCAGCTGTATATGACATACTATGGGGATCTCTGACTGCTGTTTTTGCATCAGCCATCAACTGATGGGAGCCCTTTCATGTTCTATCCAATTCTCTCTGCTCCCTATAACCTTTTCTCATGTTTCATTATCTCATTCTTCTTTGACTGACTTTTACTAACAGTGATATCCAAGCCTGTTCCTTTGGCATTTTAGGGCAGCAGATGCTTTGACTGGAAGATGTTTGTACATAGATCAAAGTACCAAATTCAGGTTCAACATTATCATCCATATTGATGGAACTGCAAGGGTTATACTTAGGTAGTGGGGCCTGATCTGTCGAGATGTAATGCCCAGCATCCAGAAAGCTTCTGGCTAGTTAAGGAGTTGTTTTGTCTATGCTATGCAAGTCTTACTTGCCAATATTGGCCTTCTCCATTAATATTTTCCCTTCACTAGGATCACCTGCCTCGATTTCCTGCAGCATGAACAGGACCCACTAGTGAAAACAGGTTTGGGCTTTGTCAAATCATAGCTACAACAGAAAGGATTCTAGTCAATGGAACAAGGTGAAGTTCTAGGATCAATCACTCAGCAGTCCTACCTCTGAGCAAAGACAATTAACGCAGTAAACAAGGCCATAGGGTTCTAGATAAGGATGCCATCTTTCTCCTACACGGTACTTCTTATCTTGAAACACACAGTATGTATCTGAATCTGTAAAACAGTAAAGAATTTAAAGAGCTATGAATGAAAATTTCCATTCCATGCTTATGAAGTGTATTTAGGGGTGCAGAATTTTCTGTAAACTACTTTTTCTTTTCCACACAACAGAAACACCCCTAATTTCACATGCTGTTTTTTCTAACCTCCCAAACCAAAATAAATGATATGGCCTCCCATATTTCCAAAATTGCAGCTCCTGAAATGATGATAAAATGGGTTTCATACAGGTGAGTTTTTCCTTTCACCTGTTCAGGTAAAAAAATTAAAATGCCTGATCACTCAGACAGGCTTATAGGAAACAAAACCTTTTCACTGCAAAACCAAAGCAATTGGTCCATCTCAGGAAAATCCCAGGTTGTACTGCAGAGAGATGTTGAAATAATTGATGCATCAGCTTTCAAAATATTTTAAGATTTTTTTGTTCACTAAGGACTTCTGGTCTTGCAGTGGCAGATTTGCAGAAATCCACATACCTGTCAGACATTATTATCCTGTCTCTCCCTGTCACATTGAAACCTCCAATCTCTACAATAAACTGGTGTTTCTCACATGTTTCCATGTGGGAATTCCTTTCTGTTATCTTAATGATATCCAAATTCAGTTTAATTCATTACCCTCAGTATAGAAGATGCTTCAGGATATCTTAACAAAATACTCATCTTCCATGTGATAATCCAAGCCAGGTACATTCTTCACATTTACTGGGCTAGAAGAAGCTAGAAAGAGCTAGGGACTGTTAGTAGAAACTGTGATCTGCTTTCCCTTCAGACAGAAGCATGACAAATGAAACACAGGATATGAAAATGCAGACAACTGGAGTGTGGTATTTTCTCACACTGTTCTTTCTTTGAACAAGGTTCCTGCACACTCACTCATTTCCCTGTGAGTGAGTTCAGTGGGGCAGAGGGCCTTTCTGCAACTCATTCTCTTTTTTTTTTTTTTCCCATCTACTTCTTTGGAAGCAGAAGCTGCTGAGACTGAGGCTAAAAATTTCAATGACTTCTCAAGGGCAAACAGTGTATTTTTTAAGAAGAAGGCCAAAACCCAACCTGTGCAGGTAGGGAGAGCATTCCAGAGATCTAGTAATAAGGCTGGAGCAATCAATAACTCCTAGACTTATTTGAGTAGCTATTCCTCCTTGCCAGGATTTCTGAAATGTGTCGACATCTCCCACAGATGACAGGCTTTGTAGAAATGCTCCCTTAATTTTGTTTGTATTCTTTTCAATTCTTCTCATCAAGTTTTTGACAGTGCTTAGACTCTTAGTTTTCTCAAAGGATGTACCTAATCCAGTTCATATGAGGTTGTTTTTACAACACAACAGAACAGTCTTGGACGAGCTTTACACTAGCTGAAAACTTCAGCACAATAGTCTTACACATGGGACAGATTCCAGATAATCTGTCAGATGTTTACAGAGGTTACTAAATGGAATTAAGCACACTCTTGACTCAGGATATTTGAAATAAAACAGATTCTCCAACTGAGTGTTATGTTCTTTATGATGCACTATAACCTGTACAGCTTTAGGAAAATGTACCCCAAATGTGGGTGTGACCTGATTCCACTAAACACAGGATTAGAAGGAGGAAGAACGTTAGAAGGTTTAGGACATTCTTTTCTGAACCACATCTGAAAATAGAAGGAAAATGTCCAATTTAGGTGAATGTGACAGCTTTGTTTGAAGTCTACTTACGTTTTACTTGTTCTAGTTTACCTCCATCTATTAAAAGGAGACAGAGAACACCAAAAAAGATAAAATGAAAGTCCTCCAATATCCACTTTCTTTTCATCTTTATTGTCCAATGGAAAAGAAAGAGCCACCGAGTAGAGAATGTTGGGCTGTTGGGAAAAAAAAATTAAATTAATTAAAGTCTTGTAAGATACTTAATGATTTCATCCAGCACACAGAAATCCTAAACTGCCAGAACAAAAAAAAATATGTCTGTACCATGCATCTTCCTTTCATGGAAACAGCTTTGCCTTCAGATCATTTAATTTTTGGGAAAGGGTCCACATTCCTATTCGTGAAAGCTGAAAACTGGATATTCGTTCTAAAAATGTCCTTTTTTTATTTCAAAGCAATCTGGCAAGTAAGCAATCTAAATTCTTACAAGTTCTCTTTCCCAAGAAACTAGTTTGAGAGATGTTCTTGTAGAGCATCACTTTTAGATGTATCTTTGGTGTCAGTTGTAACATGTTTGCTTCATCCTAAAGTTAACCTTGGGTGTCCCTGGAGTACTGACCCTGCACTGTGGAAATCCCTGCTAGGGGTGAGCCACTGGCCCTGCTGCAGCCAGTGAGAGTTTTCCTCACCACATCTAATAGGCTTCCACCATTATTCAGCTCGCCCCTTCGCCCCTCTCCCAACCACTATTGTTCTGGGACTGTGTATAATTAATTTTTCTAGAGTTAACCCTTCTGCTGCCTTGATAGCTGAGAGCAGAATGGGGGAGTGACTTGTCATCTTCATTTCTGTATATCTTTCATGTCAAAATCTTGCATGAGGGGCAAAGCTTAATGCATTCTTCTCTGTGTGGTGCAGAGCTGGTGTTGTACTTGCTGCATGTGCCATTCTGTTTATCTTTTTCTGGTTTTTAACAAGTGAATTATTTTAGGGAAATAATTAACTAATTAACTAAAGTAGATTTTTTTAAATAAACCCAACTTAAGATTCTACTATTTTAAGGCTTCAATGTTTATGAGCATTCATTACAAAAGTGTTATCTTGCCAGAGTGCACTTGTCCATAACTTAAAATATTGGAAAGATTTGAGTGTGATTTTAAAAGCTTTGATATGGATTCGCTGTTAGTTTTACAGAAGTTTTAAAAACCCAAAAAAAGTCTCTATTGGAAAAATGAACAGTCTGTTTTGTAAATTTATTTGGCCTCTTCAGATTTCATGCAGATAACAGAACTGTATATAAATATGTTCAAACTCACAGATAATCAAGGCAAAAATAATAATTTATATATGTATATTGAAAACTAGTAGTGGATAACTTAAAGAAATGAAACATTAAGTTAAGAAGCCCTTAAAATGAAATTCTTTCTTTTAAGACTGTTGAGACCTAGGATACTATAACAAAGAGTGTGTGATCTGATTTTATCAGCGGCTTCATTGCCTTTACTGTTCAAGAATTCTCTGTATTCCCAAACTGCAATGCAATGGACATCTTCCTTAGCTAATCAAACCTGTGCCACTACTCTGAACTCTGTAAGCTCATTCAAAATAATGCAAATTGCCTCTTAAAATGTTGGAAAAAGTGCATTCTTTAAAGCACCCTCCCTATTCAGTAACAAAATATAACTTTCCATTTATTTTGCAAGTTGAGAGTAGTATTTCAATTTCAGTAGAAGAGTTTAAGTAATTTTTTCCTTTCAACATATTCAAATCGCATAGGACATTTTTGAAGCCAAACATCCTTTTAAAAACCTGTTTAACATTAAAACCTCATAATTTAGTCCCAGGACATCCTGCATGCATTGAGAACAACAGTAGCACATCACTGGGACTAGCAGAAATGTGAATGTTTAAACATTTCAGCCTTCTTAGGGATTGCTTAAGCAAACAATAATTATAAATGGAGCACAATTATCCTTTCTGCAGCACTTTATCTGTTAGCTACGTTGGTTAGTTGAATAGAAAGGCTCAGAAATCCACCCATTTTAAATGACAGGTCTTCAAAAGGAAGAATATTATAAAACTTGAACTGCTTATGCTCAGAAATGCTGCACAGTAATGTGAGATGGAGGAGTTAATAACAGAAATGGGATGGAGACTTTTGATGTCTTTCTTAATTCTCTTTAATTTCTGTATTGTTGTTACTCCAAATATAAATACATACTTTTCACTATTAGCACACTCCCTTTATTTCCCCAAAGGGCAATGTCCTAAAAATATTCCTGGATTTAAATAATCTCAGTCAGGATTAACCTGTTAATTATTGGTGTGTTTTCTGCATTGTAGAAACAATGAAAGTGATCCACATCTTACACGAATTACTTAGTGAAATAAGGCAGATGGGGCTCTGTTTAATGCCTCGCCCTCCAAAGAGCCCGGTTCGGTAACTACAAGAGGCAGTGTCCGGCTTCGCCACGTTTTACGATTAGCGAAAAAATCCCGCAAAAAGCAAAAATGGCAGTGCCGAGGGCAGCTGGCAGAGGCTGCGAGGCGCGGGGCTGCGGCGATGCAGCGATGGGGACAGCTCAGCCCCGACGACCGCGCTCCGTCTCCATCACCCGCAGCGCCAACCCTCTCCCTCCGCTTTTCCCGAGGCTTTATCCCTGCGGAGCGTCCTCCCGCTGCCGTCGGGGGGTGGCTGTAGGCGGGCGGCTCTCCCGCTGAGCGGCGGCCGGAGGCTCCTGGCTCTCGCTGCTCTGACAGAACAGCCGCCCCTTGGGCGCCGGCCCGGGGAGCGCCCGCCGCCCCGCCCGGGGCCGGGAAGGGAGGTCGGCTCGGGGCTGCCCTCTTGCCCGGGGCCGGGCCAGGTGCCGGCGCTGCCCCCGAGGGCGGCGGGACATCGGCCGGCGAAACGGGACAGACGGAAAACCCGGGAGGCGTCGGGTCCCCGCGCTGGGCTGCCTGTGCCGCGGCCTCGGGCGCAGCTCCGGCCGCGGGACCGCGCCTTCTCCGGGGCCTCGCCTCGGACAGCAAAGCTCACAAACCTGGGACAGGGCTGGAGGCCGCTCCGCTCCGCTCGGAGACCGCCGCGAAGAGCGCTCGGGCTGGGGCAGCCGCGCAGCTCCGCGCTCCGCTGCGCCGGGGTTCCGGGGGGCTCCGGCCAGGCGGCTCCGCTGCTCGATCACGTTGCCATAATCTTCTCCCGCGGCTTTTAGGTGTCCCCTTCGATTCGGTGGTGAGTTGGAAAGCAGGGGATAGACGGGGTCCTGCCGCCGCCGTCGCCAGCCCTCGACCCCCGACTGATGGACGGGAGCGGAGAGGGAGGGATCCGCTACGCCCGAGCTGCGGGGCCGCTGCGGGGCGGGCGCTCCGGAAGGTCCCGGGCTGGGGCACCTGCCACCGCCTCCTGCCCCGGCGGGGAGCGCAGCGAGGCCCCGCGGCCGGAGGATGCTCGGCGGCGGGTCCTGCCCCGCAGCCCCGGCGGCAGCGAGCGGCGGGAGGCGGGGTGAGCAGGTCCGCCTCCGCCCCGGCCCCCTCCTCGCCCGCGCCCCGCGCCCGCCGCCCGGCACAGCGGCGTGACTGACACGGCCGGGGTGGAGCCGCTCCGCCATGGGGGGCCGCCGAGAGGGGCGACACCGGACACGGGGCGCGGAGCCCGCCCGCCCTCCGGGCTGCCCTCCCGCCTGCGGAACCACCTGCGGGCCCCGGGACTCGCACCCGGGTGGCGGGGCCGTGCTCCGGTGCCTTCAAATGAGCTGCGAGCTGGTGACCGTGGCCACAGTTTCCTCCGCGGGAGCAGAGCCCCGCGGGTGGCTTTCTTGGAGAGAGGATTCCACACCGAGGCGGCTCTTTAATGGGCTTCTCCCAGGCGGGGTGCCCCCCGGAGCAGACCCGACGGAGTTAGCATCCATTGGGATCAGCGAGACACCTTCTGCCGATAGCCTCCGGTCTGATTTATTGTGTTAGAAGGTTTCAAGGTCACATTGAGATTCTGGTGGAACTAAATTAAACCCATGACTCATTATATGCTTGGTCAAACATTCTTTTTCTGTCTTCTTGTAGCCCCTGTAACTAATAAGAAGAGATCAGTGAACTCTTGACAAATGATCTGAGAAAAAGGGTGAGGTATGAAAAGACATCATGTGGAGAAACAAATTGCAACCTATTTCCCCGAGTTTGGGACCAGGGTGTTTGGGGAGCACTGCTGGGAGGTCATACACCTCTCAGACTTAGTAGATATTTTCAGAAGGCTGAAATTCGCGAAGAACTTTCTTCCATTGTACCTTAGCTGGACAAAATACTGAAGGTACAGTACATGGTGAAACGTTATACTAGCATTAGGAAAGGATAGATGACTTACTAAGTCTTTGGTAGTGTGACTTCATGAGTAACCAAGGCTGTACGTCAGTCAAATGCATCTTTATAACTCTAAATACTAAATAATTAAAAGAGAAAGTTCTGGAGCTAACCATTTTGAAAACACTGCTCCATGCCTACTTCTGTGTCATTCTGCCACTCTGTCTTGCTGTGCACAAGCAGTAATCCATGTTCCTCAGGAAAAATCATTGCTCAAAGCCCTTAGTCCCCAATGTGATGCCTACTGCTGCAGGCTGATAGTTTTGGAAGAGACACCATGTGAAACAGGGATGGGCAAACAGAGAAAGAAATGGTAACTCTGAATCAGCAGTATGATTGAAATTTGCACATGAAAGTAGAGCACCTGTGCTGTGCAAGCTCCAGTCCCACAGAGTGGGACTCAGGGAGCAAAGAGTTAAGCACATGCCTGTGCTTCTAGATTGTGGGGCTATAGTAATGCTGCTCCTTTAGGTGTTGTGCTGCATTAGACCATGCAGGCTCAGCCTGTGAGATAAATTGCATAAGGATAACATAGACACTTGGATGTGTGACTGAACTGACCCTGTTGCAAATCTTTGTGAGCAGGAATCCACAGGTCTTTGTATACAGGCTTAATAGTTTGGGTTGATAGCAGCTACATGACTTTAATAAATGCAACTTTGGGCCTGGGCAGAGCTCAGTTTTACAGCAGAGACATCCTCCAGAGCAATCTACCCAACAGAGCTACCCGCCTGTGTCAGTCTTCTCTAGACAGTGTTTATCCCCTGTATTTTCTTCTCTGTGCTGATACAAAGTCCAGTGTGTGTAAAGACAACAGTAACTGTTGCAGTACTCTTTATGCCTAGTCAGTGTAGTAGTAAGGAGAAGGGAAATATTTTCTATAGACTGTGTGACTCGAATTCTTTTGCAGAGGGATTCTTTGAAAATAAATTCCTTATTTGGCCTGAAGAGTGCTTTGGGAAAGTTGCTATAGATGCCAGCACTTTCCACTGCATTCTGCAAGACTGTTTCACAAGATGCTGCTGTCTGATGGTCTCTGGAGATACTAATTCAGGTGCAAGACCTTTGCTGAACATAGAGATTTATGAACTGCTGTTCTTTTCCCACTCTGGCAGATTTAGGTTGGAGAGAATTGGCTGAAAGAGCCTTTCTCTCAAGTGAGGGCTTGGGACTCACTGAATTGGCGACTTGGTGGAAACCCAGACTTCCAAGGGCAGGCTGCTCTAGTCTGACTCCTAGTCCTGGTCCTGCTGCTCAAGCTATTCATCAGTTGCTGTGGCTTTGGCGTGATGATATAATCTGGCAGCTCTCTTGGTCACATACAAAAGTGGCGTCTGTGTCTTGTCCTTCATCTTCCCATGGCGTAGTGTTGCAGCAAGTGTTATGGTTGTTAGGCCAAAGGATAATGTGGCACATGCTGGACATTGTGCATGCATGGAATGTTCACAGGTGGCCTCTTGGGGAGTGACCCTTGCTGAGCTGGCAGGCTTTACCAGTGCCCCTGGATCCTGGCAGTGCTGCACCTATGCCTGAGCTGTCCCTTTTCTCCCAGCTCTGGCCGAGTCTCACCAAGAGATACAAGGACAAGTCACTACCCTTGTGTGTTGCCACAGCCTGTTATGCTTTGCCTTGTCTCACAGCTAATATTGCCCCATGGCAGGGGTCTGTCTTATCCCCCTTAGACCACAGCACTGACAACTTAACAAACCCCTTGCTCCATGCTCTTGCTCAGCAGTGGGCTGTTACTGCAGCTTGTGAAGTTCAGGGCTGCTGTGCACATGTGGCACTGAGAGCTCTGGAGAAGCATCAGATCCACAGTGTTACCCTTCATGCTGCCGAGCAGAACTCGCTGCTTGAATGTGCTCTGCATTCCTGTGCCCAGACAGGGAAGAATTGCTCCCGATAGTGAGCATTAAGATTGAAAGATGCACTACGTTTTTAAAAGCCCAAAGATTTATCCATGCAATCCTCATTAAAGATAATGGAAATAAGGCAGATAATAATGTGACACTGACAGTAGAAGTCCAAATCCCTGTGCTGTGCCTCACAGTGACTGAGCAGCGTGTAGGTATCCTGCTATTATTGCTCAGTTCTTGTGAGGGGAAAAAAAAACAGGATAAAAGATTCATGCCAATGCTAACATCTTTACACACCATGTGGAGTTTTCTTAATTGGAACAGACATTGAGGTCTGAGAGATATTAGACACACAACACAATGCCCCTGTCTATTTTTTTTTCTTCTGTTTATCTATGGTCAAATTTTCACTCTAAAATTGTATGAAAGGAAGTTCTTAGCATAATGAATTCCTTTGGTTTTTGCATTCCTATAAATTCAGTGAAGTCCTTTGGAAAATGTATTTTAAGATGCTAAAAATTATTCCCAGGATTTTATAAAAATCTCTAAATTACTTTTTGTGGTTTGGCTCAGCCCCCCCAGCTATCATATTGGGAATACAATCTGGATGTTCACCAGGCAGTCTCCACATATACTGTTCAACAAAAAGGGCTTCAGATGTACAAGATTTTGTGATTATGGCATAGGATGGTCATGAGCATTCTCCACCCTTACATTCATCCTGTAGCACAGACTTCATCCACAGTGGGTTGTCAGTCCTGTAGCACTAGAAATTAATTTATTTATTTGCCAGTGAGGCAGATGGATGTAGTGAGCCTGAGATTCCAATTCAGTTTGGTAAACAACAACAGCATTACGTAAAATGTCAAATTGCAGCCCAATTCCTCATTACCTTGTTGTGGATATATTCAGGTGGGACTGAAGAGTAGCTGAAAATCCTTCATTGTTCTGTCAAAAAATGCAAATAAAATATATGTCTTTAAATTTCACTTCCAAATACACAGCTGAGAAGAGACTCACAAGACCAGCAGCAGTGAAAATACAAGAGAAGGGAACCACACAATGTTCTGTTCCATCCTAGAGTAAATGACACTTTGCTAGGTGGGGTGTTTAGAATCTCAATGTGTAGGTGTAGATTAAATATATGCACTCAGAGGTGAGGCCCTCCTGAATTTTGCATGTGCTCATCATTTTCTCAAAGTGCTCATCTGCAGATGTTCCTAATCTAATCTAATCTAATCTATTACCACCACAGTGTGTGTGCAGCTGCAATTATGGTCCTATAATTCTCTTTCATATCTATCATGTCAAAGACTTCAAGACAATTTGTAGGAATATAGATTTTTTTGGTGTATTCATGAGCTGCATGAATAGTGAGTTCAAACCTTCAGTCCAAACTTTCATCTGTAACTCCTGTATGGGCAACGTTTTGTGGGCAGGAAGCCTGATTAGTGCTTCCAGCAAAGTGTAAATCTGTATAACATGTAATAGCATCTCAGTGACTATTTTCAGCAGTTGAAAAGCAGCATCAAAAAATCTATATATGTGATTATTTCTGAGTTCTGGGATCACTTCACCTTCATTGTTTTTTCACTACCATATATTCTTGAAAACAGCAGAAGGTGGTATAGTTCATATAAAAACAACAGATGTTCATTCTTGCTACTGCAATTATTGACTAGAATCACACTTGGTAAAAATTTTCAGGAGTTTAAAAGAATCTCAGTTATTTGCTCTTACTCCTGCTATGCACAAGAAAAACAGGAACAAATCTTAAAAATTGATCATACCTTGATAAAAATCCACTTGCTGAGGCATTTCTTTGCAGCTGGCATCCACCAGATAAACCCAGTCAGTCCTGTCTCCCGAAGCATGACAGAAGGAGTCAAGGCAGGCTGAATGAGGCTCCAATTGCAATTCAAATATACTTCCATAAACCGTGATTAGTGCTGCTAATCTCGCCTTAGTAAACCAAAGACAATAACAACAACGTTACCGAACACCTCAGGTATTATGTAATTCTTTTGCTTAGAAACTTGCTGGTGTGAGAGTGCTTTTGAAACCCATTAGTAAAACTGAACTTGCCAAATGAGCCTTCTCTAAGGAGAACAAAGTCAAATATGTGCCAGCATGGAGCCAGAGCCTGCCAGGGGCTGAGGACTTGCAAATTCCATTGCTACCAGTGAGAGCTGAGGACACAAAGTCCTCCATGTAACTGAGCTCAGTTGTAAAATGAACTAATAGGTGTGGAGCTGTCTTTCCCACTGATAACAATACTGGGTATTTATTCATAGCAGACCCGAATGCATTGACTTGCACTAAACTGTGATGCCAACCTGCTTGATTCTGAGTGCAGGCTTCGGAAAATCCAAGCTGGCCTCTGCCTCAGAGTCCGACTGACTGTGAGGGCACTCACCAGCACTGACTTAGGCCAGAGGGGGACACCACTCCTTTCTCTTGTCTAGTTCATAAAGCCAGGCTTAAACTTTCCTTCACCAGAGGATGGTGATCCTTTCACCTCTACAATGAGCAAAAAATAGCTGAGCTGTGTCAAAAAGTCACAATTAATTTTCAACAGAGGATGAGAACAGTGGAAATGTCCAGGAGGATAATGGTGAAATTAGAAATGGCTCTTTGAGAATAACCAGCTACAGAAAAAAGTTTAAAGTGAGGAAAGGGGGTATTTCATTTCATCATTAAAAACATCAGTATAAAATACATGGAGAAAAACAAACAGTGAAGACACTGTTGCTAGTGAGCTGGCTTTTAAAGTATTAATGGAACGTCACAGAACAAGAGTTTCTTTTATTCTTTTTTATCCCAGCTCCCTGCTTTCAAGGTTCTTGTGTGAACATGCAGCAGTTTGCAAGGCTGTGAAATTATCAGACCTGGACCAGTGCCAGTACAAACCAATTTATTGGAGTCCAGCAATTAACTAAAACCTAGAAAGCTTGATTAATTGTGGCACTGCTCAGCAGGGAACATTGAGAAAAAAAATCAGACTTAACTCCATGCAGTGTCTCTGTTCCATATACCAACTTACACTATATGTAAAGAAAAGTTTCTTCTCTGTAAATACCCTTACTATATGCTCTTGCATAATGTAGAAAGAATAATGCCATGTGAGAAAATGCTTTTTGATGGCTCTCTGGATAATGATTTTATAATAGCTGTTATCCTGTTACTTTTTTTTTTGCTACTGAATTAATATCTCATTGTAACCCCAACAATAGGATATATTATTTTAAAACATTTTTTCATTAAGCTTCTCTCTGGAGGGACTTATTGAGAATCCAGCACTGCTCTGTTTCCTTCTATTTCCTCAAACATTGATGTGTGCAAGAAAGATGAGGGTTTGGTAGCTGTTCAGAATTATTTAGGATAGAAAAGCAGCAAACAAATAGTTGAGCTGAGAATCAATTTAGCAGAGGCGAGTATGTTGACTGAAATGAAATCCTGTACTCTGAGGAGGCAGACATTATGACAAGCAATTACAAAGTGTAATTTAGGTGTTAGCTGATTTTATTATAATAGTATTAACAGTGTCCACATTGTTTGTTTTATTGTAAGGCTTATCATAAAAGTCTATGCATAAGTCAAAATTAAAAAATCTCATTCCTGGATGCCTTAGTGGTACATGAATCACCTTTAGTATAGATTACTGAGAAGAAAAGAAATATTCCAGCTCAGTGTAATGTACTGCTGCAGCATATTGTAATCAGTAATACAAAACACTGGATCTGATTCATCTTAGTTCTTCTTACATGAAAATAATTCAATGGTTAATACTGGAAAAAAAGCTGTCTAAAGATAAGAAAGAGAGGTAAAAGAATTGTCACCCCTGCCCAGTGACAAGGAAAAGAAAGATACAGGAAATATTTTTACCTTTTCAACATCATTTTATGTCCTAATCTGCATCCAACCGTGACACTGTCACATTCTCAGATTTAAAGAGTGCAATCCACAGACAGGGCTAAATCACATTAGGCAGCAGTGATAATAGAGCCCGGGCATGCAGAACGTCCAGGCAAGCCTCTAGCTGGGCCAATGGGGTGATTTGGGACATTCAATGAGGTAGGAAGGGCTGTCTCCTCCAATTTCACTGTATTTATTGGGGATTTAATGTATTTTTTTAAAGATATTTGCAGTGGAAATCAGTTTGTCGGAGGTCATCTAATTGAATCTACAGCCCTGGCAACCCTTCACAAAGGCTGCCAGGAATGACCGAGTTGCTAATGCTTAACTGTGAATACCCAGCAGGGGTCCTCCGCAGGCCTGAATACAGTCAATTATGTTATTTTTCTAAATATTAGTGACTCAGCTGTCTCTGCTTGTGAAGAGTTGCCAGGGTCACAGATACAATCAGACAGATCCTCCCCCCCTTCACTTCTAAGAGATGGGGAGAATCTTTTAAATATCACACAGAATAATCCTGAAGTGGAGGGAAGGGTTCTCTCAGGCTGTGCTGCTTCTCCCGGGTGGGTGCACAGATCTCCCTGGTTTGTGGGGTGCCAGGGCCAGGCAGGGCACTGTGTAAGTGCTTGGCAGGAGCACTGCTGTGTGTGAGCAGCCTCCCAGCCCTGTGACATAAATACAGATTTCAGAGTTTAGCTCAACAGGCACTAGGGCTGAGACATGACAAAAGACAGAGGTGCCAGCAGCTTGTCTTATCCCTTTAACGCTTTTTTATTCTTTCTGTCTTCTCCTCTCCCTCCCACCGCTCATCGTGCTCCAAATACATCTATGAAAGGAATGTTTCTATGTACTCTAACAATTCAATTTTCCGTTTTCCTCTGTAGATTCACTGGGGGAGACACAAGAGTGGTGGCTAAGGGGAGCATTCATGGTCCAGAGGGCTCTTCCCTGACACTTACAGATGCCTCAGCAGCCGCGATCCTTTGCCCTCTACCCAGAGCTCTGCAAGTATTTTAAGTTTTTGATTGTAACTTCCTTAGTTTTTGCCAAAAAGGGTTTTTTCCAAATCCCAGCCTTCTCCAGAAACTGCATCCCTATCCCTGTGGTCCATAGCCCAGCTTTTCTTATCTGATCAAGAGTTTTTGGCAGAACAGAAAAATCCCTCTAGAGCATTTGGGTGCCTGTGCATCATTTTGGCCCAAGTTTGAGGTAGTGCTTTGGAGTTGGCAAAGTTTCCTAATTTATTGCTGTTAAATTTTATCCAACTTTAGGAATATTATGTGGATGTGGCCAATTTCCAGCTGTTCTGAATCCATTGCAAATACTTTGCCAGCATGTGTCCAAGTATAATCCAATTTTGATGTTTTTAATGCCAATACAATTTCCCTGTAAGTACCTTCAGGCCTGGCATCTGAACTGCAGTGAGCAGGGGTTCGGCTGCTTGGAGTCCAAGTCCCAGGAGGTGAGACCTTTATTCCTTTGGGTCCCTGTCTGTCCTAGAGGTGAAAAGACCAGACTGGGTCTCTAGTCACCACTGATGTTGCATCTCTGACTTGTTGAACGTACATTATTTCACGTGAGAGTGAGGATCTAGGCATTTCCTTGGAATGAGCAGAGAGTCTGGAGTCATAAGGTGTCTTTTGCTATTTTACATCAGTACACATCAAATCAGGGTAGTGGTGTTCCTGCTGTGTTAGAAATACAGTAGCTAGATAAAACTGCACTAAAAGCAGAACTTTCAGAAGTTTCAGTACGGCAGAGAAGTTGACTTTGAAGAACTGGACATTATCGAAAGGGTGTCTTTATAGCTTGTTCTTGCTATAAAACCAGGGAGGAAACCAAGTCACCTCTGTTATAGAGTTTCCCCTGGCTGGAGCTCCCCTAGGGAGAAAGAAAATAACCCAGCAAGGCAGAGGAGGCTCACTGTGTTTAGACAGCCTGTCCTGATCTGCATGTGCCTCTAAGGAGGAGTGCCCTAGGAAGGTTTTCATGTCTGGCTAATTACCAAGGCCACTGTCTCCCTCCTGTAGGAGGATATGGTTTGGGCAGCAGCTGTGGCAGTCTAACAGAAGAAGAGATGGTTTCCTCAATGTTTTCATTTTTAATTCATTGCCTTCTCCCCAGATTGTTGTCATGACGGGCAAATACATAGTGTTAAATGCTGTTCTCTGGCAGTAATGAGGACTCCATTGTGGAAAACTGGATCTGGATGTTTTCAGTGTTGCAAAGTTACATGTGACCTACATCAGTCACAGAAATGATCAGGGCAACAGCATCCTGTCTTGTGCTCTAGCTCATCCAAGTATTCGTCATTGATGTAAATTGTGATGTCCATTGTTACAAGCAGCTGAGAAGTATGCATCAAAAAGAGAAATGAAGATATTTCTAATTTCTTTTTCAGCAAATACACCTTTTTTTTTTCTTCTGTTGACACTATCATCCGTAATTTTTAACAAGACTTTCTGGTTTTCTGTTCAATAACATTCAATAACTTAAAACTCTTGGCAGAATTATATTCATAACAAATGTGATGAATATCAGCGTGTTTAAGCTTTGTGAGGGGAGTATTCCCTCCTGATTCTATCCTCAAAGAGTCCCACCCTGTTCTGTGCATTCAGAGATATATTATACCACTGATTGGTCATGAGACATTTTGCAGGCCAAATCCATGGCTATAGGATGCAGGCAGGAAAGCACCAGTTTAAGTCACTTGAACTCATTACCATCAGCAATTACTCACTTCTTGGTTCTTCCATGACACAGTTTTTGACTGACAGAACTGGTTTAAGGAATGTGTGACAATATCTGATTTAAGTACAAGAAAATTAATAATAAGAAGGAAAATGTTTTTACACTGACACAGAATAGGTTTAGATTAGATCTTAGGAAGAAATTCTTCCCTGTAAGGTGGATGAGGTACTGGCTCAGTTTGCACAGAGCAGCTGTAGATGTCCCATCCCAGGAAGTGTGCAAGGCCAGGTTGGATGAGGCTCTGAGCAACCTGGTTCACTAAAAGGTGTCCCTGCTCATGGCAGAGGGGTGGAACGAGATGATCTTTCAGGTCCTTTCCAACCCAAACCGTTCTATGATTCTACAAAAATTACCACCTGACAGTACAGTGGTGCAGTACAGAGCAGAATTGTTACTGTTGTAGCATCCTTAACAATCCTTGCACCTGAATCCAGAGGCATGAAGAGGGAGAAGGGAGCAGGCCTTCCAGCAGCTCTTTGTTCTATATTGCCCTGCCCAAATGTAGGTGCTTCATCAGAGGCTCTTCTGACAAGAGGAGTATCAGACCTTAGCTCATCTAGTGATTTCATGGCTGGCACTGCTGTTATACAGCACTGTCTCATCTGAAGAAACTTGAAAAGCTGTGGACTTTTCAGGTTATCCTTTTTAAAAACAGAGAAACTGAGACATAGTGAGAGGAAATGCTTTGTGTGGAGATACCCATCAGCTCAGCAGAATTACAACAGACCTTGTCTCAAGTTTCTGGCTTAGTGTACTACCAACTGAGTGATATTTCTATTAAAAAACATGCTCTTTCATGTATTTATGCATTGCTTTGGGTATTTCAGATCTCAGAAGGACTCAAATCTCCCTCCTTCTCAGTTAATAAATGGGAGAACCACATATGAGGTGACAGCCTTGTTTATTCTTCTACCATGACCCTTTAAAAGAGAAAGGAGAAGCAGCTGATACTGAAAAAAAAAGTAACACTCAAACAAAAGCCCCCAAAAGCTGGGTAAAAGTTTTTTTAAAGGCCAATCTTCTGCTTACTTTTATTTTAACAGGCCATCTTCCAAACTTAGACAAGGCTAACTATATTACAAGGCACGGATTAACACAGAAAAGTTCTCCAAAGCAGACCTGTTGGAGTTGTCTTAATATTAAAAGCAGAGTGTTTGTTTTCTTTAATATGGAGGGCAGCACCAATAAAAACACCAGGGAAAGGCCAGTATTACTAGATCACATGTCTGCTTTTATCTCACAGCAGAGTTATAGTAGAATGATTTTTGCTTGGAGACTTGAAAGCTGGACTGCATCCTTTCATGCTGAAATCATATCTCCTGCAAGGATTGTTGGAGGATATAATGTTTCCTTCAGCTTCTTATTTTCTCCACTCCTGAACTTGGGCTCCTGACCTCAACTTTTCTCTGGTTATGACCAAGCATTGGCCTTCAATTGAATAGCTGAGCTTTTTACAATCAGATCAGCTTCTGCTCTTGTAATTTCAGACTCATTTTGTGACATTGATATTGTAGATCTTAATTAAAAGCCAAACATTTTATATCTTGGGTAATGACCATACAGGAACTGCCAGGTTTTGCTCCCACGTGTGTAACCATCCAAAACATTTAATATGTGTGACTGGAGTCAGAGGAGTTGTGCACACTTTGCATGGGGGCCCCTGTTCTTCTTTGTGTCCCTTTTGCAGCACAGCTCTGCACCTGTGCTTTGCTCTGGGGGTCACAAAGGCTCGTCCGTGAATGACAGGTAATTCAGGGTTCATGGTAGCTGAGTCTGGACCCTCTCATTAGTTGAACAGCTAATCAGGCAGAAATCTGTGGGGCTCTGCAGTTAATTACAGGGCAGGGTTAGACGGTGGTTGCTAAAAATATCTATTTCTTGGCTATGCCACTGTCGCCTGCTAGAACCAGTGGAGGCTAATTGCACTGGATTATCTGCAGAGATAAGGTTAGATGCACTATTCAGAAGAGTACAGAATCTGGGAAACCTTCTGTTCATGGGACTCCTGATTTTTTTTAATTGTTCCTTATTAATTGGATATGATGTGCCTTATGCTTTGTCTCACTAAAGAGAAAAAGAAGATTGGAGTTTGGTTGTGCAGCTACACAATCAGTTTGAGTGTACAACTATTGATCTTGTAGTCAACAAATTTGAGTGTCTTCAAATGTTTGAGAACCAGGAAAAGGTGTTGAAATATGGTCTTGAAATCATACAGCACTGGGCTTGGTACAGTAATTTGTTATCACTGTAACAACTACTTCATGGACATTTCTTATTTGTGTGAGAGTGAAGACAAGGATAACCACATACATTTGCTATAACGTCCTGTAAATCTTGGCCACAGCCTTACTCTCTTTAAATTACTTTCTGGTGAGAGTAGGACTCTCAGAGTATTTTTAAGGAACACAGACTGAGAGAAGATTATTTAGCAGAGTTTTTCAAGCTGATTAAATTGTTTTCCAGAACAAAAAATATGCCTGGAGAAATGAGACTGCTAGTGAGTTTTGCCTCTGAATATAGTAGACATTATCTTCTATCTTAGTGAAGCCAGTGGCAGAAGTATCTCTGGTATAAATGGAATAGGAAACAGTACTTGTCAAAAAGCATAATTTTGCAGATTTTCCAGTATTTGCATTGCCAACACAGATGAGGACAGTTTAGGAGATTTTCACAGACACAAATTATATATTTGGAAAAAAATAATACGCAAAAAGAGATGTGTTTTGCAAAGCTGTTTATGTCTTTTGATTGACACCTTACTGTAAACCATTTACTTTAGACTAGCCATCCTCTTAGGCTTAGGAGGTCATAGGGGGAATTACCCTCACTAAACACATTTGTTTTATTTTTCAGTGTATCACTGGTAGTGAAAGTACATTAAGTGGGCCTGTAATTCACTGCATTGTGAAGAACTAACTTATTAAACAAATCTAATAGAAGATATAAAACACTTCGAGCACTAAAAGGAGGCATTAACCATTGCTAATTAAAATTGAACTTGTAGATATGGCAGTCTTTTTAGTAGAAATGTAGGAAACACTGTCCCTTAGTGGTGGTGAGGAAGCATTGCTTAGGAAATAGCTGCACAACTACTTGTTCATCTGACCGTGTACATTGTGGTGAATGTCTGTTGCTGGCAATTAATAGCAGCACAGGGTGTGCAAAGCCTTGGGTTATGTCCTGATGTTGTACAGTAACTGATGGAGTCTGGAAAAAGAAGGCCAGCCTTACTCAGTGGTTGTTTATTTCCAGCACAGGCTGAAAAGTATAGAACTTCATCCCAACATAATTTCTACCCCAGTGAGTGCCTCACTTTTACACCAGTGGTGCTGAACTCACTGTGTGACACCCTTATGCTCTAAGAAAAGAACACCTTCACTTTCTAGTGTGGCTGAAAAAAAGCTGGTGTGCTTTTGGGCAGGCAAATGCATGTCACAGGCAAACAAAACCATGTAGTTTTTCTTCTTGGCACCCAGGCTTCCTCACTGCCTTTGGGAGAAGGCATTCCTGGGCTTCAGGCACTGCTCTGGAGAAATTTGCTCCTTTTTCTCTGTGCAACCATGGTCTATGGATAGTCTGAGGATTCAGACTCCAGAGCTGTGTAGTTTGCCTGCGAGAAACTCATTAACAGTTAAAAATGAGGACTTGTCATTTTCCGCATTTATCTGTTCAGCTTAACACATGTAATTGCCTTGTGAGGATAGTAAGACTATTTACAAATGTATTTGCATGGCTTCTTTTAGATCTTTTAAAAATCATTCTGCCAATACAGTATTTTTGCCAGCAGTATTTTTTGGTCTCAGCCCTGGTACATGATAACTGATTGTCAACAATATAAACACAAGGGTGTTTGGTAGGAGTGCTGCTAAAGTCTGGCAATGTAATGTGCCTTTTTGTACCTGCTCCTGGAGAGTCCCAAGGCCTGACACCTCTCAATTGCTCTGGCACTGCATGCATAGACAGTGTAAGCCAAGGGCCTGGGAGGCTTGCTGACGATTATCTGGGTTGTATCTGCTTAGACAGTGGGCTTTTGGGGGATTTGTCTCTTAAATCCTGGATATACAGGATTCTGTCTGTTGGGATATATTTGGTGAAGCTGGGCTGGCTCCTAAGAATTTTTCCAGTATTGAGATAGGAGGAGGAGGAAGTGGCTCAGAATATGTAACTGTAAAAATCATGATTAATTTTCCTCTGCAGCTCTCTAAAGACAGAAGGGAATGAATCCTGTGAGCAGTGAACTATCTGCTACCTCACCATTGCTTTTAGCCTCATTTCCTGCACTCCCAGCTTTCTTCACTCACAGTGGTATGTTCAGAGTGAAACTTGCGCACTGAGCTTTTGATTGCCTTCAGCTGAACACTTTTCCCAAATCCTCCTCTGAGGCTTTTTAGGAGAAGAGCCCACCTTATCCAAACAATCACATGGATGCTTTGTCTGGACCTTTCTGATTCTTTAGTTTTCTCCCCTCCTAAGTGCATCCTTACAAAGCTTTAGAGAAAGTTTTCTTTAGGAAATATCTGTGGGGATCTTCTCTGGAAACTCCTGAGTTACTAACCTTTAACTTATTCTGCTAAATTAATGAGCAGATGTTTGGCTGCAGTACTGGCCAAAGTAAAAAAGTGATAGTGAATAAAAGCACAATTTTTCAATAAGAATATCAGTAGAATGATATAAAAATTGCCAAGTTTTGAGAAGAAACATTATTCATCATTTTTCTCTTGTAATTACTTGAAACGCAGCAGAATGGATTTTTATCTCAAATTTGTGGGTTTTAAGACCATTCATTTCCTTTGGGAATTCATCTGTGTTTTATTAACAGCACATCATTTTTTCATATTGTAGCATTTATCACTTGAAATATGTACTTTTTATAGATACTGACAGTATTACTGATAATAACAGTGAGACATCAGTTACCAAGCTCTAGAAGGAAAACTCAAACAAAACCAGGAACACAGAAGAGGATGTTACAGAGGTAACCCAGACATGATCTCAAGAAGTGACCAGCTATGGCCAGCTCTCTCTGTTCTATCATTCATGATGCCCATAGCCACATGTAGCTTTGTGTCCCATATGTAAAGCTCTACACATACCCTCACACCGAAGCAGGGCTGGGTTATGGGCTGTGGGACTGATTGTTGGGCAGTTTCACTTCTCTCCCAGGATGAGAGTAACCAAACACTGTCAGTAGCACAGCTGGTGCCTTTTTAATGGACAGTGTTGTTGGAGATGTGTGTTTTGGTAGCTCAAGGTCTGTGGGTATCTCCGTAATTTAACTGGGGACATTTTTCAGGGCTGAACTGTCAAATCTCCAGTGCTGCCTGTTCCTCAGACTCCTGCTCTCAGCTTGTACTCTGGGCACAGGAGTTTACCCAGAGAAAGATCACAGCAGGACTGCAGCATAAATCACACTGAAATGGGGTGTGTACATGTACTGAGGAGGAGAGGGAAGAGAGGAAGCTGAGCCTGCCTGCACATTCAATGGAAAACACTTGCAAGGGTACCTCACTGGCCTACTACAGCTCTCTGGGCAGTGCACACTTGTTTTCCCACTTCCCAGATAAACCTGCTTTGCTGGGAGGTCTCAGAGCACACACAATATGTCTGTGAGATGGTGGCTGAAACACTGGGTGCCTATGTTCTCTTCCCGTATGTTTTGTAGGATTCCCTGATGTATGAAATCCTCTGACTGTATCCCATATCTGTCACCTGGCTGTACCAAAAGATGAGCATTTGAAACCAACAAAAGCTTGTGTTAATTCACAGTATATTGAGTGCTGCTCCATGGCTGCTAGGTGGCTCTTCAGACACAAAACTGAATGGCATCATCCATTAGGATGTAGCAAAACACAGCTTCTGTGCCCTGATTTGCCTGTAAAGCTGTCAGTGGATGGCTCAGGGCAGTCTTTAAGAAAAGAACTTTCTCTAATTAGCAGCAGATGTGCTGGAAGGGCTATCTAGTAGGAAGAGCAAGGCATATGTGCATATAGGACACCTTCATCTTTTCAGTCATTTTAATGCATTAGATGATCAGCACATCTCTGTGCTCACAGTAGAAAAAGAATGAAGGTGTTGTAAGCCTTCATTTAAACACCATCTGTGAGGTGTTTTGAGATCCCTGGGATGGAAGAAGGATAGTGACGGATGTGTGTGCTGACACATAATGGAAATCAGCAATGTATTTTGGTGTGTGAGGAGCAATTTGTAATAGTCTGTGTTAGATTGTTAATGGCAATTTGCTTTAATTACACCATGGATTTGTTTGCATCAGCTTCACGCACAGTCTTGTTCCTTTTCATGCAGTTCAGGAATCTGACAGAAGATGGTTGATTTCCTGCATTCATACACTTTGGAGAAGAATTTTAAAATCTTGAAAATATCAATAGTGATTTAGTAGTTTCATGAAACTGTTGATTTTTTAAAATTGGTTTTATTAAATTGCTAGATTACAACAGATGGGTTAATTTATCTCTCTATACCTTGATATATATTTAGATGGTTCCCATCTCTGCAGGACTTGTGTCCTCCCAAGTATTTTAAAACAGAAAAAAGCCTTTCTTTCTCCACCTTTCTATCTAGCCACTAAGACGAATAGCAAGATTATAGGAAAGAATAAAGGGATGGGGGCAAGAGATCTCTGCAATCTAGGGCAGCTCTTGAAGCATGTGGTTTATTTGCATAGGTCGTGGGTAAAAGAGCTTTGCTTCAGCTGCCAGCCACAGCTTGAAACATGCCTTAGAGAGGACTAAAATCCGGTTACAAGACATTATATCCTTTCCTATACTGAATATGGTAATTTTACAGCATCCAACCAGTAAAAGACACAAATCTTACAGAATTTACATACAGCCTATCAAAACGACTAAATTTCCATACTGTGTTACATTTTAACTTCTAAAAGCTACTTTCTAAACTCTTTTTGTCTTCCCTGCCAAACTGGCAGTCTTGAACCTTGGACTCTCCTGCTTGCAGAAGCATCTCTTTAGCTGCTAAGGACATTGTTCAATCAACAGGGATTCTCCTTCAGCTGGCTCCATTGTTTTTTGGTTGTACAGTAACTAATGGCTCTGGCATCCTACATCTCAAAGCTAGCTTTCATTTCTACTTCACTTTCAGGTTTCATATTTTCAGAATCTTTTGCCAAGCAATCATCGTTATAAGGTTTCCCTGTTTCATCTTCCCCAACACAAGATATTAGTTCATAGGGCTTGGATTTTTTGGGTTGGGTACTAGCATTCTTTGCATGATTGTGTGTGCAGAAATGAAGCTCAGGAGAGAAGTTTTGCATTTGCTTCTGACTGCATTCAGATCTGGGTTATCTCTATCTCTGTGAGGCAAAGTAAGTTCCACAGTGCAGAAATACTGCCTGGGAAATATGAAACTCCCACAATCTTTTCCCACCCCTTGGTCAATGGTGGCAGTGCTCCAGCAGGAGCAGGCTATGGTAGATTATGAAGGGCTTTGAATATCAGAAAAGAAGACCAAAGTCTGCACTTAGTAGGAATCTAGGATGAGCAAAGTACCACAACTGCTCTCCTTTGCTAAGCAGACATCTGCTGTATTTTACACTTGCTGTGGTTTATTTCAAAGCACAGAGAATTGCAGTAATTAAGCTGCAAGACACAATTTATGCACCAGTATGTCCAGGTGTGCACTCCTTAGGATGAGGTGCAATCTTCTGGCCAGTCCCACCTGGAAGAGGACATTTCTGCTGACATGGTTGTTCAGCCATCCAGTGGCAATGTGGAGGACACAGACACCCTAAGGCTGTGAGACAGATGCAGCAGCTGACTAAGCAACTCTGCTGCAGTTGGGATGTGAAGGAAATGTTTAACACAAAACTGAGCAGAGATGAATCTGTGCAGTCCAGAATGGCAGGTCCTAAACAAGACACCAGACCAAAGAGATATCACCTTCATTGACCATTTCACTGTTCCCACAAGACAGAATTTTACCGAGTTTAAGTTCTACCATGATGTCGAGAGCAGTTGGCTACTGGGGACAACAGAGATCTCAGTAAAGAGTGTCCCAGTCATTTCTTATGAACGTGTGCACTGTGATGTGAGTTACTCCTGTAGCAGAGTTTAGAAGAGCATTTTACAACCCATCTACTACCTGCATCCACATGCCACAGAATAATTATCAGGAGTTTCAGTTGCTGTGTGTTCAGGCCTGCCCAGGATAGCCTTAATCTTTCTGGTCTGGGCAATCTGAGCTTTGTAAACATGGTGGCATGGATCTTACCAAGTTTTCTAGGGGCTGTGGGGACATTTGTAGGTTGATGCCACTAAGTCCTCATTACTAGTAGAATCCTGTAAGCTGGAATCCACTCAGCTCAGCTGTGCCTAAGTGCTGACTTCCCCCTTTCCTCCTGTATAGAGACAGGTTGTGGTGTTTTGGTCCATGAGTTCAGGTCTTTTTCACTGTCTTTTCTATTCTTGCCTTTTCTGTCACAGGCCATCAGAGCCTCCCATTGTGCTGTGTGACAGGGAAGGTGGATAGGAGAGTTCTCTAGAGTAGCTAAGGCTTAGTGAGGGACAGGGTTTCACCATCTCATCTCTACTGTGCCTTTTGGCTAGGGGAGATGTTCTGCAAGTCTGATTCAGCATGACGGCACATGCTAAATTAAGAAATTAACATTCGCCTTAGTTAGATGGATGTTCATTTGGTGTGTCTCACTCTGCTCCTCAGCCTAGGCAGGAGGCCAGCAGCACAGTTCAGCTTGGAGCCCTCGTTGCTCTCTGGCGTTCTGTGGAAGATGCGGCACGTTTATAAGGCACAAATCCCCACAGCAGCAGCAGCACTCGGCAGGCAGACGGCTGGTTTAAAACCAATCCACGCATGGTGATTGGGGTCCTTGCGGGAACCCCCGGCGCCGCTCCGGGCTGCGTGCGCGGCTGCTCCGGACGGAGCCCGCGGGCAGCGCGTAACCCCGCAAAGCTCCGGGGTCTGGGGAAGCCCCAGGCTCAGCCGGCCGTCGGCAGTAGTGTCCCCGCACCACGGGATGTCACTACGGAGCCAGCGGACACGTGTATTTCGCTGCATTTTATAGCCTTTCCTTTGGTGCTGTTACCGCGCGTCACTGAGGGCATCGCTGCCTTCAGCGGGCTCTGGGGCCACCGAGCGCATCCCGGCGGGCACCGGGCAGCCCGCCCGTCATTGGGGTGGAGAAAATTATTCACCCCTTTTTGCCTCCCAAGTAACCTCTGCCTCTCGGGGACGGCACCGCTTCCCCACCCTGCCCGGGGACCAAGGGACCGGGACGCCGCTGCCGCCCGGGGCCTGCGGGCAGCCGGGCCCCGGGAGCGGACCGCGGGCTGCGGGGTCCGCCCGCATCCAGCCCCGGAGCATCGCGGAAGGAGGAGGGGGGCGAAAGCGGGTTCACTTCCGCCTGGCTGCAGGAACCACAAGCCCCCAGAATATATTAGAATAATAATAATAGAAAGGTTCCCCCCAGCCCCGTTTTTGTCCCCTTGGAAGGAGGGGGTGGACAGCAGAGCAGCGAGGCTGCCGGCGGGCGGATCCATGTGGAACCGGTGAGGCACCGCGGCCGGTCCCGGCTCCCCGCTGGCACCGCGGCCGCGGCCGGCAAGACAAGCGCAGCCTCCCCGCGGAGAGGCCAGGGAGAAGGTCTGTGCTTTGCCTTTGTACCTAGCGTTGCCGGCGCGGCTGTGCCCTGGCGGAGGGGCTGGGCGGGCTCCTGGCAGCCCGCGGCCCCCTGCAGCCAGCCAGCCGGGCAACAAAGCCCAACGGGGGTCCGTGCGGGGCTGCAGCTTGCGGGGGGCTGGGGAGAGCTCTGAGCTCTTTGTCAGCACCCAGCTCTCTTCGGAAGTTCCAAAATCTGTGCCTTGTAACCACCCCGAACCTTGTTCTCTGGCTGGGAGTCTGGTTCTTTTGAGGCTCCAGGGAGAACTGACTCCATTGAAAAGGCTCTGGCATGTACCTGGCAGTGCCGGTTGGGCCTGGATGCTGCGGGACCGGGATGCTGCTCTGCTGGCTGGCGCTGCAGGCAGACGCGGGGAGCCTGGCGGGGGTGGGAAGGGAGGGGAGGCCAAGGGCTCTGCAGGCTCGTCGTGTGAGCCACCGGCGAGCCAGGCTATTTGCCCGCTGGGCCAAGTTGAGTGCCAGATATGCACCTTCCCATGCCAGATGCACCTTCAGGGACTTGCCATTCAAATATCTTAAGATCAGTTGTTTTTCACTTATTAAACATTTCCCAACTTTTGTCTTGTTATTTTTAATCTGGAGACTCAGTGGAGTGGTCTTGAGTGTTTTTACACGAGTCACTTCCAGATGCACAGGAAGACAGTAATTGGAATGGGCTGCCTTTGAAGCCAATCACAGCCTAAAACTCCTAATCTCGCCAGTGCCGTAATCCATCTGCCTGTCTAGCCATTCCTGGTTTGGATCCGATGCCCTAGTTTAAGGGATCACCATCAACTGGCTGAGCAGTTTAAGAGATTGATAATGGTAAATACAATATTAGAAGTGGAGACGAGCACTGTGGACTTCTACTGAAACAAGACAGAAGGTTAAATTAGCCATTCTCCCCTTTGGTCAGGTGCAGAGCTCCCCTCTGTCCTGTTACTGTCACTTCAATGCAGCATTCAGGTTTTCTCTCTTGGCAGACTCGGCGTACTCTGTCCAACAAAGATAGTGAACACTGGAATCCCGTAGGAACCTTGTTGCAGCAAAGTCTCTATCACCAACAGAAGTCCCAGCAGGGATGACTTACTGGCTGCTGGAACACTCTTTCCATTCTTTTTAAAGAAGTAACTGCTTTAATTGTGCCTCCACATGTAAATGGTTTTCTTCACAAAGGTGAAACCTGTGGTCTGTATGTCTTCAAGTCATTCTCATTGGAGTGAGGTGATCAGGATCATGTAAAGATTCAGGTTAGGATAAGTATATGTTAACTGAGAGAATAAATGTATTGACTGCTGTGATCTCTGATATACTTTTAAAAGGAAGAGAGGCTGATAGGCTGAATGGGCAGGGCTATTCCAATAGCTCTGATGTTGAAGGTAACTTCTAAGCTAGGGATCATAATTGTGCTGATTCTGTTTATATTTATATTCATTCTTTTAAAATTTGTATTTAATGTCTAAGAGAGCTGGAACACCTTAGATTCCAGAGTGCTTTGATGCCTCAAACCTGTATTCTGGTAGCTGAGCATTGTACTTCTGAAATCCTGCCAGAAGCCTGCACAATTTAATATTACTTTCATGTATAGCAGTGAACAAGCGAAGTGATTTGTTTAAGACTAGTGAAAGACTGGAGAAAAAACCCTGGCCTCTCATTGCCCTGTGCTTGCACTTCCCCTTCCAATTCCATTCTTCTTGCCCCTTTTTGTTCAGCCAGAAGTGTGACAGCTAGAGTTGTTTAGGAGCTACTTTCTCTCCTTTCTGAACCTTTTACAGGAACTATGGTCACAGGAGGGAAGAGGGAAGAAAAAGTGTGAGTGTTCAGTCTAGAGAGATATCCAGAAATGAAGGTATGGCACAGAAGGAATGAGAAGCAGTGAGCTAATGCAGTCTGAGAGCTGTTTTGTGAAAAAAACCCAAACTACTGGTCCATCTGTCATCTTGCTCATTTCCTTTCTTTAAGTCTGAAGGTGTGTTGAAAACAGTTTGAAGTTCATGTTCTGAAGCATGTGAATTAAGCTCCTAACTTATATATGAGAAAGTGGAGTGACTTCTCAGTGGTCCTGCAGTCACAGCCTCACGTAGCATCCAGCTGTGGTGCAAGTGTCTCATGCTGTGGTTAGTTGCCAAGAGTTTCAATAATGGGCTGTAGAGTGCAGTTACTCTTTTGCTTGTGAATCTGCAGAGGAAGGGAAATAATTTTCTTTGATTCTGCTTCCCTTTGAATAATTTCTTCTGAGGTCTCCTCTGCCTGTGAAGTGACTTGAATTTGTGGTGAGGACAGGATGCAACTCTGGCTTCTTGGTCGGCTGGAGAGAAAAGTCCTTCCTGGTCAGGCAGTCATGTAGATCTGCTGCTGTGACATGGTTGACAGCTGCAATAGCATGGTTAAGTCTAATTCATTTGTGTATCTTTCCTGTAAATCTGAGTCTTGTGAAGGTAACCATCACTTCAGAGTCGGTTAAACTCAATTGTGATCTTGGGGTTTATGCCGCAGAAACATTTGCCTTAGCACAAAGACAAGTGAGTAGGAGTAAAAGTAGTAAAATATTAACTTTAGATTATACTATTCATTGCAAAGATGTGAAAATAAGTGAGAGGTGCTTTACCTGTAGATGAAGTACAGTTCTGAAAGATAGAAGTACAGCATAGTGCTGAACAGTGTGGTACAAGTAGAGCTGTCCCTCTATCAGAGGCAGCAGTGATCCAGAGCATAAATCTTTTTGCATCTGTTGTCTGATGTAGATGTTTCAATTGCTGAGATTTCAAACAGGTCTGTAAAAACTAGGATAACACATCCTCCAAAAGCCTTACCAGCAGTCGCAATGTTATTTGAATGCTGTTGTGTGGATTTCTCTTTTAAACTGGGTTTATTCTCCAGAAGCCAGGGAAATCTGAATATTTATCTGCATTAGCAGAATGGTATTAAATGCAAAATCCTTAGCTGCCATGAATATTTATTCTTATCTTAGCTGGCTTTAAACTGCATCTCTGGCTGATTGCCATCCCTGAAGGTTATTTTCACAGAGGTTTAGGAGTGGACGCTCACACAGTGATATACCTCCAGATTTCATGTTCTCTGATATTTCTAAACAGCTTGTCAGTAGTTGGCAAACAACTACATAAAAACAGACAGTCGGTGAAGAAAGCATGGGCCCAAAAATACCTTTGGGCATCAATAGATATCACTTTAAATCATCAGATCATAACTATTTCAGTATATGTAAATACTCCCAGTCTCTCACAGTGCTCTCAAGATTAAATGAGTGCCTTGAAATTATCATCCTAGTTGAAGCCTTAGCCCTTCAGATAGAATAAGATACATTTTGAGATCCTATAGGATTTTTTATTTTGAAAACTCCCCAGTAATCTTTCTTTCAGTGCATCATATTCTAGAAGGTTTCACTGTGGAACCGGTGGTCCATAATTGCAGGTCTGTCGAGCACAGCAGGGTATGTATAGCACCTGCCTGGCCACACTGAGACCGTGGTGGGTGAAGTGTTCATTGAGTGCACTGGAGGAGGTTTCTGAGTGTAGAATTCTCCAGTGTGGGTGTTGGCCCTTTTTGGTATTTTGTGGGTAGTGCTGTTATTCCTTTTAGCTGAATACTGGCAGCTCATCTCCATTCTTGATCAGTGCAGAGGGTGAGTTTAAGTATTATAGAAATATATTAATATTTACTAAGGCCATGCAATATGATTCCAAATTTACCCAAGTAAAACCACAGAATAATTTAGGATGGACGTGACTAGTGGGGTTGATATAGTCCAACCTGTGGCTCAAAGCAGGACCAATTTTTAGCAGGTTACTCAGGGTTTGGCTCAGTTAAATCAGTACTACCTCCAAAAATAGAGATCCTACAACCTCTCTGATGCAATTTCAGTCTTTGACCATCCTCATGAAAAAGAAAAAAATCTAATCAGAATTCCCCATGCTTCAGTTTGTGTCTGTTACCTTTCACTGTACATCTCTTGGAAGACTCTGGTTCCATCTTCTATACTTTCTTGGCAGGTAAAGGTATATGCATAAATAGGTAGAGGTAGAGAGAGAGTGAGGATGGAAAAGATGTGAAAAGGGTCTTTTCATAGCTGCTTTTCATTTCAGGCAGCCTTCCTAAGATCTTCCATGTGGTGTATTCTGATGTGAAGTTAAGATTGGCCCAGCTGTAGCCTTGTAATGAACTTATCTCCTAAATCCTGCCTTTGAATGCAGCATTATGTGACAGACTGTGGACTGTGTTACTGGTCTGGATGAAGTCCTGAATTAATGTGTCTCCTTCTCTACCTCTGGGGCTTTCCGGGAGCCTCTTGCAGTTTCAAGTCATGAAACCCATTTGTTCACATGCTTTTCTTTTAAGGGATTCATTTGATTTTGGGTGGATCCATCCTGTCCTATTTGTATGGCATAAGGCATTTCCTTCCCTGATACCAAGTGTGCCCCAAGCAAAGTACTGACCAGTATCAGCAGTTTCCCAAATTTCAAACCTTGG
This sequence comes from Vireo altiloquus, assembly GCA_013396875.1. Taxonomy (NCBI): domain Eukaryota; kingdom Metazoa; phylum Chordata; class Aves; order Passeriformes; family Vireonidae; genus Vireo; species Vireo altiloquus. The sequence continues at coordinate 1,023,638 of VZRF01015120.1, read as the reverse complement.
GTACCATCAAGTGGCAGCGTTATCTGCAAGGCAGCTTGTGACCATGAGCATCAAACACAGTGGAAGTTACAAATTTTTATGGGAAAGGGAATGGGAAAGGGAGAGGGCATGGGAGAAAGGGAAAGGGAAAGGGAAAGGGAAAGGGAAAGGGAAAGGGAAAGGGCAAGATTTAGATCACATGTGCTGGCCCCATGTGTTACTAGGCCTCATAAACAAGAGATTTGGAACAGCACGAAGCTGTGTCGAGAGAGGTTTAGGTTGGATATTAGGAAAAGATTCTTCACCAGAGGGTGGCAGGGCACTGGATCAGGCTTCCCAGGAAAGTGCTCAGAGCACTAGCCTGACAGAGCTCAAGATGCATTTGGAGAATGCTCTCAGACAAATGATGGGATTCCTGGGGTTGTTCTGGGCAGGGCCAGTTGGACTTGATGATCCTTTCAACTCAGGATATTCTGTGATTCTATGGACATGTGTCAGCCACAGCAAAATGGAAATTAAACAGTGTAGGAGACGCAACTACCTTGTAGGTGAAATAATGGGTAATGCCCTCTCCTAAATACACCATTTATGACTTCTGAAGTTGAGAAATTTGTATTTAACTTTTGTCATCTCTCCCATGTCCTGGACGACTGCTCCTTTCTCCCATGGTATTGTTAGGTTGTATGGGGTTTGTTAATAAAATCTTTTCCAATAGGCTCAAGCAGGTTAATGCACTTTGATATACACATGGTCGTGTATTAAAAAATCAGCGAAACACTGATTGAATTTTCAGTAACAATTTCTGTTCTAGTCCTTAATGTCTGATTTATGCAGAGGTTAGCAGAGAGCAATAATCAAACAACATCTTTTACATAACAAGACAGAGGATCAGCTGGAAAAACTGACCTGCTATCTGGCAGTTGGTGTGAATGTTTTATTTTCGTGGTAGCATAAGGACTGCAATATTAGAGTAGGTCTGAAGGTCACCTACTCTGCTGTTCTAGCCTGATATGACTTGTCCTGGGCAGCTCAGGTGACAGTGTTAAGACCATACAATAGGAACTGGCTGGCCAGTCCATTTCCCCACATTGTAGCTCATTTTCTTGCCTTCATAGATCAGCACACAGATCAATATGTTTTTCAGAAGTTTATCCTTACAAATTTATGGATACTTTCCAGCAGCAGTGATACTAAATTGTACAACAGGCTACCTAGGCAGGATTCAGCATCTTCATTGCTGAAGATTTTGGGGAGTAAGAAAGCATTTCTAAGGACATAAGTATTCAAGGGGGGATTCAGGTCTGCACCATCAGTTAAACGTTGCTGAGAGCTTCTATTTCACATGGTGACTCCTGAATGTCTGCAGCACAACCTCTCTTCCTTGCTCCCCTGCCAGCCGTTGCCATCAAAAACATCCTTTTCATCCCACCTGTGGCTGAATGTGCAGCACGGGGCTGACTGGCAGGGCAGAGCCTGTGACACTGCAGCTTTTCTGCCATGTTAAGTAGTTCAAAACATGTTGTGTGCAGAGCTAAGCAAAGCATGGGAGAGGTTACCATTTCCCTCTTTCAGGATGCTGAGGTAGTTACACAAATACATAAAATATTGGGATAGAGCAGTGGGAAAAATATGGGTAGAAATACCAGTCATAATTCTATGGAACTCAATAGGAGTTTATGCCCTGTTCTTCAGTTTTGCTCTACACCTAATCTTTAATATATCTAATCAATCTTCCCATTGCTCAAGGGCCTCATCAAAGTTTGATTAGCCCTTTTAAGGAAAACAGTTTATTGCTGAGTTACAATGAATCAAATCCTTCAGGTTAAATTAAAAGTCAGGAAGAGCCTAGAACCAAACAAGGCAGTAAGATCACTGACCTCTGGAAGAAGCCCTGGAAAGGCTGTTACTGGAGGAACCTTCTCTGCTCATCCCCACAAGCTCCTGCAGCAGGACTCCCAGACCAGTGGTACTCTCTGGAGTACACCTTGGCAGGACAAACTTATCTGAGAAAGAGGCTGCAAGTACAGGAAGATTCCCATTTAATGCTGAGGTCACAGGACTATTATCAGCTGATTTGGATTCTGTTCCCATTCTCCTATTGCCCTGTTGTGAGAGACTGGATTGTTCACTTAACTTCCCTGCACTTTGCATCTTCCAGATAGAAAAAATATTTTTATTTATCTCTTTGATATCTCTGTAAAAAGGATGCAATGTATCATCCTCACTCTTTACAGACAGCTAGAGGCAAATGATATAAAAGCTCTGTAAGTGCAGCACATTTTGGCCTGACAGGTTTTTAATGACCATTTCACTGGGACTCCTTAATAGCTGCAAGAACTGAAATGGAATATCCTCCACTTTCATAGTCAGAAAGGCCTTCAGACAGGTGTCTGCCCAGGCCATAGTTCAGCCCAGAGTGCACTGGGAGAGCACATGCCCACATGAGGTTTTTCATTTCTGCTGTACCACCTGCAAATCGTGGCAGCCCTGTGACAAATGGGACAACAGCCTTTTGCCTGTTTTCTGGGGCTTTCCCATAGGATCAAAGAAACTGTCCATTTTCATTTTCAGATTAGTGCTTATATTATTAATTAATGAAGAAGAGAGACAAAGAGGTCTGTTGGCTTTGCCCCTCTTTAATGTTTATCAGGGGGAAAATTATACCTTGAAGAACTGTTTATTTTAAGATTTTTTCTCTGCTAACAGCTAGCGATGTTTACCACTGATCTCCCCAGCGGTGGCTGGAGTGTCTTTGGCTCTGAGCCTGCACAGGAAGAATAAGGGAATAATAAGCTGAAGGGTTGTTTTTAGGGGATCTTTGACTGTTGTTTGTTTTCTTCATTATGTGTTTGATGCTTGTCTCCATGAGAAAACTCTAGGTAACCACAGAACTGAGGAAATTCTAGTATCTTGGGAACTGAGGAGTGAAAGATGAGAAGTATGATGGAGAGCAGATTTGCAGGCAAGAAACTGTTTATGTTTTTACAGAACATTCAGCACTTCCTGCAGTGCTTGGCTGCAGTGTAGGTTTTTTCTGTAGACCACCCCAACAGAATCTGAGAAGAATAAATTAGATATTAGAGATCATCTTAAAATAATAATTTTACAGTCACATCCCAACTCTGGCTATGAATATTCATCACAAAAGCAGTGTAATATCTTTATGTAGTGTTTTACTGTAATGTTTGTCTTCCTTCCTTCACTCATTCTCACTCTGTGATGAGTGTGAGTGGTCTTAGCACTGACAGGAGGAGATGACACTTCCCCTCCAGCACGAGTTACTACCTTGCTTCTGCTCACCTTCTGGAAGCACTTAGGAAACACCTGCAACAGTGGAAAGTTCTTCCCCCAAAGGTAGAGTCAAGAAATGCTGCTAGATTTATATTTTCTCTCTGTTAAACAATGCTGAGTATTAAGCAGAGGGTCTTCCCAGTGGGCCATGTTCCAGTGGCAAGATTGTAAATTCTCATTTGGTATAACTTTTGGAAATTCCATCTCCAGAAGTATCTGATTCAAAGGAAGTTCAATGAAAATTGGAATTCTTGAAGCCAAACAGTTTAGAAAAATTTGCCCTAAGCAGCTCTGCTCAAGATTATATAAGGAACCAACTTTTAGTCCCTCCCCTTGGTGTTTTTTCCTATTTCACCTGTCAGCTACAAAATCCTCAGCTGCCTTCTGACCACTGCATCTAGGAAAGGATCCTCATAACTCTGTAGAGTCTAGCGATCTTGTGACCCAAAATATCCTCCAGTTTATTCAAAAGTTTTCCTTAATTCCATAGAGTTTCTAAAGAATTAATGATTTTCAAGTAGTTCATTAAGAAGGAAACGTGCTGATCAAAATACAGAAATAGTTATTGCTTTAATTGCCCAGATATGGCTTCTTGAATTTTCCAGTCAAGCTCCAGAACTACTGGTATTTATTCAAGTAAGATGATGACTTATTTTCAGTTGGTAATTAGTACATTGGCTTTAGGGAATGAAAACTGTGTTACATGAGAAACAAGAACAGCAACATCAACAAAAGATTTTTGTCTGTTCCTTGTGCCAGTCTGTGTTATGTGTAAATCTGTAATTATCAGCTGCCTTACCATCAACCATGTCTGGAATCTGGGGTGTGCCTGTGGTGTGGAGTGACTTGCCTTTGCTAGCTCCTCGTCAGGCTCGCTTTGGAGAACAGCTTGGGAAGCTAAAGTCTTGCTGAGCCTGCCTAGGTCCATTCTAGGGAATCCCTGGCACTGTTACCACTGGAGCTTTGCACTTTTGACTTGGAAAGGGGTTGAACATCTATTGGACACCCTGCAGATTTTTAACATCAGTTTTTGCTTCAGAAGTTCCCATCATGGGGATCTCAAGGGGGATCCAAGCAGGTGAAGCCATGATTGCAATTTTGTAGAGTAAGTGCAATGATAAGGAAGATGTGTGTGAGCACATGATATCTGTGTGGATTAACTCCTCTTTAATCCTTTAGGTTTGGGAGTGGAAATAACACCCCCTTTTTTTTCTTCCTGTTTCTCAGATGGAGACATAAAAAAGAGAAATTATCTCTACTCTTCTGTATCTTTCTTGCTTGTGAGGTAGGAGGGAATCACTCGATTAATGTGCTTCCTGTTTTTTTTCAAAAATGGAGTTCTTGCTCTAGGTCTTTCCAGATTTGATTTGACTGATGCATATGATGAGTGGAGTTAAAGCATTCTCTTGATGGTTAATAAACAGCCAGGAAACAAACTCAGCTGAGAATCTCTGTCCAAGGGGCACAAAATATCACGACTACAGAGTCATATTTTTATAAATCAGAAATTAATTATTAATTTATTATTTCAGAAATCTGAGTTAACTCAGCCAAGAAGACAGACATGTAAACACAAAGGCTTTGTTCATGATTGATGTTAAGATATCAAACACACATTCTGTGAGACTTTATTTAAAATGGAACTTAGCTGTGTTTTCTAGAAAGGACAAAATGTCTCATGAAAGTTTGCATATGATATCCCAAGTCTCACTCTAAACTTCTCTCTGGAGAGTTCTGTCCTCGGCTGCTTTTAACTTAACTCTAAAGCTTAAGTTAGGAATGGGGTGACGTTTTGCCTCTTTTAAAATCAGAACAGTCTTAATTCTGAATCCAGGTGAGCATGTGGATTTCATACTCTTTTTAAATAATTCGAGGCACAGTTTCCAATTTTCTATTTGGTTCTGATTCTCAATGAGAGAGTCAAGCTGGAAATCAATATATATGCCATTTGTACTTACAAGAAATTACAGCTTGTAATTACACATAAAATTAGAAGCAATTTTAGGGAAAAAAAAAATCTAATTTTAGGAACTCTTAAGTCATTTGTTCAAAGTGATTTAACACATATGAGCAAGGACTGTTCATTTCCTTTTGTTGCAAGTGCAAAGTTTGAATAAGGTGCTTATAGAGTGCAAGTAGTTACAAAGGAGATAGATTTCTTTATTGCTTGACTTACTTGTGAAATACATTTTATGTAATGAAGCAGCGATTACCTAAATTAAAAATCCCAGACAATGCTGTTGTCTTGTTTGGTTGGAAGCAGAGACTGTGTGGACAACTGAAAGCTTGCTTAAAGGCAATCTGTGACCCACTGCATACCATTCTTATGCTAATGTGAGAATGGGTATCCTGGGCACCATCTGCTGTCCCTGAGGTCCTGGCCTTGGGCATTCAAAATTGGTTTGCTTTATTAATGCTAGGCCATCCAGAACAGCAGTGGTGCATTTGTTATAGTCTATGAAATCAGAAGTTCCAATTGTAAGCATACAGAGATAAACTGTCACTTTTAATAATACATTCAAACATGATAGCCACCACTTTTTCCAACCTCTCAGGCAGAGATGCCATCTTTAGAGCTGGAGTTATATTCAGCAAATCCAACAAAGGCCTCTCTGGCTTTTCAGGGTGATGGGGTTTTACTTCCTTGGACAGTCATTTCATTATGTACTGGATGGATTTATTGGCTGGCTCTGCATTTTAACTTTTGTAAATGCCCCTTAGAGAAACAGAAGAGTATCTTGGTGTAAATCAAAATTAATAAATAGGACATACAATGTGATCATTTTTAGAGGGGCCAAAGGGTTGGAATATCAAATATCCTCAACTAGTCTAATTAAACCAGTTGAGATTTAAGGGACACCATGCATCAGTTTTGCCTAAGCTTATTGTCAGGACAAATGGCTACAATCTCAGTTATAAGTACCTAATAAAGTCTCATCTAATGATGATTCTGTTTGTGCTTATTAGCTATATGGTTCTTCCTTTGGTGTGCATGGCTAATTAGAAAACAATTCTTGTGAGTACTTACATTGCTCATTATCAAGTGCCCCAGGTACAAGTCAAGATAGTTCAGCTGGTAGCCAGCAAGCCACTGCTGCCCTGCTGCTTGGGCCTGTAGTCTCAAAAGAGGGAAAGCACACAAAGCTCTCCTGCTTCATCCATGTCAGGGGTGCTGGGCAGTTCCTGAGTTGACACCCAGTCCCAGCCTTCTGTAGGAAATAGAATCTTGGCTTCCTTCCATTTCCTGGGTGAGGGAAGCAGAGCATGGCTAATGCTGTGCCCTGGGTCCCCAAGCTTGCACCGGCTCTGGGAGCATTGGGCCTGTGCCAGATTCAGCCCCAAACTGCCCACAGTGGGGGTACAGGGAGAACTGGAGGTGTTCAGGGTGTGGGGAGGCAGTGAGGCCATGGTGAACAATGTGGTAGGCTGTGGTCTCAGCTGATGGCAGGCTTGTGGTGTCCCAGTGAAAGAGTGTTTTATGGCAGAATGGGCATGGAGCAGGTCCCCCAAGGCTGCTGGGTGGTTCCATGAGAGTGTAATTTTGGGGGTTGGAGTCTGACTGTCCTGATTGCTCCGTTTCAACTTGATCTGTATGCAGAATTTATTTTTGATGACCTCTGTGATGAAAAAAATTAGCCAGTTACCTAATAAGCAATATAGCCAACAGGGAGAACAACTTTCAGCAGCTGCTTTTGTCCCCTCCCTTGCCTCCAGAGCTTTCTGTTGTTGCTTTCATTTATGGATGAAGGAGACAAGCACTCCAGGGCCAGGGAAAATGAGCGTTAATTACACTGTGGAAGGTGCTGGTTCTTTCCCATCCCTGTCTCAGGTGCTCGAGAGTACAGCAGAGCCAGCAGAGTTCTTCAGTACTATCCTTTGCTTATTTTGGAAGCATTGGAAATACAAAGCCGCACCTCTTTCCCTTAAATGAAGACAATGAGGAGTAGGCTTCTTCTTGGTGTCAGCATTCACGTAAGTTGTGCCAAGATCAAGTGAACTTCAGCAGAGGTGGCTCTAATATTATGTGTATATTTTAGAAAGGAGAGTAACAGTGTATGTTTGCACTCCATAAAGTTTCCGTGTGAATCTGTATTTCAATAGTTTTTGCTGTGAAATCTAGAAGGAAGTCCCTGAGACATGCATAGAGAAAATATTTGTATCTCAGGGACTAAGTTGAACACTGGGATATGGAAGGTTGTCCTAGAAATCACTCTGGGTAATATAATCACACAAACCATCTTCCTTACTGTTAGAGGTCTTGTCCAAGAGACTGTCTTAGTGGAATGCTGGTGTAAGACAGAGGTGAAGAAAAGGGAGATATGGCATTCTACAGAATAATGAGGGGAAAGCTGACAACGATGTCCCCTTTGGCTCTTCTCAGCTGAAGTGCTGAACTTGGGCAGAGACCTGAGTACATAAAACATGCTTACAGATTGCTGGTTACTCTTCAATTTCTCAGTGATTGAGGATGATCAAATCCCTGTGAAACAGAGCCCTTACTGACCAGAGAAGCGTTGCCAGGCTGACACAGGGGCTGCTGCTCTGCTGATCTGCCAGCTGCACACATGGAAGTTGTTCAGCACTTAGGTGCATCTGCTTATGAATGTGGTCCTATAGACACATGCAGAGCTAGTGCAAGCACTGAACCAGGTATGAGAAGTTCAAAGTCCCTCATCTGTCAGGACAATTTCATCTCACATCAGGGACTAGTGTTTGAATCTGTCACATCTCAGCTTAGTACAATAATCATTGGGTTTGCATGTCCTGATTGGAAAGACTCCCATTTAAATGTGGATGATGCTTCAGAATGATTGTGCTGCATTAAAATACCAGAATAGGTTTGTTTTCTACTCATTGTAGAAGGCAATGAATTACTGAAACTTCAGAAAGTGTAATGAAGCAAAATAGTTAAATAGTTGTCTTCTTATCAAGTCTTGTGTGTAATAATTTCAGTTCACACAAGCTGGGACTGAAGAGTATCTGCAGGGCATGTGTAAATGCACAGCAGAGAGGACTTAAAGAAATGTTTATCATCTGGGATGCCAATCTCTTTTAGTGGTTGGCCAAAAAGTTCTGCTCTGCTTGTACCTTGCCTGTACACTCTGATAATTGTAGCAGTATGTGGTGTGAAACAGTAAACCTTCCCAGTTAAGTTCTGGTGTTCCCACTTGGTCCTTCTCTTGACAGATATGATACTGACAGGGTTGATTGAACACTTTTGAAATATGTTTTTAGTTTCTTCCCTGGAAATAACATGTGCCACTCCACTGGAAGACAATTGACAGCAACAACTAGGTTCTGATATGTGAGGGAAATTGGAAATGGCCAGAAGCAACTATTGTTAGAAATTAAGAGTTGGTGTCTGCACATGTCAGTGCAGTGTTCCTTATGTTTTCATTGTTGACTGGGTAGGAAAAATAGTCCTGTTAGCATACTGGTGCTTACATGAGGTGTAGGAATATCTGTCAAAATCTATTGAGGTGCTTTGGAAAGTTGTGAAATAACATCTCTGCAAAGGACATGTAAGCTCTTGGAGAGACTGCAGCAGTGATGGACAACCTCCCAAGCCTTTATCACAGCCTAGAAGTCTCCGTCTTCAAAAAGGTCCTGTTTGTACTTGGACACACACAACAGCAAGGGAAAGTTTGTGTCCAAAGAAGTTAAAAATAAATTGTGAAAATAGATATATTCAGAGATGACAGGACTGCAATAAGCAAGTCTTGGTTTGTCTGTGCAAGACTCTCTAGAGTGACAACTTTAGTTAGGGAGAGTGTAATTATTTGCTTTTGGAATGCCTAATATTGTTTCCATCAAGCTGAGTTAACTTAACTTACTGCCACAGTATATTCCATTTGTTCCCTTGTCAGCAGATACTAGTTGTCTTCTGTTCCCCTTGTTATAGGAAGGACAGCTGGGGAGGCCAGAGGACAAGGATGGCTCTCAGAGACACTGAATGCTGACAGTGGCTCAGTTTTGCTTACAATTATTTTTGTATTTCTGACTTGATCTAAGCTGAACAAGGTACTTGGTTCCTAGGTTCCTAGGTATTTTCAGATGCTGAGGTATCAGTGTTACACAAATATTTTAGAAAACTGTCCTTCTCTCCTCTCTGAACACAGACATTTGCTGCTGCTTGGTGCAATGTCTCAGCTGAGAATCAAAGCCTCATGGTTAACCAGAAACTGGCACTAGGAAGTTGGATCTTGTTCTGCACCATTTTTCAGATATCCTATAGAGCTACATACAGTGGGTGGGCTTTGGAAGATACTAATTACAACAGCAGTGGCAGTGCCTTCCTCCCACCTTGCAAAACCAGTGCTTGCAATAGAGCATCTGAGCTGAGTGTACATGGCCATGCTGGGATGACTGCTGGCTGGAAAATGAGAGCTACACTTTGTGCTCCCAATCATAGCTTCTCCTTTCCCAGAATTCTCATGAGTACTCACCTTATACCTGCAGATCAAAACATATTTGAGCCTTAAGAAACATCTTTCGATGTGATTTATATCCTTTTGTGCACAGTCATGGGTCCTTTCTAAGCAGAAAAGGCCCTAGCAGAATACAGGCAAGGAAGAAAGCTGAATAAAACAGTTACAGCAAAGGAGCTGGGAAGAGCAGGACTGCTCCTTCACCTCCTGCTGGTTCTGTTCATCTCCCAGTGCTGCTGGGACACCTTCCGCTTACAGGTCCGTACTGCATGTGCTCAGCAAGAGCTCTTTCCTTGCTCTGTGTGTATGAGGCAGTTCATTTACAAGGCCCTATTTAAACTGGTAGATCAAAACGCTTGCAGCTCTGCATATGCTTCCTCAGGAGAAAGGAATGTTTTCTCATTCCTCTCCTACTTCATATTTCACAGCTGCAGTTTGTCTTGTTTTCTCCCTGCCTAAGGCCCAGCAAGTGCTGCAATGCACAAGGGTTTAAAGGATTATTTATTTTAGGGCATTGATGCCTTCTTTGAAAAGCTGTGTGTGTTTAGTTTGTTTTACTAGGGACTCTTATTAGAGCAGCATGGGGAGTTTGCAGGAAAGGAAGGCAGTGAGTGTGCATATCTCTTCCCAAACCAGGTTACAGAAAGGTAGGCCTCTCAAATTATGTTAAGCAGGATGGATTATGATGATCTTTGCTACTGCATTTATTTTTCTTTCAGAGGCCCTGTACATCCCATTTTCTCCACCTTTGTATGACTCCATTACTGATTGCACTGATAGCTGAATGTCCTTCAGTTATCCAACACAGATGAAAATGGTAGGGAAATTAACTTCCATTAACTTCAGTAGGAATATGATTAGTCCTTAGCTATACCAACTCCAGCCAAAACTGGCTCTGGTTATAGTGCTGGAAGTGAAGCATCCAAAAAGAACTGCCAAGCCCTGATGCCTGGCCTGTGGGCCTCTGCATGATCATGGTAATGGTATGTTACTGCTCTACTTATTAGAAGACTTCTTGGAAAAGGAGGTAAACTTGGAAGAATGACTTGGAAATAGCCGTGATGGCTCTTGAAAGCTTTCAGGTTGGTAACCTGTTGAGTGCTCATTCCAGGGTGATATAGCAGCACCAAATCTTGCCATCTGGCCAGGCTACTGCTAAGCAGTTCAGAGATGTCACTTCTGAAGGATAAGGGAGGAGATAGAAGTGTGACCATCCGGCCAGTTTGAGATCTTGAGAGCATGGATGGAGTCTTGCCTCATGCCAAGCCTATATTTGGTGTTTTACACCCACAGGTCACCTTGCCATCCCCCTTCTCTCAGAAAAGAATTCAACAATGGAACTTAAAGAATGTGGCAGGTCTGAAATATATTAATGTATGTTAAAATCTCCCCGTCTCTCTAGAATAATTTGCATTTTTTAATTCAAGAGGGAGCTTGCAAGTCCATCCATAGTGTGCCACTTATCAGCCTCTCTGATGTCTGGTAGGCTTTTATCAGCATAGGGTTAATTTGTCCTGCTTTGTATGGGAGAGCTGGAGGACAAAGTTGGTTTAGACTTGCTGATGATTGGGATACATACAGTTAATTTCTGCTCCCTCATCTCCCACCCTCAAAATAAGTAAAATACAAAGGTAAATCTTGCCTTAGACTTTCCCCAGACCTTTGGAAATTTTTGGATCAAGCCCTCATGAACAGCTAGGCTTCAAGCTACTTGATGATCATTGTGTCCTGAACTTGGGCAGATGTGGATTTAGTAGAGCCTTGATGTCTCTCTCATCCAGCCAAAGGAAACAGATATCCTCTAATATCTCAGGCTGCATGAAGTGAGTGTGACAATTCTAATGGTGTAAGAGGTTTCCTCTGAAATACATTTTGTGTAGGTCTGTAAGTCCAAATGCAGATGTGCCTGTTTATTAAATGTAAGCGTTCCCTTTGTGATAACTGGGAGAGACTGAATAACAGTATCCATAAGAGGAGAAAACAATTCTGATACCTTTTTTACCTGTAAGAAACCTGTACAAGAAAATGTACTTCTAATGGGGATATGTACTGCTAATCACCTCTATGAACCATCAATCTGGTGAGGTGGTATATTTTTCCTAAAATCCTAGCTTCAGAAGTCAGGTGATTTATGGGAAGATTCTCTGTTTTCATTTAAAAGACAGTTTGTAATTCTCCTTGCTGAGGAAGGAAAAAAAAAAAAAAAGAAGAAGAAGGCTTGAAGATGCAATAGGCAGAAACACCATAAGGCAAATAAAACCTTTAATATCTAAACCCATCTTTATTGCTAAGCCAATCTCATTATTATTTAGGATCTGAGTAATGATTTTTGAACGCCCAGGTTGGCTTTGGAGCCAAGAGACCTGATTTTCACAAGTGCTAAGTACTTTACTCCAGCTGTCACACCTATAAAAATCACCCATTAAAATCATGCCTGGGGTCCAGTAGTCAGCCATCCACAGCTGGGGGTGGAGAGAAGAAATGCAGATACATGGCACGTGCAGGGCTGTGCCATACCTGCCCTATAGCGTGGTAAATGTGTAGTGTGTTAAGCAACATTGTGGTCTCTTAGGCAGAAACAAGAAATAACAGTAGAGGCTTCTTCATACAGTCTTTTCTAATGTAAAACATGAACGTAAAAATATTATGAACTGGTTATGAAACCAGCAGAGCTGAGATTTACATCTAAAGAACAAATTAGGTTAAAGGGAGGGAGAAGCAGAGATAAACAACACGATAGCAAAGGGAAGACAGAAAGGATCTTTCTCTGGGGAATATTCTGAAGTAAAACTGAGGAAATTGGGAATTTGTCTTTGTCTGGGAAAGGGGTTGTGTGGATGCTGGTGCAAAGTCCTAATTTTGCATCTTGAAGTGTTATTTTATTACAAATGTTGCTGATTTGAGGTTTTCCTTAAGGCCTCAGCTCTTGGATTCAGGGGTATCCCTCGGCATCCCTTAAGGAAGTTATTTCCTGTGCTCCCCATCCATGGAAGACTAAGTGGAAATTTGAGCCAAAGAGGAGACACCTTTCTCTGTCCCCAGCCCAAAGACTGCTGTTGGTGTGTATTTATTTTTAATCCTGACTCTTGATTTTCAAGTGGTTGGGGTTGGTGATATTCCAGCTTTTACCCCAAGGTCACTGACTGAACCTTGTACTCTTCCTGGTGGATTTTACCTCATTGAGCACACTCAAGGCTGGGATGGCAGAGCTGCATCTCTGCTACACTTTAATCTAAGGATAACAGTTCCCTGTAATTACACTTTTTGATCCTTTTGCAGTGAAGGTAGGCTTTTTTGAAAATTCAGGTTCAAGGCCAGCAAATAACCAGAGAGAATAGAAGCACTCAGAGCTTTGAATGTTCTGTAGTTTTAAAATAACCTAAGATTGTAAAACAGAAGTAGAAGGGGAGAAATTTCCCAATGTAAATTTTTGGGAATCCATGTATTTTGTTTCTTTGTATTTTTTTTGCAGGTAAGCCTGTTGTGAAATGTGGATCCATGTTTGAGTTTTTGGCAACAAATTAGTAAGTCACATGCTCAGTCTTTGCTTTGAGATACTTTTTATTTTTAAAAGGTGCTATAATAGAAACGTTTTTTTTCTAGCAGGTCCTCTGGGCTTTTCAGATCTTTTGATGGGTAAAAAAGATGACTTGGTTTTTGAATGAAGACAATAGAAATGTGTGTGTGTAAATAGCAGTAAAGAGAGTCCTTACTGTGCTAGAATATAGAACATGCTATGTGTTCTACCTGCTCATTTTTATAATATTATAATTAATATATATACACCAAACCCAAAAGGCCCTCAGTGAACAGTGCCAAGCCAAAACCTTACTAACAGAGTACTCTGAATAAGTGCCTTTCCTTCCACAGTTGTACTCATGCTTTTCAGTGAAATAAGCTGATAGTTCCACCTACGTGTTCTCGTATTGTAGGAGGCCTTTCTCTGTTTGCTGGGGATCTTCCTGGATGTGGAGGGTACACAAACCCCCTCTCCCTGCAAATGAAAGAAGAGAGCTGTTCTGTACGATGCAGTGGTAGCTGGCAGATGAAACTGTGTCCACAGAAAGCGAAAAATATTCTTTTTTCTGCATAAAGGGGCTTAAAGTGGGTTAATTAACACTGACCCCATTTGAAGGGATGGCTTATGTTCCTGCTTGAGGGAGAAGTTTGAGTCTTGCATGTGTTGGTGGAAATCTCTTTCAGTGTATTTGCAGCCCGGTGCTGGGCTGGACAGGCAATGAAGCCTGACAAATCAAGCAGCTGTTTGCCCCACAATGAGCCAGCTGGTTGGAAATCCAGGCTGTGTCCCTGAGCTGCCTGCACATTCAAAACCAGGGCATATTTGCTCCTTTAATTAGTGTTCCCCCTGGTCCTTGGAATATGGGTTTGTGACAGAGGGCTTGTTCACAGAAGATCAAGAAAGATTTCCTGCTTTCCCAGCCCCTCCAAGGGGTGGAGAGGACAGCTGGGGACTGCTCCCTGCATGGGAGAGTTTCCGTGTGGCTCAGGCAAGGGGCATGACAGAGGGGTGGAGGGAGGCTGCTCCTGCTCATTGCAGGCAGGGTTTGTGTCAAACCAGTGCTGTACATTTTGCTGAACTACAGCAATACTTAAACTTTAGCCTTCCTAAACGGAACCTTAAGGACTTTAAACTTTTCTTTGGATTCATCTCATCAGGTGCATGGAGGCGGCTACAAAATCCGTTTGTCTTGGTGGTTGTTTGTAGTGTGAGGGTCCAGCTGTGTGATCCCAGCAGAGATCCTACACAGGAGTGCTCTCCACCAGTTCCAGGAGTGAGAGGAAAACCTCCTGTGTGACTAATGTACTGCAACTAACTGGGCTTCTGTTAAATGGCTTACTCAGCTCAGTCCTGATAATTCAGTTGTCTTTTGCCCCTGCTGGTCCAGACTCTTTCCTGATGAGGAAACACAGTCGGCATAGCCTTGCTGATAAGCCCTTAAGAGCACAGTGAAGGAATTTACCTGATGCTCCCAATCTCCACAGGGGATATTGCCTCTTGGTGTCCTGTGTCAGTGACTTCTTCTGGTGATACAATCAGGGACCTGCTTGTATTGAAGTATTATTGGTAACACTGAGAGCTGTCAGATCACTTTGGGTGGATTTGCTCTTGCTCCTCTCTCACTCTGTGTAGGAGAGGCAAGGCAAACCCCGCATTTCCAGGGAAACAAAAGGTATTGCACTTCCAATAAAGCTTCTTTTTGAAATGAACAATGATAAATTAGCAAACTGCTGAGCAGAGTTATTTGTGCTGTGGAAGGAAAGCATTGATCCCCCCCAAGACCGACCTTTTTTTTGTTCATTTCAGCAATATAATGGGGAATGGATTAAACTGTGACTTATTTTAACCCTTTGATTGTAGTTATGAGAAATCCAAATGAGGAGAAGATGGAAATCGGTATTTAGAGTCTCAGAAAAATGTGGCAAATTAACAACAGTTTGCTAATTTTTCATATTTTTATTGCCTGCTTTTAAAGCTCACAGAGAAATAGAGAAAAAAGTCTGAAGAATCTCATTAGAAAACTTCATCAGTTCTTTCCTTCTCTGTTTTATCTTGAGAAAGAAATGGAAATCCAAACTGAAAAGTATGCCATGAGTAACAATGGAAAGACCTTATTGCATACAAGGGGCTGGACTGTAAGAATTATCTGCCAAGAGGCATTTTCAAGGGACATAGTGGGATTTGAGGGCACAGTAAAATTTTACTGGTGCTAACAGCTTTAGCAGCTCTGAAGCAAAGACAATGTGGAGGGCAGTCAGTTATGAGGCTTGCAGGCTGCAGCATCTGCTATTTGAGAGGCTCTCCTTCTGCACAGAATCCTTCTGCATGGTGATAAGAAGTGGAGTAGGAGAGCAGGACAGGGCTCATTGTCTGCCCAGAGACTTCAGAGCTTCTTGGAGGTGGCACTGATGTAACCAAGAGTGTTGCAGATCATCTTCCTCTGTGCTGCATTAGCTGTTGAATGAAATTGTACATGTTGTTTAATCAGTTAAGTCTCCAAGCTGAATAATAGCATGTTTGCTGGAGAGAAACTTTAATGGCACCACAAAGTGTCCTTAAGCAAATTAAAAAGATATTCTTTTGAAAGGTAACTGCTCTGAGCCACACAGGGACTTCTGGGAAATGCCTGGGATGTCTCAAGCAGAAGGACACCTCTTTGTTATCAGGAGGATAGTCCATGCTCCTGAGCATCCACAGGCACAGATCTGCCATTCCCAGGAGAACCTTATAACAAGGCTTCTGGTGGGGAATTCTGCCCCCAGCCCTCCAGTGGGGAAATGAATGAAGTTCTGAGATCTGACAGCAATTCTGCCCACACTCTCAGGGAAACCCATCTATGAGCTGCCTTGTGAACCTGAACCCTGCAAACACAGTGAGAGGATTCCCACTGCTCTGTGGAGTGAGCCATAAATGCTTTGTTGCCATATTGAAGAGTTTTGGGCACAGCAAACTGAGGTGGAGACTATAAAATGTCAGTCATGCCTCCCGTGTCTCCCTTCTTCCCATCTTTCTATGTTTTATTCTCATTTGACTTTCATTTTCCTTTGTTGAGGTCCTTGTTTTCTGACCATCTGACCTCCTGCAAACCCCCTCTGGTCAGTGGGGTGAAGGGAAGTTGCCAGACCAACTGCTCAGGGTTGTGGACTTTTCACTCATGCCATTGGAAAAGCTGCTGAGGCAGCCTGGGCCCAAACAGCTCCTCTCACATCTGGATGCCACACCAGCACAGGGTGTGGGGCCTGCCTTTGGGTGTTCATTTGGATCTGAATTTGCCTGCGTAAAAAAGCACTTGGATCAGACCTCCAGTTCAAAACTCCCTGAGGATGAAGCTGTAGGCTGCTCCCAGAGCCAAGAAGGATTTGGCTGAAGCAGTGGGTACTTTGGATCAGCCCTGGGGTGGAGTGCAGAGCTCCAGGAGATGCTGGCAGTAGGTGCTGGGGAAAACTAAAGCTCATTTCTTTCTGCTTGGTTCTCTGCTACCTTTCTGGAGGCTGTTGTGCTGTATCAGAGGCAGGAAAAGCGGAGGTGTCTTCTTTGTTCAATCAATCCTCTTCCGGGAAAGAGGGACCTAGCAAAGAAGTGAGGTGTGTGAACAGGGGGAGCAGTGAGGGGATGAGGGTTGCCTCAGGTTTGCCACATTACAAACAAATGCTCATTGGAAACCTGGCTTTTGGTTTCCCTTTCCAGCTCTCCCAGTTGGACTTCACTTGGCAGAGCTTTGGATTTTGTACCTTGCGCTCTGTGAGTGCTGGAGGGAGGTTTCCCACACGAGGCTGTTTTGCTTGGAAGCATCTGGGACCCAACCCAGGTGTGGGGCCAGCCCTGCCCTTCCCCTCGCTGCTAGGGGCTGAGTGTGTGCCCTGGTTACGACACGAATCCCAGGATGTCTCCATACTGAGTTTTGTTTAGCTGCTGTGTTTTGCGCACTCTGCCAGGTGAATTCCCATTCCTGGTTGTCCCTCAGCAGGCGTCGTTCTGCCCTGCTGAGGCCTCCTCGCTGATGGAGAGGCCATAGCAGGACCTGCACCTCCTGGGGAATGCACATTTACTGCTGAAGTGTTTAGGGTTTTAGAAATTGCTCTCTGATTTTGCAGCTGACAAATTCTGCTAACACCAACACCTTTCCCCCTCCTTTCCTGGCTGCTGAATTTTCCTTTGATGAAAGCAAGCAGCATGTGTGTTCAGAGTGCTGGTGAAAGGGAATTTCCTAACTCAAGGTGAACTGTTAGGGCACGTGTGGGCTCCTTTAGGAAAGTGAGTATGTTTGTAATAAAACTTTTCCTGTGCAGAACAGGACTTTTTGATCTAAAGGTTCAAGCTGCTTTTTGGCTTCCATAATGGCTCCCTGGATTGTTTGAAAATCTTGACTTGGTTACAAAGTCTGATACAACCTGCACAGCAGTCCAGAGCAGAACTTACTGGTTATTTAACTGGAATTCAGAGACTTGGAGGAAGACTGTTGATGCACTTGCAATATTTTCACTGTATGTGGTGATCTCAGTGATCAGATCTGTATGCCCGAGAAGGACAGGGATATTTGTCCCTTAGTCCAATGATTTTCACAAGATACAGGAAAATTGGAGGCTCTGTCTAGACAGGAGGGCACTGGACAGACATTCAACATGGAACACAGTAGACAGCCATGGCAATAGCACACCAGGTACCTTTCGTGAGGCATGTCAAGCAGCTGTGCTTTAAAAAAGCAAAATGAAAATTACTTCTTATTACCCCCCAAAAGGTTTTGGTAGAAAATTATGCATAATTGAAATAAAATACTTTCCTGTTCTTTGATAGAGAGGTGGGAAGTAATCAAAACTTATTTCAATAAAAAGCATTTCTTTTGTGTTTGACTTTTTTTTTTCTTACTTTGGGTTTTCTTGAATGCTCTTTTCCACCACCCCCAGCATTTTTGAACTCCTAATACAATTGCATGAATAAAGGCTAGGATCATTTTAGGGATATTTTCTTTTTCATTTTCCTTTCCCCACTCCTTGGGGAAAAAAACCCCAAAATCAAAGAAACCCATTCTGTGTAGAATTTCCAAAGTGAAACTGAGAAGAAGGCAGCAGTGTAATTTTGTCACTCTGTAACTTTGCCAAAATTAGAGAGACTTGGAAAGGTAAAAAATAAAAAGGAGGAGACAATAAAATCAAGAAAATCAATCTCCTTACTCCTATTATTTGTATCTAGGAACAGAAAAGAGAAGAAGCTTTGAAAAACTTTCATTATAGCAATGTTAACTTCCGCTCCCCTCCCTCCTCCTGTCTCCCCATGTGCTTTTCATAGGTTTTGTATTCCAGATGCTTTCAGGGAGGAAGGCTGGAAGACAAGAGAAGGGTGTGAGTTTCAGCAAGCTCTAATGAGAAGCACCTTGGGTGTTTTTGTCTCCTGGGAGAGCAGCTTGCTGTGTTCTCCTGCCTTGGCTCCTCCAGCAGCGCCCAGGGGAAGCGAAGGTCCAGGCCGGTGATGCTGCCAGGGAAGAGGCTGCTGGGATTTCACCTGAGTGCTGGGCCCGACTGACAAACAGTGGTTAACCAGAGCTAAAGGGAGCATTGCAGGCATGCTTGAGCTGAAGGAGAAACAATGTGAAACTAATTTGACTGAGTTGCTAATTACAAGGCTTATTTTTCAGACTCTTTCTGTATCATTATAGGATGGAAGGGTGTAAAAGTTGGGTGAAGGGTTTCTCTAGGGGCAAAAATCCCTCTGCTTAGGGCTGTTTGTTCACTCTTGCAAGATGTGGAAAGGGTTCAAGATGCAACTGGATTGCTTGGTGTGAAAGAGATATTCAACTAAATGTTCAAACTTTGCAAGAGATCAGTGCAAATGAATTTCTGTTTCCTAATGCTAGGGTGAGGCAACCTCCATGGGGAGTCAGAACACTCCTCTTGCAAGGCCTTGCTATATTTTGTGATATGATCTACACCCCATGCACCCCAGACTGTTAAGTATTTCCTTATAATGCATAGGTTAGCGAAAAGAGACTTGTCATCTCTTTTGGGACTCTCCTAGGCCTTTACAAATTGCAGCAGGAAAAGCACCAGCAGGAATGGGGGCTCCCTGCTGGGCTTCCTGACTAGTGTCTTTACATTTTGTGCACTTATGATGTGGAAAGTAAATTTACTTTAAATAGGAAAAACAAGAATGGTTGATCTAGGTTCTGTTCGCTGCTTATCAACAAGATTTACCTGTCACATACTAAGCTGTGACTGAAGCAAGTGAGCAAGCTGAGCAGCTCATGGGGGCCTCTTATTTAAGAAAGAGTTCTCCATTCTCTTTTTTTGTTTGTTTTTCCTGTTTCT
>VZRF01015120.1:895746-1004081 GCA_013396875.1 Vireo altiloquus | reverse complement strand
TTTTTTTTTTTTTTTTTTTTGGAAGTGTGATGGAGCTATACCTTGTGACAAATTCTTAAGGATTTGTCATCTGAACAGGATTGCATCCAACAAAACCCTTTTTTTTTGAAGAGCAGGTTTAGTTTAATGATCTGCTTGACTGTATCTGTCCAGTTCTGTGTAATCTGGATAGTAACAGTTGGCATCATGTGTGGTTTTGATCCATGAGAGGCTATTTCTTGTTTGATCCTACTGTTTTCAGGAAAAATTCTCATGTTGCCAGCTTCTTGTACTGAAAGCTGTGGAAACAAGGTCCAAATAGATTGGCTAAGCAGCTTCCTTTGGCCTAGCAACAATTTGTTTCACCCTGTTAATTGGATGAAAATGGCTTCTGGAATTAGTTCTGCAGGGAAATGCTTATCTTTGCAGATGCAACACTTAGTCTCTGATTGTCTTACAATCTGGTTTCAGCAAACATTCCAATTTTCTGGTTTCACAGACTGGGTTTTTTTGGCAAGGAATATAATTTACCAAGAAACATAAGCAGGGGGAAGGTAAAAGGAACATGAGCACCAAGTAAGGTACTGGCGTGGACATCTGTGTGTCATGTTTTGTTCTGGTGTAGGCACTGAAACCAGGCTCTGGATTCAGCACTGGTCTCGTGATACCAGTTCTGTGTCTGCTTTGGTTTGGGATGATTTACTGTGTGGTGCATTTGTAAGCAGGATATGCCAAAATTAGAACCATTTATCTGCCTGCCTTTTCCTTCCCTCAAATGTACCACTTTCAGCAACAGGGCCTTGATCAAAACCAGTTCTGACTTTTGACCTTTTCTGGTAAGAATGGCAGAAGAACAGGATGAATATTTGTTGTTTTCAGTCCTTTATCTCTCTTTGGGTTGTTTGGGTTTTTGTTTTTTTCTGGGATGGCTTTGTTTTGCAGATTGGAATTAGAAAGGCAGAGTTGATTTTTCTGTCCCAGGAAGTGGCAGAAGAGTGCCAGGGAGAGCTGACCTTGTAATGGCCATGGCTGCAGAAAGCTGTTCTATCGTGACAGAGCTGAGTTGTATGCATGGCCAGCCCATGCAGGCTCAGGGGGTGTGGGTGATGAAGAAAAGGGGTGGACTTACTTCATCCTTTTGGACAAAACCCCAAAAGCAGGAGCAGACAAAGCAGAGGCACTTTTGCCAGAGAGGTGAGGTGTTGTGGTAACTTGTCATCCTCTTTGCTTGAACTGCACGTGACTGCACCATGGAAATCAGCCTTGTCAGGGACTAAATGTGCGCCTCACTAACTTACAGTATATTCACACTGACAGAGTTTTCCCAGTTTATTAGGCTCATTTGAAGGGGAAGCTGAATGCATTCTGCTAGCACAGCGTTTTGGACACCTCTGTGATCTTCAGCCACACTCTTAAACTTGAAAGTAAATTCTCATTTAATATAGGGCTTACTTTTCCTTTCCCAAGTAAGTACAGTACAGTACCCAGCTATCTTGGTCTCTGAGGCTGCCTTGTCATTTCCCACAGATGTAAGGGTTGCACAGGCTGCCCTTCCCCAAGCCCCAACAGCAGCTGCTCACTTCTCCTGACCTCCTGTTTCATAAGCAGCTTCCTGAGTGGACCTGTGAGCCACCCATCCTGTGAGCTACCAACCCAGCCAGTTCATCAGGAGAGGTGCTGTGCACTGGGAATGGGATCTAACAGAGCCCTGGGCTGAGTCCCGCTAGAAGGCAGCCCTGCCCCAACAGCTCCCAGCAAGGGACAAAGGTGGTCACCTCCTCAGGGAAGACTTTTATGGCACATAGAAGAACGGATTAGTGGGTCAAATCTGTGCTCTTGAACACTGCTGCTGGACAGATGGTTAAATGTTCTGGTTTGCTTCTTGCATGTAGGGGACAGTGAGATAAATAGCTGCTGCTTTGGAAGGGTGTGGTGGGCAGCGATGCCGTGGAGGAGAAGGCTCCTTTACCTTTACCCGTCTAAAGTCTGCATGACAGCAGCAATAATTTGACCCTAAATTCTGGAGTAAAATTCCCAAAGACTCAAGGCGGGTTATTTTGGGCTGCCTACTTGCTCTGTCTGCAGAGGAGGTTATCTGAATAGATCTGTCCAGACATTTCTAGAGTTTCTCTTTCCCTGGCTATGCCATGCGCAGTACTCAGCTTGGCTGTTCACAGCTGACTAAATCCTTTTAAGAATGAGTCACTCCTAAATGAGAGGTGACAATGGATATGCAGACAGTGAGAAGTCGAGAGTGAGATAATGAATATTAGAGAAAGGCTAAACTAAACGGGGAATGAGCAGTATAAACTTGCAACTCTTATAAATAACACTGCACTGAAAGGATGGGTTTTATTTAGAAATTTAGTTTGCAGGGAGAACTTAGATTTCCTGACCCATAACTTGTGAACTTGTCCTTCCTTCCCAGCTGTTAAAAGAGACACAGGTTGGCACAGGTTAATATGCATCAGGGAGGTTCCAGAGACAACATCCCCCTCCATATTCACTGAAGTCATGGCATTAGTGTCTGGTGGAATGATGCTCCTCCCTGTCAGTCAGCCTTGCCTACCGGTGGAGCAGAGGAAAACGGATGGGATGCGACTCCTTGTCCCAGGCTCTCAGTGTTACATCTCGTGTGGTGAAATCCCCCACTGGCTTATGGCTAAACAGAGCACTCCTGCTGTGTGTTCTGGCCACAGTGGCTGCTTTCATTCTGGAGGTGACTGTACCTTGGCAGAGATGTAAGTCACCCTGGAATTTGTTTTACACATTGGTTTGGGGTGGACATTGGCACAAGGTCATTGCCTAAGGGAGAGATTTGCAAAGAGCTGAAGGGAGTTAATTGTCCAAATCCCATTAAAATGCAATATAATTATAAAATCTCATTAAAATGCCATATAATTATATAGCTTTATTTTATTTTAGTTATTTATATTTTTTGCAATGCACAGTGATTTTTGTGCATGCATCTCTGTTAGAAGCACTCAGCAAGATCAATGTCCTTCCTGGTGCTGAAAATTAACCATTTACTTTTTCCAATTTAACAGTATAAAATGGAATTGTTTGACTATTTGAGAAAGATAGTGTCTCAAAACTTCATTTATCTCTACTTATATTAAAAATCTCTGCCGTGACTAAAAATACACATTATTGCTTTTGTCTTAAAATAAACAAATCAGACTTTGAGGCAGGCAGGAATCCTGAAGTAAAACAAGAAAAGAACCTTATGGATGAAATTGTGGCAGAGAAGTGGAAGATTATCTAGTGGAGTTGTCATATTGGCTTCCTGTGGCTTTCACTCATAATTGAATTAAATGTAATTTAGCTGTACATAGATAACACAAGCAGAAGGGTGTCTGAACATTGTCTGGTAGCTATGGGAAAAGCAGTGAAGGAACTGTGAGGATTTTGCCCATTAATAAATAAAATGGCTTGTGGGGATTGGGTTTTTAAATTTCTTCTCTGTGGAAATCTGAAGCCAGAAGCAGAAGGGTGGTGGGAGGGAAAGAGGTTATTGTGTGTGTGAAAGCCATTGGGACCTCAAATGATAATTTGGGCTAAAGGTTATCCTAGGGCATTTTTTGAATCTTTGGTGGAAAATTGGTCCCAGACAGGACTTCATAACACTGTGAAATATCAGCTTTGCAGAACATCTTCCCTTTGGGAGTGATTCATTGTGGCAGCTGGGATTTTCTGTTTAAGTTTGTTTGGTTGTTTTTTCTTTTTGGTAGTGGTATTTTTACCTCTGCTTTCAAAAGTTTAGGAAAAAACATGCTGCTGGTAAGAAAGATGCAGGGAGGAAGAACTGAACTAATGAAGAGAGAGGGTGTTTGCCCCCTTTACAAAAAACAGTGATTTGTGGCATGAAGATTTATTAGTTTAGGAAAATACGTGGTATTAAAAGGAGATAGGAGCGCTCAATTTCTTCATGTGCTCTGATCTCACTGACCTCAAAGTAAATGGCTTTAATTTTCTTTGCTAATAATGGTGTTTTATCTCAGTGAAGATAGAGCTTTGGAGTTACCTGAATCATTTAGACTAAATTATGATCTGTGGTTGGATTATCTTTTAGTTTGGTGTTAGTCTCAAGTGCATCTAGAGTATATGGAGAGGCTGCTGCTGCTGCTTTGGTTTGTTGGGGTTTTTTTTTTAAGGTGAGGTACAAGTAAAGTTCTCCCATCCAGGTCCCCTCTATCTTCTCTCTCAGCTGCCTGTATCATCCTTCCCAGAGAGCAATGGAAGTTGTCAAATCTCATTTTACCTCACTTCTCTTGGTACTGCAGACGTCACCTCTCCAGGCTGATGGCTGCATTTCCTCCTCTCTGAAGATCTCTCTACTGTCCTTGACCTTCTCCCTCCTGTCAGGCACAAACTGCTCATCTTCCTTTCCCTGATTCCTACCTGTGCACTGTCCTGAAGCTGCTTCCAGCCACCCTGCCCAACACTAGGCCATAGCTCATCCACTTTGGAAGGCAGTGGCATCTGGGAAGGAGTGAGGAGCCACCTCACTCCCATTCTCTCACTTGAACTAACCATAAAGGCTCTTTAGTTTGTTAGGGGGTCTTTGAGTGCTGACCATTGGACTTTGACTCTCATGGGGGAAGTTGTTCTTCCAAAATCCCCAGCAGAACTTTGTTTTCTTCCTTCTTATCCTGCCTCAAAACTGTCTTCCACAGCTGCATTTATTAAAGAGTATTCTTTAGCGCCTTTTGACAGTGGGCAGCACTGTTCCCATGTTTGATCCAAATCCTCCTGTTATTCCTTATGCATCCTTAGCTGTACTCACATGTTCCTTCATGCAGTCTGGGGAAGCCTGCTTGTCCTCCTTTAGTCCTCTGTCCTGGCCTTGGAAGGTGGGTCTTGCAGACCCCACAGCAATACTGATGATAAGGTTTATTTTAGAGTTGGCTGACAAAGGCAGTGAACTCCTCAGTTATTAAGGACACTCGGCTAAATGCTGGTTCCTTCTGTGCAGCAGCATCTCAGCTCTTTTGGAACAGGCACTTGCTGCTGTTGGATCACACTTGCATGTTCTGCACTGTTAATTTCCCCCTGATACAATCAATCTCTTTAATATTAAGAGACATTAAATATCGACCCATATTTCAGATCACCTTTGTAAAATTACTGAGCAAATGTGACCCACAAGGTCAATCTTTAAATGGTACAAATGGGCAGAAGTGCCCTGCATCCCTTTATGATCATTTGACATTGGGACTGGAGGACAGCTCATGGGACATCTCACTAAGACAAAAGTGACCTGAGATATGGAAGCATAGGGAACTTCTTACTGTGTGGAACATGTACCCCTAGTGCTGTTGTCCCTCACAGGTCTTGCTGAATCATGAAACAAGGAAACATGGGGAAGGGGAGAAAATGTGGATCCCCATGAAGGCAAAGCAGGGTTTCTATAAATTTCTGTAAATATTAGTGCCAACTGCTTCTGCTGTGTGTTTCAGTTCCTTCAGGAGAGGGGCAGCAGCACTGGGGAGAGGACAGAGAGGCTTATGTAGGACCACTCTAATCTTTTCACAGTCTTTTTTCCCCTGTTTTGTACCTAAGGAGTTGGACACGTAACATTTGTGGTAAAGTCAGGTGAGTCTGTGGTGTCACTGTGCATAGAAGAGGAGTCTTCATTTATTTTTAGCTGATTGAAGCAGTCCCTCAAGCAAACCAAAAAGCCACCCACTTTTCATTTGTTGTTGTAGAATATTAACACAACCACCAGTACCCATTGTATGCAAGGCTGCAGTTCATCTGCTGCACAAGAGCAACACAATCCCAATGTTGGCAGCATTCAATCCATCAACTCTGAAAGTCTTGAGCCAACTACTGACATAAGGTGCTTTCCACCCCTTTCATTGCCCTTTGTAAAATGTTCTTGAACTTCTTCAGAAACTTGATGAAATAACTATCCTCTGCTCTGTGGCTGGAAAGTCCTTGGAGCTGGGTTGTTTTGACCAGGAGTGAACCAGGAGCTTGTGGGCTGATGACCTGGGATGTGTTTGCATCCTATCTGAACTGGGCAGATACAAAAGGGTAATCTGCATGTATGCTACATTCTGGGCTATGTGTAAAATTGGGGTAGTTCAGAGCCCAGACTCGTACAAGGCACCTGGGCACTGCACTGGAAAGCAGGAATATTCTCAGAGTCTGCCCAGCCTACAAGACCTTTTCCTTGTAATAAGATTGAGCCAACCTGAACAGTTCCATTGGCTACAGTGGTATTGACAATGCAGGAACATAAATGTCCACCATGTGAACCTTTACGTTTTCTTACCACTTCTTCATTGCTCATCTTCAAAACTTTACTATTAGTATTAGGCAGCAACCTATGATAGGTTGTTGAAAATAGGTACTTGTGCATCTCTTAATCTAGATTTGCACATTTGTCTTCATGCTTATGTGATTGGGAATTCAAATTTTAGGATATTCTGCTTAGCAGCCAGTATTGTATCTAAGTCCCATTTAATCTCCCTCACATGGTGAAGAGCAAAAGGCCAGAGCTGTGCTGCCCAGTGGCATAGGAAAGGTCCTGTCCTGCTTGGAAGTGATTAGAGAGTCCTGCTGTTGTCAGCTTTTGAAGTGAAGTGTTGCCAGGTTACTTGACCAGTCAATAATGAATGCTCGTTAATCTATTTTCTGCTTCTTGATGACAGTTGTTTGATAGCCTGATCAATTTATGATTGCCATTTGTGTGATGGCCTCCTGCTGCTTTACTCTGTCCTTTTGTTTTAAGAAAGAGGAGAACAAAAAATCTGAGAGCCTGTGTTTTCTTGAGATTTGTGGATGAGGTGGAAATGCCAGATTTTTTTTTTTAATTTGCATCAGTATTCAAGATCAAAATCTCTTGCAGCATTTTCTGTGACAACACTGAAAGTATAAATTTAGAAATCACAGACAGTTCCCTGGAGACTGAAGGCCTAATATGTGAATAATCTCACCTCCTACTTCATAACAATATCATAGGGAAAAAAAGGTGTATTATGCATATCCGCAGCTCTGCTTCCACAGTGTCTAGTCTGGTGTGTGAAGTGTGTGTGTAAATATTTGAAGGGTAGATCTCAAGTCCCCAGTGTGGGAGAGAGACTACACAAATAAGGTGCTATAACTTTGTGCTAGCACTTGGTAAGGTTTTGGATCTGCCCTGTAGCCAGGAGCCAAAGCACACTGGTTCTAGGCTTGCAGCTCATGCAGTCAATGCAAGGCACAGGTCTCACCAGAGTTCATCAGTATTGAGGTTTTTCATGTGCTGCTAGTCATGCAGTCCTCTTAAAAAGCACAAGTAACCTAATCAACTGTATTTAAAATGTCACTCTAGTTCTGCTTTGTCCTCAGCAAGCATCTCTGGATTGTAAAACTATTCTGAAAGTGGCAAAATCCAGCTAGATTGCCAAATTGTTAAAATAATTACGGAATTGAAGGGGGTTGTTCCAGACTACAGAGGCTGAGGCTTTTGAGAGTAAGGGAAGGAACAATCAGACACTCTGGGTTTGGAAAAGTCTCTGACTAAAGCACTTGACCGTGAGTTCTTTCAGTTCATACTGTTATGTCCAGAATGCCTCTCTCTCTCTGAACTTGTGTGTATATGTATATATATATATACATAGATGTATGAACACAATGTACACATATATTTATATATAAATGTGTATTTGTGTGTTTATATAAATTGTACAACAGTCAGAGCACTGTTGAGTGGCAGTTGTATTCCTTCCAGTCTGGGCAGGGTGAGGAAGAGAACAGGGATGCTTTTGTGAGGGCAGCAGAGGGGGTGGTTGTGCCCTTGTCACTGCCCAGGGTGTGCCATGAGCACTTGGTCTATCTGGCACGGAGGGATGCATCCCACTCGGCTGCAGGATGCAGCTGTGTCCAGCCCTGGGAAAGGCCTGTTGTTGCCTGCTCTGTGGTGGCTGGGGCATTCCCTTCTCTGGAGCATTCCCTCTGACATCTCCTGCTAGCACAAACCTCTCCCATGTGTGCTTAAGCTAAAGAGAAAACAAACCAAACCAAATGCCTTTCATAGTCAGTCCTAATTTTCTAGTGCTGCTTGTCCATCTAGCACAGACAGGACTTTGCAAGTGGCTTCCTGAACATCACTGATGTTGTGTTGCTGTGGATAGGAATTTTATAAGAACTATTTGCATCAGTGTAACAGCATTTCAGAAAGTATATCCTTTAGATCAATTGAAATGCTGCTGAAATAAATGGATGCACAGGTTAGACAGTGATTCATGGACAATACTAATCAACTCCATGTCTGCTGAACTGCAGATTACTCCAGTATTGCTTTCTCAGTACCAGACTCCCACAGGAAAGGTGAAACAGAATGTTGGTCAAACAGACAGGAGTTTTTTTCTGTGAAAAGCAGTAGCTGCCAAAGCCTAACTGTGGAGAAAGGATTTTTTTTTTTTTTTTGGTAGGTGGAAACCTAGTGAGGCACACCTGGCTCTTGTATTTTGGATTCTGACTAACTTGGAATGCTTTTGTGATGGAGAAGTTATCAGCTCTGCACAAGAAATCAAACCTCTTGGTTTGTGGGAGGAGGAATTAGAGAATTTATCAAGTCTGTGAGATGTAATACAGAGACAGCCGAAGTACTTTAGATCTGAGTCTTAAGTCATCTGTAGATGCTGGAAGACTGAACAACCACTGAGATCAGAAGTCATGCCTGAAGAGCAAATCACTCCTCTAGAGCATTTGTCATCAGCTTATCTAAAGTGCTTCTTAAATGAGGCCACTTTCCTAATTTCCCATTCACAGTTGAGCAAACAGGCATGGAGAATGACATGGGGAACAGGCTGACCAGGGTGGAGCCAGGATCTGAAGTCGTTCATCCCAAGATGCAGGGGGAAAGCTGTCCTTGGAAGTCTCCCTGTCCTCGAGGTTCCCATTCTGGAGCTATGGGAATGGTCCAGTAAAGATGCTGGAGTAGCTGTGCTGTGTACAGCTCTGTTCAGCCTCTCTGCTGCACAATCCTCCAAAATTGTACCAATACATCAAAGGCTGAATGGTTTTGTGATTCTCTTTCTAGGAGCTCTTTAGAACAGAGTAGAATAGAATTGAATCAAATGTCAGCTTGAAGGGGACCTCAGCTGCTTCTTGCTGCTCTCTGTGGTGGCCAGGACCCCTGACTGCCTTGCAGTGTAGGCACGAGTAGTGTTTAATACCCTGTGCACTTCTGAAGGTATTTTTCCTCATGATCCTCAGGGGGACATGCTCTCATTGTGAGGAATCATGGAACAAGACAGGAGAGCAGATCTCATGCAAAGTTTGGGTTCCAGTTTGTGCAGGGAGTCCCAGAGCAGGGCACTGAGCCCATTTGTCCAGCCTAACCAAACCATCACTCCACACTGTAAGCCTGCTTGGTTCTGCAGGACTTGATTCATGGCCCTGGCCCCTCTAGTCTGGGATTTAGTGATGTAATTCCCGAAAGTTTTGATTGATGGAAAACCAGAAAGTGATTAGAAGATCTTGCAATGTGTTAACAAATCACTCACAGATGAATGTTGATTTATCTGCAATATAAATCACCCTAAGTGAAATGGTCTGATTTATCCAATTTACTTGTAGCAGGAGGGACTGATTTAGTGATGCTGAGCCCAGCCATTAATGTACCATGTCCATAAATCGCAGTGGGTATGTGTTAAACTGGGATTTATAAGCCCAGCCTTTGTGACTTCACCATGTAGCTTTGATGTTGGGCACCTTGAAAGTTCTGTCAGCTGTGAGAAGTATTGCCAGGCAGAGGACACTATTGACCAGACCTTAGCAGGGATTTCCTCTCTTGGAGCCTGGGGATGCTCTGCACTTTTGAATTTGGAGATCAGATCAATAACTTTTTGCTTTCCCTTTCTCACTCCCAAGTCAGCAGAAAGAAGAGACATGGGAAAGTCCTTTCTGATGGGCACGTGGGGGAGAAGGGAGGGTGGGGCTCTATGCATCTGTCTGTGATAATTGCTGGTTCATTTATTGCCTTCTGCTTTATGTTTAGTGGAGTCCCAGGAGATCAGTATGGGGAAGAGGGAGACAGGATTTAAAGTGAGAAGGAATTGCTACTGTCCTTCAAGCTGACTTCCTGAATTATTCAAGATGTGGTATTTCGCCTTGTAATTCTCACACTGAGGGGAATAGCTTTGTAACTGAACCTGGCAACTCTACAGAGAGCTAAGCATCCTCCCCTAGCCTCACCCCTAAAAATTACTTTAAGTCACTACTGCTGTGTGCTGTGTAGGTTTTGTGAGGTATGAAATACAGCTGTGGTTTTGCCCTGAAAAGCTATGAGCTTTCCATCTTTATAAATTTTTATTTTACAGCAGTACTGAGCTATAAGGAGCCATAATTGGCCAGCTCTGTGATAAAGATGTGTCATTCAAGTTTTTCCACCAGGACATCCAGGATGCAGGAGTTTCTTGTATGAAGCAGTTGCTTTTAAATGAAATTACTTATTTTATAATTGCAAACGGGCATTGCCATGCTTTTAAAATGGAAGATGGCTTTGGCTGCTGAAACAAAAGAGAATTTCAATTAGATTGGGAATCAAAGCAAACTATCCCCCACCACACTCTTCCCCAATGCTAGGTAATGTCAGATGAGGCTTGATTATAATTATAGTGTCATGAGTGTTAAAGCTTTCTAATGCACATAATGATGCTTTAAAAATGACCTCCTGCACACCAAGATTTATCAAGTTATTATCATTACTGTATGTCTAGATTAATCAATCATAAATGGAGCTTCATGGGGGCTGAGGAAACTCTGAATTGAATGTTCTCCTGAGACCCAAAACTGGACAGGTAGACTGAATTTCTGTGATTTAATGGTCCAGTTTGTCCCTGGCCTGTGTCTGATGCTGGGTGTGTGATGCACAGCAGGAGGGGTGGCTGTGCAGCCCTCACTGGGAGTGAACACAGATGAACTTTCCATTCCCCTCCACAGGAGTGTTCTTGCTAAAAGGATCACGAACTCTTTGCCTGTTTTGTGGGCTCGGTGCTTGCTCCTGCACCAGGCAGGTATAGCAGGAGGAGCTCTGCTGGGCTCTCTGAAGCAGCAGGTTTTGACAGACCGAGGACCTTTCCCAGGTCTCAGGGTTAGTGTTCAGGCTCTCTGCTGCTCTGTGACAACCTGAACAGCTTCCAGACTGCAGAGGACCAGTGCAAACCCAGACAGAAATTTTGTAAATTAAAGGCTGTAGAGGTAAAAAATTGAGATTGTTAGAGACTTTTGTGAAGAATAAACTGTGTTTGTCACTCAACACTGTTGCAATTTCTAGCATTTACTAGGAACATCCAGTGCCACAGAGAAATATTAATTCTCTTTTTTTCCCCTCCAATTATCATCATCACTGCAAGTAGCACTGTTTACAGTTCTGCTTTTGTCTTTAGAACTGATAGCTCTCTTGTTTACCAACTGTAGGGAAATCTAGGGCAGTCCAGTTTTTACTTAGTGACACTCAGAACACTAAATGTTGCAATGAAATCCCAGTTTTTCTGAAATCAATAGCAACATTTTTGCTGACATCAGAAGAGGCAATGTGCGTCTGTGGATTCTTTCAGGTTTTTCCTGGAAAAGCCAAAATAAGGCTGATCTGATCTCGACTGATGTAATTAAACTGAATAATTATTATACAGTGGTTCTGAGATCCCCAAGGAGATAAGATCATCATGTAAAAAAAGGCCTTGCACAAGGCAGTATCAGACTCTGCTCCACAGACGTTATGGTCCTGGCCACAAGTCAGCAGATGCTTCATGTGTGTTTAACTTCTGAGCTCAAGAATAGCTTCTGTTACTTCAGGGAGATGACTTGCATGCCTAACCTTCAGGAAGTGCTAAAATTCCCAAACCATGCCTAAATTAAGATCTAATATACAGACAGCCTTTCTTGAATTTTAGATTTCTCTGCCTGGCAACCCTGACCTTCTGCAAGCCTGTGGAGGGCTGATAACTGTGTTTTTGTAGATAGTCCCAGCCAGTTCAGTTGATCTAGCAGGGATGATGGCTTCAAAATTCAGAATACAGAAGGTCCTTAAACTGCATGGACTGTGCTTCCCTACTTCTGGGATTTAAAGGAGAATGCTGTTAAGAGGAACACTATGTGTGACTGTAAAATGTAATTACAGCACAATAAACCTTGATCACTTATTAACATATCTAGCAAAACCAGAGCTGAATGGAGGATCTGCTAGAGCCTTGCAAAAGTGCCCAAGGCACATTGGGGTGTGAGGGGCTGTTCCCTGCATTGTACCTTGCCAGCTCTCAGGAGTCACCTGCTCCTGTCTGGGGAGGCAGAGGCCAAGCAGTGTGTGGAGAGAAGATAGATGCTCTCTTCCAGAGAGCTTTTTTCATTTTTTCTTTGATTTCTTCTTGTTTTGTTGCTTAGATCAGTGTTGAGATCAAAGACACTCTGATGGGACTGACAAATAATTTTTCTTCTGTGAGAAAGAAGAAAGAAATCCAATAAGTTATTTTGCACAACTTTCTACCGTACCAGCCATGTTAATTGAGTTTGCTCCTGTGATTAAACTAAAATTCTGTGTGCTGCCAGTAACAGGGGTTGTAAGTGGTGTAGGACAGGGGCAGGCATCCTCTTGTCCATGCAGAATGGTGCTATGATCCCTTAGAGAGTGCCTGGAAACTAATATATTGATTAATTCTTTCTTGGAGTGGTAGTAGTAGGAATGAGCCACAGATGCCTTCAGAAGATCCATTCCATTGCTGACCAGCATGCTTTGAACAGTGGGTTCCTTTTAGCTGTGTCTTTCCAGACATATGCTTTGTCCCTTTTCTTGATTACCTTCTCTCCTTTCATTTTCCTTTTATATTTCTACCTCATGAGGCAAGTAAGGAGATCATCACAATCTCTATGCCTGCAAGGAGACAAGGGTGAGTTCACTAGTGTTTTGGTCATGGTAAACAGTCATTGAGTGGCACTGCCAGGCTTTCAGAGGAGAAGAGATCTACAGGCAGAGATTACCATTTCCTTAATGAGAATGTCCACATAAACCATCGTACAATCCAGTATATAATCCTTCACCTTTTCCCTCTCTAATGGTTTGTTTCACTGCAGGAGAGTGCTTTTGGGTAGTTATTTCAACAGCATTTATAGAGTTTCCTGATGCCTCCCTGTAGATATGCTACAGGAAAATCCCAGCTGGCAATTCATGTTTGAGGAGCAAGCGTGGGGCAAGTGTCTGTGATGGAGAGGCACAAATTATCAGGGAGCCTGAATTCAGCAAGATGCCATTTTTATCTTCTGGGCATTCCTCCCTGCACAGCTTGCTGTATTTGTGGCCTAGTTTTAATGAGAGATTTTTGACAATAGTTGTGAATGTTGACATTTTCCTCTTTTTTTTTTTTCCCTTCTTTGGGTTTGAGCTGAGCACATACTGGAGTGAGGAAACTCAAGGGTGCCAGATTCAGTTCTGCTGATCTTTTTTTTTTTTTTCTAGAGTGAACATGATACTATCTCTGCTTTATAAATGCCTGGATATGGTTAAAGGTTTCTTTCCCCCATTATTTCTATTGAAAAGTAGCTTCTGCCTCATCCTTCTGGTCATAGAAACATTATAATTTCCAGTTCAAATTTGCTCATGGCCTTTTTATTCTTCTCTGGTTATTTCTAGTCACTGATCTTGACTAGCTATTTTTCTTCCGTGGTGTTTGCCTTTGAGTTATTTCTGGATTGCAGTGATGACCCTTCTCAGCCTCTGTTTGGTTAAGCTAAAAAAAGCTGGCTACTCTGGTCTCCCTGAGAGGAATGTGCCTTATTCTGATTATCCTACAAGTCTTCATCAGTCTCTGGCTTTTTTTTACAACGCGCACGTACTGGAGATCAGAATGTGTATGCTGAAGAGGGGCGCAGACAACACCCTCTGTGTCCTGGCTGGTTCCCCAGGTTCTGGACTGTTTTAAATGGCTTTGGTCATCACAAGAGTCACATGTGATTTTCAGTAAATACATGTTTTTGTTTTTTAAACCAAAGCCCCAACCACCATTCAGTGAATGCAAAAGCAGATTCTTGTCTGTGCAGAGTAAGGAATGGTGTGTAAGTCTTTGGCGAGTTAAAGGATGGAATTTTTGCTGGGACAGTCCAGGTGCTGAAAGTATTTAAATAGTTTGATTCCCTTGCTCTGTGAGAGCAGGACAGTTATTGCCATCAGTCCTTTACACTTGTCTGCTCTACTTTAACTTTCAGTCTTTCCTTCTCTAGGCAGGATACTGTTTTGTAGTAACAAATGGAACATTTAAATACAGTAGTTATGAGTTGTGTCTGAACTCTCTGATTATTTGCAAAAGCTCCCAAACCCAGTGCAATAAAGCCCATATCAGAGTAAGTTTTGCCAGGCAGCCCAGGTGCTGCTCAGGGTGACCACTGATGCAGTGAGGTCTGAGAAAATCTGTCCCTGGTCTGCAAAACTTAGTGAGTGGGAGTTATTGTGCCATTTACAAGTATGGGAGGTGCAGGTAGGAAGTAAGAGCTTCAATGTAGTTGCAAACCATAGGTCAAAATTTCAGTCAGGGTAACAGAGGAATTGATGGCACCATGTGACTTTCTGCCAGCTGAAGATTTGGCCTAATACTTGTTTTCCCAAGTAAAAAGGTTCAGTCAATCAGGCAGCCTGTCTGGAGAACAGAGGAGCAAAACAGATTTTAATTGCCCAATGGCCATTCTTTCAGCACAGATCTGTGTTTATGTGCCAGGATAATTTGGGTTTGTATCTGACACAGGAGATCTGACTTGTGGAAGGACTTCAGTCTGGGCTCTTATTCTTGGAGGACTGGGGAAATGCGGGCATATCCTCCCTGCCCTTAGAGAGTCTGGACCTGAAGACACCTTTCAGGTAAGAGTTGTTTTCTGTTGGTGGCCAGAATGGTGAATGATGTGCAAGCTCTCTTTAAAGTAATGTCAGAGGGGAAGGAAGAGAGAAAGAGAGAAGGGACAGAAAGATCCTGAAGGGTTTTCTTCAGCCTGGATCAATTTGGAGGTGACGCTTCATATGTCAATTTAAATTAAGCCATTTCAAATAGCACCCACCCCAGAGCCTCTGATGCTGTCTTAAGTGTGAGGCACATTGGGTGACTGACACAGTTGAGGACAGAGAGGGAGGGAGCAGCAGGAGGAGCTCAGATGAAGTGTTTCATAGCAGGGCTGCTTTGTCCCCTCCCATGTGTTATCACATGTAATTACCAGGCTGTAGTTCACCCCTGTTTTCTTTATCACATGTTTGAGCCTAGTGTTCTGGTGTGTTAAATCCAGGTATCTCATGATGTCATGGTTTTCTGCAGCCCTTCTGATCTGAGTAAGGTTTAAATAGGAGTCTTGTCTGGGTGTTGAATAGTTAATGTTCTAGAAAGCTAACACCTGCATCTGCAGCCTTGTCCCCTCCTATGCAGCTGAATAGCATTTCATGACAGCAGGGAAATAATTCAGTACAACCAGGCCCTGATCTGTGGGCAATGAATGAGCTCAAGTGAAGCAGAGGTCACTCATGTTAATCTGAAGCAAATAGGATTGTGGGACTGGAGGAAGAGGGTGAACCCCCTTTTATGTACAAATTCTGTAGCTTAGAGGCTTAGGAAACACTTAATAGTAAACATTTGCAAAGAATCCATGCTGTTAACCTTTTCCAAGAGGAGAGACAAATGGTTTTCCTGCTTCATTTTGTGCAGGTCTCGCATTTTGGTACGTATGCAAATTGTGCTGGGTGATAGTGTCTCATACAAATCGGTTTGAAATGCAGAGGCAGCCATGCAAGCAAAATGGCTTGTCTTTCCCTGCAGCTGCAGTGAGACTTACAGCACAGGAGAACCAGGCAGGGAGAGAGCTTGATTTGTAAGGAAGCATCAGGAAGAGAGAAGAAAACCAGAAATCCTCCTAAATTGCTGTCCCACTAGCAGAAAGCTTTGTGTCCATGATCCAATGCTGCCCTGTGTTTTTGATGATCTGAAGAGCATGCGGCACCATTTAATTTTTCTTTGGGTTTTGGAGTGTCCTTATCCTGACTTCTCAAGGCAAGGAAATATATGATTAACTCAAGGCTGTGCAGAACTGGGGAGGTGATGCTTGGGAAGAAGAGATGAACAGCACTTTTTTGAGATCGGGACTGAAATGGGCATGGAAGATAACACAGATGTGAAACACAAGCAGGCACCTTTGCAGGAATATTGACTGCCTGTTTTAAAGACAGTGTGTGAGGGCTGGGCATTACATTGTGCTGCTGCTGCTGTTCTCTGTCCCAGATCCTTTGTGGATCTGTGAATCAGGTTTTTACACACTGTTTAACAGTAGTTACTGATACTCCTGCATAGAATCATCCTAATTATAAATCTAATGTGTCTCCAACCCTTTTGCAATGTTTCTTTTATGAGTTGGGTAGGAATCAGGCATTTACATTTCCAGGAATAAGTCCCCTGTTCTCTCCCTCATATATTGTGCTTTTCCATCAAGTGTACCATGAGCAAGTATCCAGCAGGGTGGACTGAATTCGACTTTCTGAGTCTGCAGTGTCTCTTGGTTAACATGGCAACAAGACCAAATTTATTTAATTTTAATGATAGGTGACAGTAAAGCAGAAGGGAAAAAGGAATGGAAGCTGATCAAAGTTAGTTCATAAAGACATGCACTTTCTTTCTTTTTTTTTTTTTTTTTTTTTTTCTTTTAGCCAGACTTTTCTGGAGTTCTGGCTCTTTTGACCCTGCTGTGCTGGAGTGAGCGAGCAGTGCTGCTGGGCTGGGTTGTGGGAGGCTCTTAGCAAGCATGTGCAGAGCAATCCAGCAAGCAGGGAAAGGGGCTGCTTGGCATTACCAGCTTCTCTGTGTAGGTGCAGACACTCCTTGTTTTCAGAGAGGTGAGCTGTGAGAGAACAGTGATGTGGCTGCAGCTTCTCACCGTGCCTCACTGGATTGGTTCCTGCTTGCTCTTTGATCTTTTTTCACACTGGGTAACAGGCAGCATGACTGCAATGTGATGCTCTGGCTGCAGACTGCATTGTCTTGTTGAAAAATGAATTGCCTCAGAGCCTTCAGTCTATCTCCTGAGCTATTTCCTGTTACAGCTAGGAAAGCTGGGATTTCCACATGATTTTGAAGCTCAGAGTCCTAATGTACAGTGAAATCCTGTCTCTATGTTCATTTGCTGCTTCTGATCCCTTCTTTTCTCTTCCATTATCTCAAATGCTTTTGGAAACTTGATTTTCAATGCACTGTATTGTCTCACTTGATTTCCCCTCTGTGGGCATCATGGTTCAGTAGGAAATGCAACGCTGGTTTGAAATGTTTGCAGACAAGATAGGGAAAAATACATCTGTGAGTTATTGGGGGCAGGAGTAATGCCTTTTACCTTTGGAGCTTACAGATGTTTTTTTGCCTTTTCATCTGCCAAATACTTACACTTTCCAGCACTGTCTGCATCCAGAGGGTGTGTCTTGGCAGGGAATTATGTTGGATGTGCAGCCTGGGTGAAGCTGCCTTGGGCATCTCCTGAGCGCTCTGGCTCTGTGGCTCAGCCCTTCTGCGCGCTTATATCGGCTTGAGTATTTCACCTCTGGTCACTCATGAACTCATTCTGTAGTGGGAGACTTCGGTATTTTACTTTGTAACTGTTCATCCTCACATGAACTGCAGGTTTCCATAAGAACCTGGGCTGCCCTCTTCCCTTGGTACCTGAACACCTCCTTTCCCCAGCAGTGACAGCCTGTGCTTTTGACACGTCTGCCTCTGCACAATGATGGCAACAGTTGGGTTTTTCCAGTGAGTTCCTGATCAGACCCTTAAAACTTGATAGAGATTAAGAAAGTTAAATCCAGCTTTTTCATTGACCAGACCATTGCCCTCTAAAAATGATCTTTAGACAAAACTCCCTTTTTAAATTATGGTACTGATGCCAGAATGATTTTTTGCTTTTTCTTTTATACCCCTCTTACATACTCTTTTATATAGTTTGATGTATTCTTAGTGCTTTTAACCTACATGCTTGTAATTTTCCAAGTTTCTGATAACTTAACTGAGACCCACTGTACCGTTAGGCCAGGAGACCAAACATTCTGGGAGCCCCAGACACCAAGGGCCTCTCCAAAACATATTTTTGTAAACTAAGATAGGCCCATTTAGGGGGGAAGGTTCCTCAGAATGGGGGAAGAACTCAAACCTCTCATTGGGGGATCTTTGATAAATACGTTAATTTTTCAAGGCCTATAATTGTGTGTATTTTGGTGTGAAGGGTAGTGCATGCATTTTTGGGGCATTCCACCTGGACGAAGTGCTGTACCCCAGGATCCTGAAATAAATACAGAAGTAAAAACCCCTTTTCCCCATAAACCATGTTTTAGTTTTAATTTTAAGACCAGGGAAAGGCATCAGTACAGTTGTCCCATTTGTGAGGTGTTGTGTGTGGAGATCAAATCTTTGGTTAATGTTTCATTTCTGTGACCTTTTGTAAATTGTGTCCATTCCATTCCTACCATGTTCCTGGCAGAAAGGGGGTAGAGATACCATAACACAAGTAATGCCCTCATTTCTCCAGTTTCCCTGTGATACAGGGATATGTGATTGCCACTTG
Source organism: Vireo altiloquus (assembly GCA_013396875.1). Lineage (NCBI taxonomy): Eukaryota > Metazoa > Chordata > Aves > Passeriformes > Vireonidae > Vireo > Vireo altiloquus. The sequence goes on along the minus strand of VZRF01015120.1, from coordinate 985,547 downwards.
TTTTTGCAGTTTTTGCAAAAGTAGTCTTTAACTCCAACCATTAAAAGCATATTTGCCTCATGTTGGTTATAATTGCTAAGGTGCAGGAGCTGCTTTCTAAAGGTGCCAAACACCTGGGAACTTCATTTGAAGTGGCAAGTGTTTGGTGCTTCTAAAACCAAGTTTGCTGTGGAAGGGAGCACTAGGAGGAGGAGCCTTTTTTATTTCTCTCCCTCTGCCTTGCAGGCATCTATATCCAGGGGTGCTTTCCATGAGCACAGTTGGTGCCATACTGCAATTGCTGGGTTTCCAGCCCCATCACAGGGCTGTTCCACTTTCTCCAAAGTTAAGTCTCTTGCAGCTTAAACTTATGGGCAACCAATACCTGCTGCCAACATCATCAAGAAAGGCAAGATGCAAAGGCTTTAATTAGGCCACAATCTAATAAACTCACCTGTGAACACAGGCAGACTGCACACTGTGATTTTTTTGCTCATTCCCACCTCTTTGGAGATTTGTTACCAATCTTTCTCTCTGTGTGGGAAGAACCTGGAAGCCAGGAGTTTTGAGCTCTGCTTCTGGCAGTGCTATTGATTCACTTGTGGCTTTGTGCAAGTCTCTTTGGGTTTTGCTTCTGGGGCTTTACAAACATAGGAGAGACGAACACACTTCCTTCACTTCTCAGCATTGATTGTGAGCCCTAATTAACACTTGGAAAGCAAGGGGCTTTAAACTACAGGGTGCTGCAGACGTATATTGCTGTGGGAATATAATTAATAAATAATAGCACATATGGTACAGGAGTTCCCACACTGCATATTCCAATGGTTTATTTTCATTATTTCTTTACTGCATACAGTCTGTATCAGTCATGGTATATATTTCCCTAATTTTTCATTACTGCTTGAGAAAAAGCTGGGTAGGAAATACTAATATTTTCCCTCCTAAAGTACTGACTTAATGCTACTGTGATCCCAGGAAAACTCTTAGAGTGTCCTGCTCTTCTTTGGCTTCCAGTTCTCAGATTCCAGCTCTCCCATCATGGCCCTGGTCACAAGAGAATGGGACAATTCTAACCAGATAGTCTGACCTGCCATGCAAAACAGATCACAGACTTTTAGCCAAAGATTTCTACTTCAAGCTCAATAATTTCTGCTTAGATTAGAGCAGGTCATTTAGACAGACATCCAGTGGGGATGCAGAAACTGTAAGTCCCTCATGGCAGAGCCATTCTTTCTGGCCCTCAGCACACTCTGCAGGATATCTGGCTTTCTGAGTCTTGGTGTTCTCTTTGCAGCTGCAGCCCTTAAACACTGAGGTTCCAGAGGGCCAGGCAATCTTTTGAGGAAGAAGCCAGTACATGTATATGTTGGGTGGGTATTTTTTGTGTTGATATCTTGTTATTCAGATAGTGGAAGCATCACTAAGAATCTCTTGAGGTCTCAAGTGTTTCTTTAACTCTTATCCTTACCATACATGTTTATTTTACTGAAACAGTTAGTGTAGAAGGTTATAGAATGGATCTACCTGGTTTATTTCCAGCAGCTGATGAGACCAGAAAGTTTAGGATATTGGAGAAGGCACAGAATTTTACCCCTGCTAGAAAGGCAACAGGAGTCAATGGTACCTGTGTGCTCTGGATCTGGAGAGCTCCACACCCCTAAGTGACTTTGGAAAGGTTAATGGAGGGAGAAGGTGCCAGCAGATGGCACTCATGAATACACAACATTGTCTCAGGGTTTTGAAGGGCCCCAATCACTTCTGGCATGTATAGCAAAAAGTGCAGAATAGGGCAACACTCACCTGCTGAACTCAGACACTGTAGGGCAGGTGGCCAGTGCTGCAGTAAGCAGAGAGCCTTGGGCTGGTGAGACCCTGTTTCCTTTATGAGCAGCTCATCTTTCCAGGCCTGTGGGTACAAGGGCACAGGAGGGATGTAGTGATGCAGTCCTGCTAGTTCAGTGATGACTGTTGTCACCACCAAACTTTGGGTTTTTCTGAAAACAGGATGGCCTACATGGCACTAGGCATCAGATGGGGTGGCACACTCCTGCCCAGTGCCCCTCTCCTGGGACATACAGTCCAACTGCTGTCTGGTGCAAGAAGTGGCCAGAATTGGGGCTTTATGCTGCTGGCATTTGTTCCTGGTGGAGTGGGCAGTGACATTCAGCTTTCATTAGAAGACAGAAATGGCACACCAGGACATCTGAGGGCACACTTTCAACAGTCAGTGAAGGCAAAGTACAGGCTCTATTTCTGAGCCAGAAGAGCAGTCTGTTCCTGGTCCATGGGACTTGTCAGCCCAGCAAAGATTAGTGAGGCAAAAGCAAAAGCTGTAAAGCTCCTCCTGCTCAGCACTGGTGAGAGAAGGTGATAAGGGATTCATTGTGCAACCAGGAGGTAGTTGGCAACAGTAATATGAAGCAATGCCAGTCTTTTTGCCATAGCAATTGTCTAGACATTTTGTTCACAGCTGTTATTCACCTTGCTGTGCTGTCAATCTGTTCTGCACCATGCAGTGTTTCAAAAAGAGCATGGCTGCCACATAAAATCTTGTGGGATTGCCCAAGACTGTTTGTGGGACTGAGTGTGAAAATCCATTGTGCTGGTGCAGGGCTTGGGAAAGGCAAGCGGTGAAGGGACTTGACCTCCAAAGGGCGAGTCAGCCTCCTCTTCCCTCGCTGCAGACACCAGTAAGTGTAGCTCAGGCTGTACAGTCTCCCTGTACAGGCTGTACTTATCTCCTTGGAGGAAGAGGAGGAGCTGGGTTTCATGTGCCTCAGCCTTAGCTGACAGATCAGATCTCTTATAGGAGGTGGAGCCCATGTCTTGTGTGATGACAAGCTTGAAGGAGCAGGGGTGGGTCTCTGTGGTGATGTCTGTGTGGAAAAGAGAACAGGGAGATTTTGGCTTAGCCGAAATGCGGAGTGCCTGTCTTACCTTATTCTGTGTCTTGTACTGCGGCCCAGGCTTGATGTGTCTGCCCTGTGCACAGGGAGAGTGGGATGAGGCTGTGTGCTGGTAGCCCTGACTGTACCTTGACCTGCAGGTGTCAGCTCCAAGGAGACATTGTGGTCAGTGTGACTGGGCTTGGCTAAGGTGGTCCCTTGGGAGCTTCAGTCCAAGTCGACGTGAGTTGAAATGTTGGTGATGGGTAAGCCCATCCTGCTCAGCAACATATGTGTCTACCAGCCAACTTTGAGTCTGTATCCATGTGTCACTTCGTCCTGTAAAGAGTGAGTGTGCCCTGGAGTTGCCCAGCCATGTGTTACTCCTGGAGCTCTGCCCCAGGGAGCTGGTCCCTCCAGAAATCAGTGCTTACCTGCATCTGCAGGGCTCTGTGCAGCCCTCTGAGATGTAACAAAGACACCATGTGCCAGGGGGATGGTGTTTCTCTTCCTCTTGTGGTGAGGAATTTATCTGGCATTTCCTCCCCTGCCTTGATGAGACTTTCTGAACTTCTGGGATTTCCTCCCCTCACCACAGGACCGCAGTTATTCCCACTGGGGCAGGCACTCCTCTCCTCCTGGAGCAGTGGCTCTCCCCTGGGCTGTGCAAGGTAATTGGGCTGTTCCCCTGGTGTGGAACCAACGGCTGTGCAAGGCCACTAACGAGAAGGAGCCAGGGTAGCAACAGGATTAAAAATATGTATGAGCAAACATCTTGTTTCGACTGCAAGGATGCACTGAAGCGTGAGAGTCTGGGTCCCGCAGAAAGCCAGAGGCAGAGTGGATTGGCATTCAGGCTGGCAGCTGCACAGCAAAGCCACACTGGGAAAGGGAGAGCAGGAGCCCAGCCTTATTTACACTGGTGTAAGCTGGAGTAATGTCATGGAATCATCTATTTCATTTGGCTGCATCCTGTTGGCTGGAGTTCAGGGTGGATACGTAGCATCAGGAGAGAATGTGGGATACCACCAAATACACTACTGGTCTCTGGCTCTGTTCCTCTCTGACAGTGGCCTCCATATGGGATGGGACCTGTCATTGAAAAGATTGTATGGAATCATTACCTGCTCCATGCAATATTGGGAGGTGAATACTGAGTGTGATGCCCCATCCTGGTGGGCTCCATTGGGCACTGACAGAAACAAAGTGTGACTGTCAGTGGAGGTGTCACAGTGACACAGAGGTGGAGTGGGTGCTCCAGTGGAACATGCTGCTTTTTTCTTCATGAATAGATAAAGATATTTCATTTTAATTTCAGTTTTAAGGGTGATTGTTCTTGGCTGGGTTGGGTCCCTGTAAAACTTCACAAAGTCATTTCAGGTAGTTGAAATCTGTCAATGCACCCCAGTCATTTCCCTCTCATTCAGTGAAGGACTTTTTTGGGAGAAAGGTTTATGACATATCTTTGCATTGAAGAACTCAGACTGGAAGGGAGATTTACCAGATGACTGCAAAGGCACTTCCATGATAAGGAAGGCTGTCTTGGTACCTTGGATGAAGAGATGAAGGCCTGATGTGAGATCTCTTACAAGAGAAATTACCATGGAAGGAGATGGTTTCTCTGTTTATATGCTAGGTTTACCAGGGATCATAAATCCATGAGCTTTGAATTTTAAGGGTACCAAAAGAAGGAAATATCTCATGGAACATGGAGGTTAGCAGAACAGTTGGGCAACCATGCAGGTTTCTAGCCTTTGCGATGCATGAGAGCACCCAGACATTATTGCTGGGACAGGGATTCTCTGACCCCATGGGAGCTTACTGGATTCCCAGAAATCAGCAGGCCCAGGGTGGAAGGGGAGTCTGACCTGGCACTGCTGAGCAAAACAGGTTCAAAGCTTCAATCAGTCTCTGTCTCCAGTGGTACTGATGGCATGTGTTTATCTTGCAAATATCAGACCCTCCAGCCCCCTCTCATATATTAGCAATTGCAATAGAAATAATAATTGGATTCAGTCCATTGCATTTAACATTTTAATGTCAGCTGAGGAATTCTTCCTGATCCCAGCTCTTGATTAGATGACATCTTTGAGCACCAGATTAATAAGACTGACTACATTCTCTGAACACCCAACTTTCATGGTCAGAGGTGAGGGCTGAAATGTACTGTCATGCTTTAAACACTTGACTCAAGCTAGATAAAAGGTCATATTTACAATTCTTGAAATATTTTTTCTTACCATGTTTGGTTTTGATCCATAATGAATGGAGAATAAATAGATTTTCAATGAACTGTGTTCTCCCACCCTGTGGATGCATGCTGAAATTGGTGCTTCCTTGAGTTTCTTAAAGAAGCTGGTCACTGAAAGTGTTTTGAGAAGGTGTCCAATAGGTCTTACCCTCTTCCTATGGACTGTCACGTGGCCAGGATCTCATGAACATATCTTTCCTTAATCTTGGGGTTCAAAACTCTTCTACTGTTCAGGTAAGACTTGTCAAACCTGGGTTGTTTTGTGCACTGTAATGCATAATTCAAGAACCATGAGAAGAAAAAATCCCCTGTTTTGTCATAAAACTCATGCTGCACTGCTTTCTGGACTCTGAATTATGATAAAAGGATTATTTCTGGGGTAGTGGCCTTCTGTCTTCAAACTGATATTTGGTTCCATCTATGCTATGTCAAAGCAGGCTGTAGCTGTCTCAATGACATGGAAGATAAATCCATGGAATGAACTTCTTGGTGTTTGTATTTGCACACACACTTAGCCTTCATTAATGCTTATGGAGTTCTCTTTGTGGCCAAACAAAACCAAAGGTTTGGAGACAAACAGTAGAAATACTGCTTGGCACAAACAAATCTTGCACGTTTTACTGGCTGTGTCCTGATGTATAGTGAGCTGCAAGTGTGTGCAGGGGAGGAAGGGAAGGAAGGTGCTGGAGGGTTCACAGTGAAGAGAAGAAGGGGATATTCTCTAAAGAATTAAGTGCACAGAGGAGGTCTGTACATGTAAGTTTGGTTTTTGGCACATTCTCCATTTACTGTCATGATGTTGTGAGTCTCGCTAAGTCAATAATCCTTCCTCTGGACCAGCTTCCTGAAATCCTGTTTGAAGTGTCTCACTTAATCAGGTTTCAGAGGAATCTTCCTCTTCAACTTTTGCAAATTGTTCGTATCACAAAGACAGTCTCAGTCCTGCTGCAGTAGCTGGTATTGGGCACACAAAAGAAGAGAGGGGCACTTCAGCCAGTGCAGTTGGTGCCTGTGTGCTATAGCAGAGAGCCTTGAATCTTTAATCCAATATCAACCACTTTGCCTGGTCAGCAGCTGGAGAGCTTCTTGCATTTTAATTTTCCAGGTCACAACCCCAGTAAGTTTGGGAAGGGTATGCTCTAAATCAAGACACACATTCTCTATCATGCTTTTTCTAATTGTAAGGCTTCAGTCTTGCAGGCTGGTGTGGAAGTGCACAGACAACCCTTGTCTCTGGTCTTCTAGTGCTGGGAGGGCACTGCCCTGAGCCAGCCTGGTAGTAAACTCTGTCATGGGATATTCTCCAGGCAATGAAGCCTGCATTTGTGGAAGGGGAACCACATAAAGACCTTTTTCTTCTCCAGGCCCTGTGGGCTGATGTTATCCTGATGCCTGTGGGACCTCTGCATTGCAGCATACTGGGAACCCACATTCTCCAGCCCTCACAAGCCATTGTGCAGAGCCATGTGTTTGCCATCCACAGCACCTTTGTTCATACTCACCCACGACACCAGGGGAGCTGTGAAATCAGAGTTCATACAGATCTAGTATGAGGTTAATTCTCAGATTCACAACATTTGTTGTGGGGAAAGTGGATTTTCAAGGGAGAGCTGAATGAGCAGGAAGGGGCACATGAACATAAGGATCCACTTTCATTTGTGGAAGGGGAAGGAACCACTAAAATTGAAAGCAGTCTCAGCTGTCTCATCTGCTTTGAAGGATTAACTCAGCCTGTCCCCTGTGATACCACAGCTGAGGGGCTAGGGTCTCTGAAGGGTGCAAACCTTTATGAGTGTGTCTGTGCTACAGGCCAGCCAGAGCTAAGTCAACCTAGGCTTGGAGTCTGTCTGACTGGGTTAGCATGGCATGATGAACTGAAAATAAGGTAGAGTCTTCCTTCAGCTTGTCAGTTTCTGGATGTAAGTCTGTATCTCCATTCTGTTTTGTAGTGCCTTGCTGCTCCCTTCACAGGCTGGCTCCCTTCCTGCTCCCATGGAGCCTGTCTCAGGGCTCATAGGGAAATCATGGACTTCAGTGGCATCAGACCTTTCTGCTTTGACCAGAATACCCTGAAGGCAGCAGGAGATGAGGTATGGAAAAGTTTTCCTAGCAGCTGCTCGACACTGCTTCTGTCCACAGCAAACAGCACTTTAGTATCTTCAGTCCAGAATCATCCCCCTGTGAAATCTTATGGTGATGAAGTGCAACAAAGAGGTCTGAATCCCTGCCTAAGCCCTTTCTGCTCCTGAAGCACAACTGCATTCAGTGGAAAAGAGCCAGAGAGAAAGATTTTTTTATTGCAAACTGTCTGGCCGAGAAACAGGCATTAAAAAGATTCAGTAGTGGTCCCAGGGTAAAAGCTGTTAATTCAATTTCATTTTCTAACAGCCTTATTGGCTGAATCAGTTAATTTTCAGACCTTCTCTTTGGATGTTACCTTCATATGGTTTTGATCTGGGATGTTGAGATGCTCTGGATAATCACAGATTAAATACTGGCCTCCATATTCAGCATTTCTAAAACCCTAGAATGTCAGGTACCTCCAATGGTTTACCCCTTTCAAGTCTGTACAGCAAGATGGGAGCTCAGCAGGTCTCCCACTGACAGAGCTGAGCTCAGGTGTCAAGAGCTGAGGGCTGTGCAGGCAGGGCTGCTTCACACTTACTCCATCTCAGTGCTTCAGTAATTAGTGTTAATGATTACATCGAGGTGAATGTAAATTAAAACCCCAGATCCAGATACTGCCACAGTATGGCTAAGCCTGAACTGCCACAGTGAGGCAGCCTGTAAAATGGTGACATTTCACCTCTTGAGCCTCTCTATTTTGATGTCTCCTGGCAGGCACAAGAACTGATATCATTCCTGCTCCCAAGTAGCTGGGGAGAAAATGGGGAATGACTTGTGTAAAAATCTAGTATGTTGGCAAATGCTTTTCATATTAAAAGAAAGATAAACAGCTGGAGAATGGTTTTTATATGTCTCACCCACCTCTAGACATTTTGCAAGCTGAAAACAGAGGCACAGTGATGTGTGGCTGTTCCAATGAAGAATCACTGTTGAATGACAACTATTTTTGGAGAAGATAAATTTGCTGCACTTGCCCATCTTGCTGTGATGGTTTTACTGTTAGATTGTGCCTTTAAAGTGTACTGCACATCGTCATGTATAACTGTTCCTACAGGGGAAGGGATCTCTCACCTCTGCTGAGATTCTCTAGTGCAGGGGGTTGGGCATGGTCATGTGTTGGTAAATCTGGTGTTTGTGCTGGACTGTGATGACTTGGCCACACTGCTCTGGGTTAAGAATCTTATTCTCTGGTGCCACGAAGGACTGGAAACCATTCTGTGCTGTTTGGATAGATAGAGTGAATCCTGGCTTTCTCAATCCTGAGAGCAGATTGAATTCAGCATCTTGAGCAGATAAAATTCAGCAGGCAGGTGGGTCATCTTTGCTTGTGTTCAGTCAAGTGGGATGTTCCCCATGAAGGAGCATGGTTGATGTTCAAGTGCAAATCAGGATTGGACTTTACAGGGATTCTCCTGAAAAATTCCGGATCCCACTGGTGTTTCTGCAGGAAGCTGTGGTGTGTTCTGTATACGAGCTGTTATGCTGTGTTAAGGTAGGGCTTGATACATTCAAGCTGTTTGTCTTGTTACTTCTGTTGGAAGGTGATTTAAATTGCAATTTACAAAAAAAAAAAAAAAGGGGTCTGGGAGTGACACTGGGGATCCTTAGGAGACTGTATTGGGAGGTTACTGTACAGCTGCCACTGAGCTGCTGCCCAGCCTGAGCTGCTCTTTGCCTCAGTTTCCCCTCTGCCAAAACTGGAAGAGAAATGCTGCTGGGCTGTAAGAGTTTCTCATGGGGAAGAATTACTAAAGACAGCTCTGGTAGGATTGCAGAGCACAGGTTTGAGCAGTATCAGCTCATATTGTTTCCCTCTTGCAAAACTCTCTTCCAGGCTGTGAAACTCCTTGCAGACATTCCTGTCCTTTCTGAGAGAGGCAGGATTTGTGAATAGCCTACTATTAATCTGGGAGTATTTCTGTTATATGTAATCAACTGTATCTTTGTCTTAGCTTTGAATTTTCTATCACATACCTCCCTGGAGTAGGAGAGCACTACATTCAGTTTTACTAGCTCCTGGAGGTGGATTATATCCCACTTGATTGTTTACAATAGTTGTGAACATTCAACACCATTTTAATGAGGTATAGCAGCAGTAGTATATTAAGAATTGTATCTGTTAAATGCAGTCTTCAGTAGTTGATTTGTATTTAATTGACATGTGTTAATAGTCCTATTATATCTCAGTTAAATCCACAGTTGAAGCACTAATTTTGAATAGGGAAATCGTGGTTTGAGGTAAAAATATGTACTAAAAGTACAGCAGCTTTTAATATAAAAACTTTATTACTAAATAAAGTGTTAAGTGTATTAATGAAGTCTTATACTGACTTTAGCAAGTGTTTACACTTAGTAGATATTTTTAAAACAAATGGAAATTACATAAAAGACATTCTGTCAGTTATTGCTGGAAGATTCATAAGGACTAATCTATGGAGGTAATTTCTGTCTCCTCTTAGGAAAGATTCAGACGTCATCATTTTACAGGAAAAGTTTTTTTTTTAAAAAAAAAAACATGAAGGTGGGCATTCTTCTCCAGGAACTTGGTCTTGGGGATCAATCTTTTGGCAACTGAGCTTCTCCAAGCTGGGGTGTTGCTACCATCCATGAAGGTTTCAGACTACAGGACCTGTATCCACTGTAAGTGCAGCCACAGGGAGGTACCTCACAGGTCTGTTGAGTACAGAGTGAATGAAACCCATGTTTCACAAGGACAGGGTGAAGGACAAAGAGTTTCCTGGGGTGAGAAGACAGTGCATGGGTAGATCCCAGGGGAAGATACAGTGTTTAGTGCCTTGTGTGATCCCACAGATTCAGTCTTCAGGGGACATCTCTGTCCTGTCTTGCACCTAAGCTGAGAGAGACCCTCAGGACAGCAGAGTCATGCATGAATTCTCTTTGAATGAGCTGTGAGTCTCTTTGTGAGTCTGTGCCCTGCCCTGAGCGAGACTTGTAGGACAGGAGGGGGAAGTGAAGTATTCTAACCATTCACAGAAGCTACCTGCAAATGGGGTAAACCAAGGCACAGAGTGTTTCAGTGCCTTACCCTCCAAGAGGCAGCACATGAGAGCAGCAGCACGGTGGGAAGGCCTCTGTGTGCCAGCCTCACGGTGTCACTTATCTCAGGCTGTGCTACTGCCCCATGCCCACGTGAGCCCTGGGTACTTTAACTGCTCTGCAACTTGAATCATTCCCAGGCAGCACCTGTGTGTCCTCCTTGCTCTGTCCTTGCCTGGATCTCAGCGTATCCCAGATCTCACAGCTGAGCAGTTGGGACCCCTCGCTATTGGCAGGCTGCCTGCCTGTTCCCATCGCTACGTGTTGGTAGGTGGTTCCTGTCTAATGAAGCTCCTTTCCAAGGGAGGCTGTTGACGCGCTCCAGCATCACCAGATGGTCCCCTTACCTCTTCTCTCACGCTCCCTCGGAAACATTAATGATCTCTAAACCTCTCTGATGGAGGGGCTCCTTTTTGTGACAACCTCATTACGTGGTTATCAGAAGCTGCCACCATCCAGGTTGTCAGGACAACCAGCCTGATTCAGAGCCGCTGGGAAAGGTCTGAACCTCAGGCAAATAACCATCCCCAGCTCCCAGCAGATGCTCACCCGCAGCCAATCGCTGGGGTGCTGGGAAGCCATGACATCATGGACCAAGCAGGCCCCCAAATTTAATTGTTAGCTTTCAGTGTCCCTCTGTGTCCCCTCCCCCTCCGTGCTCCCCACATCAGCTCCTGGCACAGTTAATCAGGTGCTGCTCTGGTGCCATTTCAGACCCCCCAGGAGCTGCCTGGGCTCAGCAGAGGGGGTGGAGGGGCTCCCACAGTCCCCTGTGTAATGCAGCCTTGGGGAGGAGTGGGACCGTGGGGCCGAGTGCTGGTGCCTCAGCAGCTTGGTCAGGGGGAAAACTGCAGGGGACTGTAATATCCACAGCTCTTAGGGGACAGAATAGGTTGCTTCTTATTGATGTTGTGTTGATGGGGATGGATTGATGGTCAGAGTTAATTTTATCTGTAAGATGAGCTCTCTGGCAGCTACCACTGAGTGTGGGAGATTATTGGGATCCTTAATGGGGTACCCTCTTCCCAGGAAAACTTACTGACACCCCATCAGCAGTCATTCTGTATTGCTCAGATTGTGTCATGTTTGCCAGCAAGGTGTGATAAATGTGGCAGAACCAGTTCTGGTGTGGATGGAGGCTGTGTCCACCTTCCTGCCCTGCTGAAGCAGAGGGCACTTTGTGCCCTTGTGCCTTCACTAGGGCATATCTGAGCCACCGCTGAAACCATGTATCCCATTAAGGTTACATCCTAGGTAGCACTGACCAAGGCATCCTGCAGATGTGTATCTCCAGAGCTTTCCTGAATTCCTGCCCCGCTTGAGTGCATTCCCTGTGAAAGCAGGATCAGGCAGCTCTTTGAAAGGATTCCTCTTTTTGCTCAAGAATTTAAACTCACTGGCCATCTCAGCTAAGTGTACATTTTATTTCTGAAAATGCTGGTGCTTGGTGTCCTTTGCTGAGACATTCAGCCTTGCACACCCTTCTGGCATAGGGAAGGGTGCTGGTCAGGCAGTTCAAGTCTGCAGCAGGTCTGCTGTCAGTTTGGGAGGTTCTATGTGATTAAATTTATGAGATGAGGCTACCTGGCATTGGGCTTTTGAAGTCCTCAGGCATGTTTTGGAGGCTACAAGAAGGCTATTTGTTGCTCAGAGCTAAAATTTCTTTCTCTTGCTTTGCTAGGTGTTGGCTACCTGGCCCTAAATTTCTGTGGGGTTGCATCTTCAGGAAGGAATTGCCCCAGGGCAACTCCTGGCAGGGAATGCCCCAAGGAGGGGCTGGGAAGCTTGTGCACAGCCTATGACAGAGACACTCCAGCACAGATGGTTGTGATACAGCCAGTCCAGCCTATTTTAGTACACAAGAAAGGAGCTGTTGGGATTCGTGGTGCACCTGGTCCAGCGAAGTCCTTCCTCCTGCTTCTCAGACACCTAAAAGCATTGGGTATTGGGGCTCAAATTAGGGCAGCTTCTGAAGTTATTTTTGCAGGATGAGATCCTTGCTCAGAGACCAGATGGCTCCTGAAAAAACAGGGTTTGGGCAGGCCCTGTGAGTCTTGGAGGCTGGACCTTGTGGGTGAGCATGCGGACTCTCAAACCATTTCCAACTCACTGGGACATCCACATGACAGTCACACGGAATTGACATCTAGCAGGGCCAGCTTTCCTATGCCCTGTGGGGACAAAGCCATCACCATGTCCTGTCTGGGCCGGTCACACTCTGCAGGTCTGGCCCAGCCCAGCCTGTCCCAGGTGGACCCATGGAGCAAGTCCAGCTTGCACTGCCAAGCCTGGCACCCTGGGACTGTGTAGGTGCCTTGACTATGCAGTCACTTGTTTTCTCCCTCTCCCAGCAATGTGCTTGAGCAATGTGCCCATTGTCAGCATATGCAGCTGCTCACAGTGTGCAGCAGAGCCCTTCAGCTCCAACAGGGTCAGCCTCATTACAGCTAGGATGAGGAGCAAGGGAACTCTGTGGTTTGGGCAATTTCCCCTTTGTGGCCTTTGCTTTTGCTTCCTCTCTTTGTCTCCTTTGCCAGGAAGGCATGGGACAGCCATGCAAAATCAGCTTCCTATCAGGTATGGGACAGTTGGCTTCCATCCAGCAGCTTAAAGATAGCTGGAGAACCCAGAAAGGCTGAAATGAACGGGTTCAGGGGCTTTGTAGTCTCCAAAGGCCAACCTGAAAGGCACAGATGCTTAAAAACCCTCTGTAATTTTCAGGCAAAACTCCACTGTGCGCAGTCAGTGCTTGCGAAGTTTCTTTGGCTCCCAGGAGAGTTGTAGCTTTGGACAGGGCTGAGAGTAAGGGATCTGATCTGCTTTTTCACTGCGTGCAGTCACGGAGTCAAATTTCTGTTCTTTCACAGGGGAAAGGAAACTGAAACTTTCCCTTTATCTGCTCTTTGGCAAAGTCAGACGGGCCAAACTGGGCTTGAGGCTTCAGAGAGCCTGCAGTTGTCTTATGGTGCTCATAAGAGCAGTTTTGCTAAAAGTTTATGCTAAAACTAGATTTTAGTTGGACTTTTGAAAAGGAATGGAAGTGATTCACTCGCAGATTCAGTCCTAACATCTGTAATTGCCTGATTTCATGCTCTATCTGCAGCTTTTCCTTGAGCTGCCTCACTCTTTTGGAAGCCAGTGAGCAGGACACACACTTCCCATGGCTTGTGATGCTCCAGGGTGTGGGGCTGGTAAATGACCCTCCAGTCTTTCCGAAGCCATTGGGAATAATTTTTACTCTGAAGGTGGCTGGGTACTGCTGGTCCCTCACCTGCTCAGTCCTTTCCAGCTCTGGGCTGTTTTAAACAGCAGTTTGCAGCAGCCAGTGTGGTTTGCAGGGCTGGGTGAGCCTGTGGAGACCCTGACAGCTCCTTCAGCTGCATTCCCTTCCTCACTGTAGTCAAGGGACATTCCTCCAACAGCTTTGCATGGACTTGGAAGGGGGAAGAGCCAAAGGCCAAAGCCTGAACTCTCTGCTAACTAACCTGCTTTGGCTCAACAAGAAAGAGTGTGTCCTCTGCAGGAGTCACCCCATTGCTTGTCCCAATGCTCTTGGATACACGCAGTGCTGTCACTGGGGTGGGCACATGCAGAAGAAGGTGGAAGGCCTCCTCTTCCATTGTCAGGGGACAGCAGATTTGCACAATTCCTGCTGCCCTTAGAGGATCCTGAAAGTCATCTATCCACAGGAGTAATTTGCTGTGGGGGTGGAAAGAACACCGACAACTTGCTCTATGGCTTCTAATCACTGCAGAGCCAGCCAGCTAAGTGACAGATTTGACTCATACTGGGGAAGAAAACCTCGGTGAGACTTCAGCTTACAGCAGGAAGGGACGGTAGTGATTCAGTAGGGGCTGCTTGTCACGTCAGTGTGGACTGGGTGACTCAGTGAGCTCTTGCTTCTGGAGAACCTGTCCTTTGAATGAGCTGTAAGGCAGCAGTATGATCCCTTGTGGTCAGATAAGATCATATGCTGTGTGGTAGGGCTGGGAGGGTTTCTTATCTCCTCTTGGATACATGTGGCCTGCCTTACCTTTGCCAATAGCAGCCAGCAGAAGCCACCATGGTTGCCCTTGGCTGCTCCATGATGCGTTATTAAACATACCCAGTGCATCTCCATCAGGAAAAACCCCCCAACAAATCAAACAAAAAAATGGTCAAAGGTATGCTCACTTTGGTATGTAACAGCACAGTCCTTTTCATTGGTGGCACCTGGAGCTGGTAGAGCTTCCTGCCAGCCCTGGGACTGGGCACAGCCCCAAGTTCAGAGCATGGCTGGTGCTCCCAACCCCAGCACTGCTCCGTGCCCAGAGATTGTAAAACTGGTCATATTTATCAGCACTTTTTTCCCCCTGGAAATATTGTAAATGTGAGATCATCCTCATCAAAGCTGGGTCTGTTTCTCCTTTTGATACCTTTCATGGAGGAGCTGAACCCGTGGATTCGAAAGGAGCAGAAGGACCACACTTCGCCTAGGGAAGCATAATTCGAAAAGAATGAAGGAGAAGGGAAAACACAGACCGTGAATAAGATTTTTCTTCTGGTGCGTTGGGGGATATTTGCAAGGAAGTGCCTTCTTTGTCGCAGGAGTGGCCGGAGCTGGTCGCTCCAGACTCACTCCTGCTGGGCTTCTCTCACGTTTGGATGCGGACAGGAGAAGCCCACAGGCTGTCACACGCAGACGTCATCCGGGGGAGCCCCGAATTTCACGGTGCATTTCCTATTCCCAGCGGACGAAGAGCAGGGAGCGTGATGATGCCTTTCAGGACCCATTTCAGCCCCGGCCAGCGCCGGTCCCGTCTCCCAGGTGCCCGCACACTTCCGAGGGGGCCCCCGGGGAAGGGGCTCGGAGGGCGAGCACCCCCCCGCATCGCGCTTTCTCTGCGCGCTGCCTTGAAACACAAGATTTGCCCNGGGCGGCGATGAGCGACCGCGGCTCCAGGTAACCCCGGCCGGGCAGCAATGAGCGACCGCGGCTCCAGGTAACCCCGGCCGGGCAGCAATGACCGACCGCAGTTCCAGGTAACCCCGGCCGGGGCGGTTCCAGACAACCCCGGCCGGGCCCTGCGGCCGCCGGCGAAGCGCGGTGCCCGTGGCCGCGTCTGCGGCGCCCCGTCTCCTCCCGACGATGGGAGGATGATGCCGCGGTCCTCAGGCAGGGCCGGGGTGCGCCGGTGCCGGGGTTGTCTCTGCGTCTCCGGGGTGCCGCTGCCGTCAGTGACACCTGTGTTGCCGGGCAGTCGGCGGTGGCCGGAGCCCGGTGTCCTGCGGGAAGGATTCCCCGAGCCGCAGAGCCGCGGCTGAAGTTGTGTCAGCGCCGACACCGGCCATGGACGCGGCCGCGGTGCGTGTGTTCCCCATCTCCCAACAATGCCGCCTCTGGGCTGCGCTTCTGCAGAGGAGTGAGAAATTCTGGGCTATAAATAACTCCGCCTTTTCCTTTTTTTTTTTTTTTTTTTTTTTTAAATACTCGTTATTGGCAACGCGCATCCGATTGACCCGTTCAGCAGCACCTGCCAAGTTTTTCTGGAAATCCGTTCCGGGAAGGGTGATCTCTCCCTGTGCATGCATGGTGGTGCCTGATGCCACACTGGAGCTGGTCCCTGTGCTGGGTTGTCCCTTTGTCCCAGACTTGTACACCAGCCAGCCGAGGAAGTGCTCCAGCGTGATGTCTGGCCGCTCCAGCCTTCCCTCCTTCGGCGGGGGGATGCACTCGGCACGAGTGGCCCCTTTTTCTGGTCACTGAGGCAGTTTTCAGATCCAGTTTTTACCGATGCCAGTAAACGAGCCTTGTTTTAAATACAACGAGGTATTTAATGTGGAGGGCTGAAGGAATTCAGGCAGGAGAAGCCACGGCTTCAAAGCGGGCAACATCTGAAAGAGATGGTGGGCCCGGGCTGGGAAGAACGGGGTTGTTTGGGGGCCTGCAGCCCCGAGGGGTGTTGAGGGGCTGGATTTTGCTTTTCCCCGCGCCCTTCCGTTTGCGGGGTGGGCACGGCGTGTGTCGAGAGTGAACAGCCTCGGTGTCTGTGTGGAGAGTTTGGCAAAGCCCTTTAAAAGCTCCGTGCCCCTGATGCCCCACCTGCCCGGATCCGACCCCGCGCCGGGCTGCCTGAGAGGGGACGCTGCTTTCTCGTCTTTCTGGATACGGTGGGGGATGCCTGCACAGGGAACCTGGAGGCCAGAGATCAACATGGGCTTTGCTGAGCGACTCTCGAGCTGACATGGACCGCCTCAGAGCGAGGAGGAGGGGGAGGAGGACGGGTTGTCGGGAGGGCCGGAGTCAGGCTGCTGCCTGCCTGCCCGAGGGGGAGAGAGGAAAGAGGACGCTGCGGCCAGAGGGGTGATGAGACCGACTTGCCCGGCTCCTCTCTTGTGAATGCACCTTCTCTGTGGCTGTCAGGCGAGGAGGAGGGGGCTCGGACACAGCTCTGGAGCCGCCCGGGAGGAGGACGCTGGGCCGAAGGAAGTGCAAGTGTGGCACATGGCTGCAGAGGAGCCTCTGGCTTCCAGTCACAGGTTACCCAGCGATGTGCGCAGAATACGGAGTAAATTAGGGGTCGGGGGTAATGGATTGTAGGTCTGGGACATGGACTGGTGGGTTGTTCGAGGCCAGGGAGCGAAGGTTGCCGTGGCAGGTTATGTGCATGGAAGGGAGGGTTTGACCTGAGCCGGGTTTTCGGCCGTGAGCATAGGCTGGTGAGGGAGGGTGATGTTTGTGGCAGCATGGAGCTGCATGGGTTGAAGCTGCATTCCTTGAGCGTGGAACTGGGCAGAGGAGCTGGTGGCAGGCACGGTGCAGGGGGGCTGGGAGCTGGCTGGCTTCATAGGTGGGGGCCTGCAAGCAGCTTCCTCTTGGCTGCAGAGGAGGTTGTATTGTGAACCAAGATCTGCATGGATGGCATTTCTTCACTGAGTGACTCTGGATAACTAAAAGCAAGTCTCAGTAGCTCCTGTGAGCCTGAGCTCCTCTTACAGGATTAAGTTTCAGGCCTCATGGGCCACTGCTTGCAGCAGCAACAGTTTGGGAGGCAGCTGTGGCAGCAGTGCTGCAGGAGGCAATATCCAGGGTGAGCTGCTTTGGTTGTCATGGGCCCTGGGCTTGGGCCTCATTCACCTCAGAGCTTTAGCACAAGCATGCTGGCTTTTTGTAGGGACTAAAGGGGGCTTTGTGCCCTCTAAACCAACAAGCCCAGCAAGACTGTGTAGGAGGGTTCCCCAGATGTTGGTGAGCATTTTGCTGCTGAACTACAGGGAGAACTTTACCTTTCCTGGTAGACTGTTGACTGGGCAATTTCTCTGTAAGGATCTGAAAGAAACTCAGAAAACATGTGGAGGTTGGAGTCCAGATTGTCCTGTGTGTCTTGAGCTGACTCATAAGGTCTGGAAAAACAGAACTGAGCACAAGAGGTTGTCTTCCTCCACCCCCCCATATTTCTTTGCAGGTTTTGTACATAGAGTTACAGGAATAGGTGAGACACATTCAGCTCTGCAACATATTGTTGGCCATAACAAACCCAGCTCTTGTGTTAGCCATCTTCTGGCCTGGCAGCATTTGCTCCTAGAGGAGAGCTGGTTTGTGAGGATAGTCCCATTTTCACTTCCTGTTCCCTTTGCCTGAAGCTTTCTTCTCTTTTAATACTTTAATTGTGACTGTGGATCCAAGTGTCCCTGGAGCTGCCAGTGTTCTGGGATCAAAACCAGCTGGGAATGTGAAGGTCTTTCAGATCTGCCTATAACTCCTCCTTCGTTTTAGCCATGTCTGCACAGAACTGGTCACAGGGGGGATGTTGCCAGATTTGGCTTCCACTGCCGCTCTGGTTGGACTCCTTGTGACTTTGGGACATTAACAGTGCTGTCACTTTTTGCCTCTGATTTGAGTACTGATTTCTGTTCCTTGCTGTGCTACACAGTGGGCAGGCAGGAGCCCACTGTGATCTTCCTCTTTCTTAACCATCCTTATCTCATGCTAAAGGTGCTTGAAGTTTTTCTCCCAGGAACTTAATGGGGAGGGCAGCAGTAGAAAAGGGAGAGAGAGGAACATGAATTAACTTTCACCTGCAGAAATAAACCTTTTCAGTCGCCAGTGTTATTTTGTATTTAGCTAGTATTTTTTCCCTGCAGCTCTATTTTGCCTTTTACCTTTCAGACACAAATGGTTGAGCTTGCTTATCTTCTTTTATGTTGGCTTTGATTTTCGTGTTACTTGAAGAATGGCATTAGTCCAAGTGGTAATTGATAGGTTTCACTGGGCCTGGGTCAGCACAGGTAGAGACACTGATGTGACTGTCTTATCTCAGACCTGCTGTCATTGATTGTCTTCTTCTCCTAGCAGTAATTTTATAATGGAAAAATATGACAAAAATATCCGTGGTTTGCTAGTGAATAGTTTCAGTGCTTGGAGTTCTGGAGATTGTTTCCAGGTGAACATCAGCAGCCGTGGCTTATATGCAGTGAAAAGTAAGTGTATCACTGTGCTTTGTTAGAGACAGCCAAAGGACTTTTCATTTTGCACGTTCAGTTGCACTGCTCCAACTTAGCTCTGACAGTGCACTGTTTGTGAGTTGGCTTCCTGGGTTTTCTGAGATAGGGAATTTGGCTGCAAGGTGGCAGTCACTGCCTCAGGTGCTGTGGGATGTGGCAGGTGGGTGCACCTTGCTCTGGGCAAGCACCATGGCATCTGCCCTGTCAGTCCCACTGACAGGCATCCAGGAAGCTGTGATGTTGTGCCCCCACCTTCTGGAGCTCTTGGCCCCGGGAAGACTTGGGCAGGAGACAGGCAGGCCTACAAGCACTCTAGGTCATTGGCTCCTGGGTCGGGAGGATGTTTGTGTCAGGCTATGGCACCAACCCTACCTGCAAGTCTGGCTCTTGGAACACTGGGCTAGGTGCACCTCCGGTACCCTGATGTCCAGTCTTGTATCATCCCTTCCAGAGGCAGACTTGGAAATCACATCCCTCTTCAACAGGGGCATGTCCTGCTCAGTTGAGAAACCTCTGCCATGAATGTTGCTTTGTTTTGCTCTAAAGACTTAGCGTTATGACTGTGTGCATTAAGTATTCAAGGGTAAAATAGTGTTATATATTCAGTGTGCTCATTTCCCAGCATTAGTTTTATTATGAGTTGCTTATCTAGTAGCGTACTGACAGATGTGACTGAGTCTTGAGTGATGCAGAGCAAAGCATGTCTCTTCCCTGGAGTCTTTGCTCCAGTTCCATGGTTGGAATAGTTTTCAGTGCCTCCTTGTGCTGGGTTTGGGGCTCGGTGTGGTACAGGGGCTCTGATACAGCACTGTAACACTCATAAAGATGGGGAATGGCAAAGTTAAGGTTGGATACACATCCTTTGCTCTGCTCTGGTCACTTGTACTGTTTTATTGCCATCAGAAGCAAATCAAGGCAATTTGGATCCAAAACATTATTCAAGGAATCTTTGGGTAATTTCATGTTTCTTTATAGTCCCAATGGCAAAAGTGTGCTTTCTTAGGGAATGGAAACAAAGATTTGGGTGTGACCCTTTGACTTCTGAGAGTGACACCTGGCACATGGATCAGTGAGCTCTGTGTTGTGGTCCAGCTTGCTGCTCATTCATGTACTTGGCTTTGCTACAACTCAAGGTACTGCAATGTCATTTTTGTCCAGCCATAGACCCCCATAAGCCTGTAACAAACTGCCATTTCAATATTGCAGTACGGCGTGGACTCCAGAGCCAGGCCATTCTCATTTCCTTTCTAATCCTTAAGTGTTGAAAATGCTCTGGCACCTTAGCAGGCTCAGTGTTGCTCTGCAGGATGTATGCACAGTTGGGTGCATGTGACAAGGGGAGTACTAAAACATTTTCTTGCTGTGTCACCTGAGTGGGCTCATTTCTCCAGACAGTGCTGTTGAAGGGGCAGCAGCTGTGCCCCCCCACCAGTCTCTGTCCATTTGTTGGCATCAAAAAATTAGTTTCCTTTATTTAGAAAGGACACTGGAAATTACTTCTCTGTATCTCTTGAGGGGACTGAAAGACTTAATGTTTTCCATTTTCTGTCTCCTCCTTCTCTGTTCCCTATTGTGAAAGAGAAAATCCTCCAGATCAGAAATTTTCTAGGTGCTTCCCTGCAGAGAGTCTTGACTCAACCTACAGTGCCCAGATGCCAGCTCATATTTATCAGGTGCATCCAGCCATTCCATAGATGAACCACAGGGCTGCTGGTGCACGGTAAACCTGAGAGGGAGAAGCTGAAGGCACACAATTAAAATCCTGGGTATTTGCTAAAACTGTTTTTAATGTCTCCTACCCTCACAGGCAGAAGATTGTGGACTTGGATTTGGGATTCTCTTGATGTGTCACCAGAAAAGCTGTCAGATGTGTGCACGCAGAAATGGAGGCTTGGGAAATGCTTTTAATTGTGATTCCGCTCTGCGCAACACAGATTGTCATGCTTTGAGCTCAGGTTTGTTTGTATCAGGGACAGACATTGATACCACAGCTCCTATTGGCGCATGAATATTTCAACAACTGAAACGATGCCTGCTCCAGAAAAGAGCTGCTTACATCCACGTTTGATCTTTTTAGCAAGCCTAGCCAGCTCAGGTTGGCATCCTGGTTATTTATTTCCTACAGATGTGGTCTACATTAGCTGTGCTGTGCTATGACTCTCCTCTCTTCATTCCGGAGAATTCAAGCTGGGAAGTAGTGAGATTTCTAGCAAAAAAGGACTAAAGCAGACAGAATTTGCTCCTGGGTTTGTTTCTTTTCGAGGAAGGCACCTTGCACTTTGTAGAGTGCATGGACCAGAAAGAGGTGGGGTAATATTTGGAAGTATCTAGAGTGGTAGTCTGTGGGAACAGTCTTCTCCCTTCATTTCTGTCCCACATCCTGTACCGTACCTTCTCTCCATGCTCTTGTTCTCTCTTCACTTCTTGCACTGGGGGAGTGCAGAATCCTCTTTTTTAGGGACATTTATGAAAAATGTTTAGTGCTTCAGAAGGAGTAAGCTGAGACTGGAGTCTTTCCTGCAGTATATTGACAGTTCACACACAGAGGTTGTGTCCTGGACCCTTTTTGAAAGCTATAGTGATACTGAAATGCTGGAACTTCTGCTACCTTTGGGTGTTTCTGACGGAAATTGTCCACAAAGCATCTAATTAGGGGGCACTTATAATCCTCAACTTGTAATGCATACAGAGCTTTTGAGCAACCTGCTCTTCAGGCCATGCCCTGTCTTCTCGCATGGTCTGTGGAGCACTCTGGACACTTGGGGTGAATGCCAGTCGTTTTCATGTAGTAAGGAGGAGCAATAAGAATCTGGTTACAAGGTAGTTTTCCATTTCTAAGTCCTTGATTTGGTAAGCTCTTTTTCCTCTCCCTTAGTGAGCACAACAGCACATGGATGAAGTTCACAGGCCCACGCATGACAGAAGAGGTCTGTTACCTGGTTCTTGAATGCTTTTTGAGCTGCATTTCATGTTGCTTGCATTGCTGATCCCAGCAGAATGGCAGAGCCTGGCCTCGTGGGTACACCTGAACACATGTGACTCTGTTTGAGGACTGCATCTATTGCAGTGCTTATCCTAAGTGTAATTGCTTGCGTACTGGAACAGGAATTACACATACTTGTGTATGTACCCACAAGCAGTCTGGTAAACATAATCCCAAAATCAACCCATAACAGGACTGGCTTTTGGGCAAGGAGAGGAAAAAATTGTGCTCTTGCATAATCCAACAGCCTCTAAAGCACAAGTTCTCATCAGACTGATGGCTTTTGTCGATGGGGTCATTAGGCAGAAGATGCCTTGCACTGGTCTGCCCTTCAGAGTTGATGAGGCATTGCACTGTGACCCGTGGAGCTGGCTGTGTCTGACTGCTGATTCCCCTTACCATGGGAAGGGCAGCTCAGACTCCCTCCTGTGCTCACTGGAATTTTGAATGTTGGTGCCAGAAGGCAGTGATCAGTAGGTGCATGCTTCAAGCATTTTTCTGCACTCTTGAGGATCACGAAGCATATTTTCTGTGAAAACTGTTTTAAAGATTTACAATAAATGGCTAAAAGTCAGGCTTGGAAAAAAATCAGAGATGTGTTAAGGCAGGGTCTGACTGCTCCAGGGGGGCCGAGTGCCAGGTTGACTCGTGTCAAACACACTGGAAACAAAAGGATGAAGTCAGATGCCCAAGGTCATTGGTAGGGTGCTGTCACACCATGGAAGATAGCAGTTAGAAGCAAACATGATTGAAGTTTTGTGTCCTGACCTCACTGTGGAGAATAGTGGTGTTGGTGTGGCTGGGGACCTTGAAAACCTAGGGTAGTAGGTGCCTAAATGGGTCTATGGCAACTATGAGAACAATTTCCATCCAGCAGTGCCAGGGAGAGAAGAGCCCTGGCACCCTGAGGCCACGAGACTCATTTGAAAAACACAAAGTGAAGGAGCGACATGTTGGATGGAGAATTGCTACTTGTGATATGTTAGGTGTTAAATGCATCCGACACAGGGAGCTTGTGAAAAGGTCTGAATTCAGGATGTGCTTGTGCTTAGCAGAAATGTTCTGTTCTGTGACTGCTGTGAGCAGAAAGACAAGGCCCCTCAGCCCCTGCTCAGCTGTCGCAGGCTGGTGCCAAGCCGAGTGTTGTCAGGTAGCCATCGCACACTACACACGTGGCCGTGGAACACTGTGAGATTTGGAGTGGAAGAGGTAGGGATCCCTGGGGACTGGAGATTTAAAGGTGCTTTAGACCCTTTGCATTGCATTTTGCTTGTAAGTGTTTGGGAGGGGTGTCCTTGTATGCATATATTTCACATGCAAATGGATTTTGAGTTGTGTGTTTTGTCTGAATTTAGAAAAAGAGTGATTTGGAGAAAGAATCCTCCAGGAAATGCTGCTTTTGCAAGCTCAGGCCTCTTGACTGTGGTTTGTGGGGGAGGAAGGAGTGGGAATGAGGGGGAGGTTCACTGAGGTTTTCTTCTTTTCTTGTTGCGTTTTGGGAAAGCTCCAGCCAAGGCCCACATACAGTCGGATGAATCAGCCTCCCTTTTGCCATAAGTAATTGGCAGCTCTAGCTGCAATGCAGTTTTGATGTATGGCTAATACACTTTTCCTTAGTTAATTGAGAAGAAACACTGCAGTAGACGCATGATGTTGAGTTGGCCTTTGTATGGATTCTTTGAGCTAGTAGGGAGATACTGTAGGCTGCTCTTTGAGAGGCTGGAATTTGCTGCAAATGATATTCCATACTCTAGTCTGAAGGCTGTCATTGCCGTTCATCTGCTATAGAAAATACATTTCCTGTCTCATACACGTGTAGAGAGCACTGTAAGTTGGCACATGGTACTGTTACTCAGTGCAGGGTTTCCTTGCAAGAGTCTGATTTTATAACAACTGCAACAGAATATTCATGCACTTAGATGAGTGGCTGTTCCTGTGCTGACAAGTAAAGCATTTTGGCCTTCTCGTATTCCTGTAACAAAATGAAAATCACTTGTTTTCTAAAGCAGCTGGTGCCAGTTCAGACTCAGAGCTTTCTGTGTCTGCTCTAGGATTTCCACTGGGCTCAAAAAACTTACCAGACAAGCTCAGCATTCACCACTGGAAGTGGAGTAACTGGAGGGCCTTCTTGTCCTGGAAACAGGACATGGAGCAGTTGCCCTTGGCGGACTAAGACTTGCCAAATGCCTTGTATTTCCTGTTGGAAGCCTATTTTTACATGGAAGGACTATATTACTTTCACAGCTGTAGTATCTGTTGGTAAATATTGGCTTTAATAACATACGCTACACTTTAGCAGAATATCAACAGTGCAGTGAAATAAGTGTGCTGTACTGGGGCAATAGCATCAGTGTTCTTTTACAGTGTTTTCAGTGGTAAATACCATACCTGTTAGTTTCATAGCATGTGAAAATTCATTAGAAACAAGTTGTCTTGAGGAACCTGTAGTTACAAATGTGATTAACTCAGCCTTGGAATTTTGGTCATGGCCAAAGCTTCATTAAATTTTGTCTAAAAAGAGAGAATAAGCCTGGCCTTGAGTTGTTCTTTCATGAGATTGCTTCATATGCAGGCAGTATGTGGTCTTCCTCCAGTTGTTCTGAGGTGGAAGAAAACAGGTACAAATGCAAAGTCTTCACAATGGGCAAATGAAACAGTTGGCTCTGTAGTATCTTGCACCCAAAGTGAAACACAGAAATGGCTCTTTTTGCCATGCACCTTTGTAGGGTACAGAAAGGACTCCTGTATGTTTGAAGATACAGAGAAAGCAGCATGGCATCTCCTTTCCCTGCATATACTTAGCTGAGGAACACCCCTGCTTGTTTGAATCAGTGTGTTTCATGTGTCTGAAGTGGGGTTGTGTCCAGGTCAGTTGGGCTGTGCACTTTCTCTCTCCAGTTCACCGGATAAGCATTTTATGTTTTCTTCAGCATAACTTTAAATGGGCATTATTTTACTCCATCTTGAAAAGGAACTGGTATTTTTACAACTCAGGCTGTCATATAACTAACCTTTTTCTTTCCTGAACAAGGTCATTACATCATGATGCAGTAATCCTCTGTCTGCAGGATAAACTGTCTTCCCTCTGTGTCTCTGTCTGCTGCTCTTATCTGTGTTTGCTCTTTCTTAAAGTGTGCGTGGTGGGGAGGAGACATGAGGGGAGAGAAAAAGTTTTTATTCTGGCCTGTTAAATTCTGTTTAGAGAGAATAATACATAGGTTGTGAGATGCAAAGGGCTGTTGTCTCAGAGCTATTGCTTTGATACTTTATCCACAAAGAGAAGCTCCACAGTCTCAAGGCAGAAGAGCCTGGGGATGAAATTACACCTTTGCCAGGCTATGACAGGTTAAACTTTATGGAGATGCAGGTAGCAAATTATCCACAGACTGAATTGCAAAGGAGGGCTTTAAAATGGGCTTTAAAAAGCTGCTGGGGAGATCAAGTGGATAAAAATAGTTAGCTCTTTTGTCCCTCTTTTTGTCTGTAGTGCTGAAAGCAACCTGTGAAGGAAGGAGGGACAATGTTGTTTTCTTGGTCTCTGCCTAGAGGAACCTGAGGGATGGAGCAATGGCACTGTGGGTGGAATAGGGAAGAACAGGAGCCAGCAGCAGGGCCCAGCCATCTTGCTGCCTGTCCTATTCCCTGGCCATTACACTAAACTGCCTCCCTGCTTGTTGCAGTTTCTAATTTGTCTTGGATGTGTCTGTGTACTTTCTCCCGAGTCAGTTTACACCACAATATGTCATTCACAGCTAGCCTGGGGTGTGCCCAGTGAGGTATGGTTCATAACTATTTTTGATTCACTTACAAAGGGATTAGGTGACGTGGTTGCCTGGACAGCAGGGGCTGTGCTTGGTGACCCAGTGGGTCTCTCCTAGTCCTATGTAACCTGAGGTGATGCCATCTAAGCTGCAGCGAGATGCCAGTGATGTAATTTCAGACTGTCTGGCCTGAACGCCAGTGAAGGCAGGAAGGCTGCACATGTGGACGACAGGCTGAAGCAGAAGATAGACAGGGTCTGATTCAAAATGAAACTAGGTAACTGAGCAAAGTAGAGCAGATATATTTGTTGTTGATTCCATCTTTCACCTGCTCTGAGAGGAAATAGCGCATACTTATTTTACTGAGCACCTCTGATTGCAGATTAAGACAAATAACTAAGTTGAGTCATCAGGTTGTAGTGTCTCAACAAACTACTTAAAAAGATGTCAGGAACTCTCTGTGGGTGGATGTTAAAGTGGCAGAACTATAAGAGAAACACATCTAAAATCACATGAAGACTTCACTGTTAGCATCATGCCAGGTTTGTGGCAGTGATAGAGCACGTCTTCCAGGCTGGAAGTGAGAGACACCCGTAGCTGTCAGCAGGACAGGACTATGATGGACACCTAGCAGGTCGTGCTGGCGTGGGCACAGCGCTGCACTCACATGCTTTTGCAGCTCTCAGAGCAGACACGTGCATCGACTTTCTTGGATGGCAAGCAGAAAGCTCAGATTGGACTGTGCCCATCTGGGGAGACTTAGCTGTGGCTGAGCAGTCCTTGCTCCAGTCAAAAGGGACATCAGTAATAACCACTATATCCTCAAGATAATATTTCTATGCTTTTTACTTGTCATTGATTTATTAAATCCCCACATCCAAGCATCTTCTTATGGAGATTACATGGCTGACAGTATTTGCTTCCATGTTTCGTCTGTAACTTGGTGCAGATAGGCTTTGTATAGTTTGGTCCAATGTCAGTGTTTTAATGGAGAAGGGGAGATTTCTAAATTAGATTAATTGATTATGCTCTTTTACTGTTTTCTGTTACTAGAAAAATTCTAGCAAATTATTATCTAGCAAATGATAATTTGTTTGTATTATTGGTTTGCGTCAGTTATATTCAGTGCAGGGCAGATAAGAATCTTTGGACTCAACTTCCAAGGGAATGAGCATATTTGAGAAAAACCATGGTCACAGCAGCACTGTCCATTGACTGACTTTCCAGCAGCCATTTGTTATGATAGTTTTGACAGGATTTTCCTGCCACACTAAATTTCATGGTAGCATTGATTTTTATTTCTTCATATAACTTGTGATTTGCTGAGTTATAGGTGACAGCAGCTTTCCCCCATCCTTAAGGGGTCATTCTGCATATATGTGTGTGTGTGTGTTTAAAAGCTGCAGAATCACATCATAAAAGGAAAGTCCTCTAAAAATGCTTAGCTGTGTGTAGTACCTTTCCTTTTGCACTTAGTTTTAAAGCCAAATATTATAAAAACAACTTTCAGTGCTTTGATGTGGGTTCCTAATTTTCTCATTGATGCTATTAATATTGTATGCCCAGTTGCTCTGTGGTGAGTGTCAGTGCTCTGTAACAGCAGCCGTCTGTGAGAAAGGAGCTGCTTCCTGGCATGGAGTAAAATTTAGGCCAGCTGTGGATGCTGGAACCACATCTTAGAGACCATTCCTCTGGGCTCTCCCTTCCCTGTGCTTTGCCTGAGAGTCGGCACTGAGCAGAATTTCTGGTACCCAGGATCCCACAGCCTGTGGAGCTGCATTTCTGTGTTAATGTCTGAGCCTCACACTCTGAAGGCAGAACATAGGGCCTGAATTACTGCCACGCTGGGCTTGTGCTGGTAGCATTCCAGAAAGCTGGTTCTCCTCAACTCGAGGGACTCGCCCATGCTCTTGTTCAGTTGGAGCAGTACTTCCCCTGCACCCATTCAGCACAAGTGGTTTATTAAGGGTCTAGTAAAACAAGTGAAAATTCAATTGCAACTCTGGCCTGATACTTTAGAGAAAGCCAGTTTTTCAGTGGTTTTTTCCTGTGATGTTGGGAAGAACATTATCCTTTAGCTTTAATTTCTAGGCATATAAACTGGTTAGAATTGAGAGAGCCAGGGAAAGTAAACAAACTAAGCAGCATCCCAGGTAAGTCTTAGATATAGAGGATGTGTGTCTTGCCCTATGTTGAATTGTTTTGCAGATAAACTTCTGGGATGTGAATGGATTTCCAAGCCTGTGTCAGAGCTCCCACAGAGAGGACCTGACAGATTACTGTCAGCAAAACATAGTCTGTCAGTACTGTTTTCTTAGTCTGAGTTAACTACCTTGGGGCAACATGACACACCTTCTAGCCTAGAGGACAGTCCTTGTGAAAAATAATGATCATTGGCCAAATTCTGCCTGCAACTATGTGGTCTGACCTCAACTTTTCATTTAATTTACAGAATCGTGGTTTATAAAATAGCTATGTTTAATAACACATCAATTCTTACGTTGATGTGACATCCTAGATGGCATTTGCAATCGGAACACGGTCTCAGGTTTTCTGCTGTTTTCTAGCACACATTCTTCCTTTCTGTAGCTACCTTTCCCTCTCACAAGATTTCCTTTCTCAAGAGTTCTTGGGACAGGCATTTTTCAGATCACTGCAGGCATAAGCCAGTTACTCAGAAAAGGGCTTCAACCCTGGAGGTTCTTCCTTATAGACAGAGGAAAGAATACGTGGTTCTGCTTGCTATGCAGTCATTGGAAGAATGGAAACTTTTTTCTTTGAGAGCAAACAAACCTTCTGCAAAGACTCGAGAAGTGATTCATCTCCATTTACCCAGTCTGCAGTATCAGCTTGTCAGACTGGGATCATATGTTGCACTTTACAATATAATGCCCCTGAATGTAAATTAGATCAAGAGACTCTTACAGTTTCAACAGCCAAAGTTATATTAGTGCTGATGATAATTACTGAAAGAGTATAATGATTACCCAGATAATCATGGCTGAGGTCCATCAGAAATGCTGAACACTCTGATAAAGGGCCCAGCTTTCCGCTGTTGTGAGACTTTGCTGAGCTGGGAATGGTGCAAGTCCAGAAAACTGGCACAGATTCTGTCTTGGTGGCTTGTCAGATACTGGCCACATAGAAATGTTTTGTGAGATCAGAAGACAGATTAGAACAGGATTTATGCATTTTTTCCCTCAGACTTATATGCTATAGAAATTAGTGGAACTAGTCAGAGGCAAAGGGGCAGAGAAACTTTCCTCTTCAGCTCACAAGTCATCAGAGATTTGTATTACCTGATGTGAAACCTGTTTCAGACTTAAAGGAATGCAGTCCCAAATCCTTCAGCTGCTCCCAGTTTTTCCATTGCAAATACCAGAACCACTGTTTAACCACTGCTGTGGTGATCTTTGAGACCAGAACCTGAATGGTCTGTGGAAACACCAGGAGCTGTCTCAGTCATGAAGGATCAGAGAATCATAGAATGGCTTGGGTTGGAAGGGACCTTAAAAATCATCTGGTTCCAACCCCTTGCCATGGGCAAGGACACCTTTCAGGAGAGAAGCTTGCTCAGAGTCCCAACCAACCTGTCCTTGAACCCTTCTAGGATTGGGACATCCAATTTTCTGGGCAACCTGTTAAAAATACAGAATGCTTAATGAATTTAGGTGGGTTCTTGGTAGTGAAGATGTTAATCTTGGCCAGGCCCTGAAGGTAATGTGCAGGTAGATGTGCTCAGTAAGTCTAAATAGCTTCTGCTTGGAAGATGAGTAGAAGTATTTGCTTCCCATGTGGATGGTGAGGCACATGCAACTATAGCTGGATTCCCATGGGAACTGAGCACTGCCTTCTGTGTGCACTTGAAATGGGCAGTAATTTCTCTGCTGCATTAATGAATCCCATCATATTCTTTAGAAATTTATGGATAAGATGTTTAGCACAGGAATTTTGCTCCAGGGAAGTCCATATATGGATTCAGGTGGAGGCCTTGCACGAGGAGCAAATGAGCTGTGCAGTGAGGTCTTGCAGTGTTTTCTGATCAGGCTGGTATGTCTTTCTGAAGGAAGAGTGAGAAGAGCTTTGTTTTGACAAAGAGGACATGAAGGCTCTGTGTTTTGTTGGTAGATGCTATTTGTTAGGACTCCTTCATAAAATCCTTGATGGAAGAAAGAACTTTCTATGGTGGAAAGTGCTCATGCCAAGTAAAACAACAAGAGGTGGTGGCTTGAAATAAAATTAAGTATTTATAGGAGAAGCATGAAATGCATTCTATTTTCAATGTGTGCCTTAATGCCACATCTTAGAGTTTCCTTGATAGCATTTCTGATCAGCAGGCCTTTATCAATTCTCTACCACTATAGTTGCAGCTTAATGACACATAATAATATTTGTTCTTTATCACTCAACTTACCAAGTTGTTTATCTTTTGGAAGGCAGGATGGAGAGGAGAATTTATTGCCTCATGGTCTCTTGATTTTCTGCAATGCAAACACATATTTTGCCAAAGCCTTTGGGAAGGTGCATTTTCAGAAATTGTAGGCGATTGCACACCTAGAAGTAAAGGTGTTGCACACTACCTGCACTGATCATCTTGCCAAGTCTTTTTAATGTCACATTACCCTACATCCACTGAGTGTGGTAAAAAGGAGATTAGTGAGAAAGCTGAATGATAAACACTAATTTTTAACATGTGCACATACATACACATAAATTGATTTTTGATGGCTATTGCCAGCAAACCATCAAAGCAAATTTTTTACTGAGGATAGATGAATAAAGAGTAGAGGTATGTAATTCCTGGGGCACCAGAAGAACTGCAGTGTTCTCTGCTGGGGCAAATAGTGATGCTGCATCTAGAGGGAAGTGCAGCTCTCCTCCAGCTTCTCCATGGAAGTTTGCATGGGCCAGCTCACAATGCTCAACAGGGCACTTGTTGCTGGGGGTGTCTGTGTCTTGTGCTGAAGTGCCTGCTGGAAAAGCAAACTGGGAGCATCTTTCAGAACTGCAAGCACAGCTTTGGCAGCAGAGCAGATGTTTCTTTTGTCTTACAAAGAATTAAAGGTAATCTGTACTGTCAGTGTGGGAGAAGGAATCATTGCATAATCATAGGATGGTTTGGGTTAGAAGGGATCTTAAAGACCGTCCAGTTCCAACCCACCAGGTTGCTCAGGGCCCTATCCAGCCCGCCCTTGAACAGTCCCAGGGATGAGGCAGCCACAGCTTCTCTGAGCAGCTAGTGCCAGGGCCTCACCGCCCACACAGTAAAAAATATCTTCCTAACATCTAATCTAAACCTGCTTTCTATGAGTTTGAAGCCATTCTTTCTTCTCTTATGACTACATGTCCTTGTAAAACATCTCTCTCCAGCTCTCTTGTAGCCCATTTAGGTATGGGAAGGGCTTGTCAGAAAAATGGGAGCAGCCTAACTCTTTCACTTATAAATCCTCTGCTTTGAGTGGTGTGAGCCAGTGTAAACGTGCTTGTGAAAATTCCAGCCTTTGCTTTGATCCGTTTTGTGTAATTGGATTGTCAAACTAAGTAGTACTGGCTGCTGAAAGAGTAAGGCCAGCATTTCGATGTGTTGGCATTGCAGTTTAGATTATAGTAAGTCATTCTCCTGGGAGAGTCTGGCCAGTGTGTTCCATGTTGTCAGTTGGGTGAAAGAGCTGAAGGAAAGGCTGATGAGTTCCAGTAGATCAAAGTCCTGGTGGTCCTCCCCTCTGGTGGGAGTTAGCATCCTTAGAGCCAAGTTGCAAGAATGTCTGCCTCAGCATTTGTTGCTGTGGAGTAGGAAAGTTATCCCAAATCCCTTTGGTGGCACTTTAAGTTAATTCAGCAGATGCTACACAGAAATGGTTTAGCACAGAGACATCTTCCTGTCTGCCAGCATCTCTGGGTGAACAGGAGCTTTTGGCAGAAGGGCTGTTTCAAACAGTCTCACGGGACACAGCCATGTCACACGGCTGCCTTTGCATGTAAAGAGCATGTGGCCCTGTGCCCATATCCAGAGCTCTCTTAAAAGGTTCTAGGCCAAGATTGTAGTAACTCACATGTTGTGCTTAGAGGAACTGATTTGTGTTGAGTCCAGCACTACAGATTCCTACAAAAGATAGATCCAAGTTGCTTGTGGCATGTATGTCAGGTAGCCACAATAATAATGGGAAATAACAGCAGTCCCTCACCTTCTACCTTTTCTAAGCACTCACCAGTCATTAATGAATTAATAATCTGCACAGAATCCCTGGGAGGTGGCCAGCAGGTTGGTTCTTTCTTGGAGGGAGGTTGAGTGGAGATCTGACATCCTTGGACTCACGACAGCTCATCTTGTGATACCCTGGTCACTGTGTATGCACAGCACCACTCACAGGTAAGTGCAACCTGAGCTCTTCCTGTCGTAGGGCCAGGAAGGAAATGGTTTTGTCTTTGATATCTCCCTGGAACCAGGATCTTTTAAAACTTTTCAGAAAAGAGTGGGAGTGTTAAGTTTTCATTGATGAGTGGAAAAATTGTTCTGGGGAATCTGTATCCCCTGCCTCGCACCGGGACTGTTGGTGCCTGCAGTGAGCCCAGGTTTCTCAGCCCCAATTCTGTGCTTTCTTCAGAGAACAGAAATGCTCTTCCCTCTCTGTTTTGTCCAGAGACACATCCTTCTGATGAAGCCTTCCAGAACAGTGGCATATTCCCATGAAAAGATTCTCTTTCAAGCCACTGACATGTAACTTGCTGAAAAATTCATGACCAGTTCCTGTCAGAGACCTTAGCTTTCTCATGAGCATGGCCTGTGCCTGTCAGATGCCTTCAGGGGGGCGGAATCTGAAGCACAGGACCAGTCCCAGGTGGCCAGGGATTTGTTTCAGCATAATTGTAGCCACTGAGAAATGAGGGCATTGAGGCACATTTTAACTGTGCAATTGGCCAGAGTCCCCATGATAAGCCAGTTACAGCACAGAAGAGAACATCTGATTCTTGGCATTTCCTCCTGTGCTCCTGCACAGGGAGGCAGGATGGGAAAAGTCCTTCTGATTTTTGGATTTGATTTGGGCACTGAAGGCTTTTTGAAAGGCCTTAGCTCCCATTAAGAAATTATGGGGATGTCAAGAGTAGAATTAATTTTTTGAACAAAATCAGCCACTAAAAGATGTAGCTGAAGATCAGGGGTCAGGGGCTGCAAACATGCAGGGGATGTGATCAATGTGCATAGCAAGAGAGTATTCAATAAGGAATGTGACCAGGTGGACCTGGCCCTAGACCTGCAGGCAAGTATTTAAATGTCAGAATATGAAGGTGAACATGTACAGCAGTACACTAGGACAAAAGATGATTTTGCTGTCATTGTTTTCAACTGACAGTGATTGCTATTCTCTGGAGTACAGGAGATGATTTGTACAGTTTAATTCAGAATATAGATTTGATGTATTGGGTGCTGTGTTTACAGGGGACAGAACCAGGGCACTCCAGTTGTTTCTTAGCTGGGGACCTTACAACTGCTGGTGGTGAATGCTGGGCTGCAAGAGGAGGAGTTTGGGCTCTTGAGGTGTATTTCAGGGACAGGTGATGGCATGTTTGTTAATTTATATCATTTTTGCATCCATAGATTTATTAGGGCAATTTGGAATGGTAATTTGATCTCTGTGCATAGATTTCCTCCTGTGTAAGCTCTTTGCAGCCTGGTGCCTGTGCTCTGGCTGGCTCAGCTCAGCTGCGTTCAGCTTCTGATGCCGAGGGTGAGCTCTGTGTGGTACAGGCTGTGTGTACAGTCTGCAGGGTCTGTCCTCAGTGCCTTTTCTCATTTAGGCTGAAAAGCTGAGACTTTCACCAGTGGAAGGTCCAGGATTCTGGCCCTTGTTCTACAGACAAGGATGTGATTTGTCTAAGAAGAATTTACTGATTAGTCCAGAAGTGCTTCAAGGTTATTGGAATTAGGGATGGCTGTTACTGGCATTTACCTGTATGGTGTCCAGGCTACAATTTACCTAATTGTAGCTGGTGAAGGGCTTTATAAACCTGAGATAAATTGCTCTTCAGATGCCCAAAACGTTAGCATTCTGTATAAATACTTTCTACACAATGGAATCAAAATATTTTAAAAACAGGAAATAATACGGGAACAAGATCTGTAAAATGTTGAATTTATTTAGGAGCTGTTGCAGGCTGAACAGAATCTGAAGATAATGAAATAGTAATAAACCATGATGTGATGGCCCACATTTTCCAGCAGAGGCTCATTCCGTGTGCACCATCCTGCGTCAACCCAGATTAGACACGTGAGTCCCAGGATGAGATGGAGAAATGTGCCCAGTGGTACAGCAGGACTTCCATGTGCCTGGCATGCCCAGAAAATGATGCAGGGCTGCCCATTCTGAGCCACTTTCTGTCCTCTCAGGGTTTGTGCATTTATTAGCTGGCAGCTTGGCTTTGGCCCCTGTGGCAGGCAGCCTGGTTTTCAGCGTGCGGAGCCTGAGAGATGCCCTTGACTTCGGTGGGAGCAGAGGGAATGCAGCCCTTCTCATGGCTGGGCCAAGTGTGTCTGAGTCACAGAGAGGGCAGGCAGCCAGGGCTTTTCCTCACAAAGCTAAGGAAGCTGAATTCATTTATTTCTTTAAGGAGCGTTTGGCTCGCAGATTGGAAGGACCCACAGAAATCTGATACAACTGGAGTCTATTGGATACTTTGGTGGAAATTGAATAAGACTTGAAATGTGTTAAAGTCTTTGCACTTTTAGCTGTAATGACGATGATGATAAGCAGAATTGAATTCAAGATAATAAAGGACAGAGCTGTCTTCCCTCTACTGTTACCTGGTTTCTCTTGAATCTCTAGAAATGTTTGCATCTAGATTATTTCAGGTTTTGTTTTGTTTCCCCATGGTATCATACTCTCTTTAATAAATAATTTGTGGTTCTTTGTGACAATTTTTCTTTACTCCTGAAGGGAGGAGATCCAGTTTCATATCCCTTTTGGCTTTGAGGTGTGTAGTTGCAAACAGCTTCTACCATGTCTGTTAACATTTCCTCCTGTTTACGGTTGTGCCTGCACCCCGGGAAAAGTTTACTCACTGCAAGATAAATATTTTCTCTCTTGTGGTACATTAAGGTTTTATTGTTTTATTTTGTTTCTGATGATAAATAAAAGCTGTTTGAACTGCAAGAAATTATTAATTTTGAAAAAGCTACATCATCTCTTAAAATTGAATGAATAAAAATGAATACTTTCATCCAGGGTGGTCACTGCCTTTTCCTAGAGTCTGGTCTTAAGTTTCCCTCTGAAATTTATCACAAAGGGGAAAAAATCTCTGAGCGTTTACAGTAGTGGATCCTTGGCTGGTTTTCCACTGTGGCTTTCTCCTAGGCCTGTGTATCTTTGCAGTGGGGTGGATCTCTAATCTGCCAAGCAGTCCTAGCAAAGACTGGGGAGTAGGAATAACTTTTTGTTGCTGTAACTTGTTTCACCTGGGACAGGGGAACTCTAATGGTGCGTGTTGTTGACAGAAGTTCTGAGGATGGTGCTGGCTGGTATATCATGACATATAGTCTTGTCAAGAGAAGGCAGTGGTTTTTTTTCTTGTGATCTGGCCCAAGGAGACAGTATTGCATTACTGTCTGTGGCACTCTGAAATCACTTGGATTCTCCCATTATAATTAGGTGATAATTTCGTGTGTTAATCCACTGTCTTCCACTGGGACATGCACACTTCATTCTTTAAAGTTTCCCTTTCTGCATATCTTTGCTGCCATTAGTGACCACCAGGAACTGCTGAAGGCTGATGCTCTCTGAAGAACAGGGGCAATGATCCCTTGAGTACTCCATGTGGTGGTTTTCATGGTCCTTTTTCTGGCTTGTGACCCAGACAGTGCTGGTGACTAGTAAGGTGTGCAAGGACATGTCACATTC
The DNA here is from genome assembly GCA_013396875.1 of Vireo altiloquus. NCBI lineage: Eukaryota > Metazoa > Chordata > Aves > Passeriformes > Vireonidae > Vireo > Vireo altiloquus. The sequence goes on along the minus strand of VZRF01015120.1, from coordinate 950,124 downwards.
CAGGGAGTGTAGCTGATGGCTCCTTTTCTGTCTGAGCAAATTCACTTTGTGAGTTGTAAGCCATCAGCTGGTAAATGGAATGGGACACTGGCTTTCCATACTTGCTCTTCTTAGGTATGCTGCTGAGGCATCTTGGTGTTGCTGTCAGCTGCTGTGTAGGACTTTGGTACCTCAGGGCTGGGCAGGGAAAAGCAGGCATCTGCCTAAGGCTGTAAATTAGGGAGGAGCTGACAAAATCAAGCCAGTAGCAGAGCAACTTCCTGTACATCAGCCTCTTTAAGTGGCTGAAGGGACAAGGGCTGATGTAGGTCTCCAGCTCAGCAAGAGGCCGTGGGGCTGTGCTGTCCCCAGTTCCTGGCTGTGGCTGCCTCCAGCCTTGCCCTGCTTAGGAGAGGCAGCAGGATGATGAGCAGCCCTTTGGCTGGGGTGGGACCCATGTCTGGCTGCATCCCTGCAGTGACCCAGACCCCACCTGCTGCTGCAGAGAAACCCCCCGGGGTGAAGGTGCTTGGCCCTGAGCACTGCAGTGTGTGCTCGTGGCCTCAGATGTTCCCAGACTTCAGAGTCTGCAGAGCTGCTGCAGCTCAAGGTGTTCATCACATCTTTGGCTCCAAGAATTTCTTTAAAGGCCTCAGAGGTAAATGCAGGGCCAGGAATTAATCTCACTGGGAATAGGTTCACTCAATGATTATTCTTAGATCATGATTAGTCTTTGTGGCCTGTAATTTAGTGTGGCTTTTAATTGTTTTAGTGTCTTCGGTGGTTTTCCTTTTCTGTTATAGTTTTTTAATCAAAACCTCTTTTTTAAAGCCTTGCAGGAACATAAGTTTCTACAAAAATGATAATATTTCTTTATCAAATATGTTTATCATTTCATGTTTGCACGGTCCTGCTGCCAAGCAGTGGATGGTTCTGTCTGTCAGCTTCTGTCAAGCTAAAGTGATAATACCTCTGATTTTGTGAGGGTTTTTTTTTATCAACAGCTTGTATTTGCCCACTGATCTCAGAACATTTTTTTTATTCTACATCTTCAGCATTTGGTGCATTTCTGCCGTCTAAGATTGCCTCTTATCATTGCAGCTGGCTCTACAATCCAGCTGGAATCAGATTCATCTTTGATTTAATGGCAGAGCAGCAAACGTAGCTGTGGAATGGCTGGCAGCTTCTTGTGCAGAGCCTGACTGTTGAGAGTCTGCTGAGGTTTTACTGCGGAGATCCTTCTTTCCACAGGATCATCCTCAGGCACTGCATTCACTCTTGTTATTCACATTCTGGAGAAACTGCACTGTTGAAGGCATTCCGTTGCCTGTGTTTTTACCCCATTGCTCTGAGCTGAGCCTTGCTTTTTTTGCGTATCTCTCTGTACTGTGCCCTGGTGGATTTTCAGGCAGCTTCTCCATGTGCCCTGGGTTCCTTTAACCACATTCTTACTCGATGCAAATGCTCTCGCTCTCAGTCTGTCAGTCTCCCACGCTCCCTGGATGGTCCAGGTGGCTGTGCTGTTTGGGGGCATTTCCCTAGAGCCAGATCAGGCTCTCATCTCACCTGGAGCAATGCATGTCTGGGGCTGTCACCCATTTCATTGGGGGACCTCTGGTGTCTCTTTGGTCACACACAGACATGGGGATGCACAGCTCTGTAACCAGAGCATTTAATCTTTGTTTCATGATTTTGCCTAAACAATAGTACCTTTAGACAGGTTCATTTTGTCTGAGATTAGACAATATATCAGCTGTTCTGGGTTGGGTTTTTTTAGATACTGACCCTGGCAACAGCATCTTGCTCATTTCTCATCGTTTTCTATGCCACTTAGTAAAATAATTTTTCCTCCAGTTTTGTTGTCTTTTCCTTCTCAAGCACGGATCAGTGTAAAGTCTCTGTTCTCACTTCTGTTGACCTGTTATTCCTAGCAATCCAGCATTTCCAGAGGTTTGGTATCCCCCCAGTACTTCCTGTTTTCTCAGCTCATTGGAGATATTTTATTATTCTTTTTCTCTTCTTCACTTGCTATCCAGGTTGTTGACACTGTATTGCATGTTCTCTTTGCTGACTAACAGCATGATTGCTGTCAGGTTTCTGAAACTAACCTGGCTCTTTATTTGGTTCTTTAAAGTCTGATAGATGTGGCAAAATAGAAGCAACCTCTTACCTGCATTAACAGCAAGGGAGGGAGCCCAAGTTCTTCACAGAACCAGAAAGAAAACACAAAGTGAGTAACTTGTCTGAGGTTATTTGTGAAGTCTATGGCAGGCGTCCCATGCTTGTACCCTCAGCACATGGCTCTGCCTATCGATATGTTCTGCAAGGAGAAAAAACAAGAGGCAGATCCCTGCACCTCTCCCCTGGTGAAGACCAGCTCCAGGCACTGGTCTGTACTGAGGCAGAGCTGAGGGTGCTGTGAGCCTGGAGGCTGGCAGTGTATCCCATCTTCCCATTTCTTCTACTCTTCTACTGAATGGGGTCTGGAAAGGAATCAGCCTGTGCTGTTCGCTGTGGATGTGGATATCTTGTAACCATTTGAGGTGGCAGTTGTTGCTGAGGAGCAGCACCTACAGTGCAGTCTGTGTGCTCATGGAAATGCTCTTACAGTTCCAAAAATCAGCTGGAGTTTGTCCGTACTGGGAGTGGGACACATTGGGGCACAGCCCTGTTGAAGGTTCCAGCTGTGGTTCTGTATGAAGCAAGCATGGAGACCTCTCATCCTGTGTGTGTTCGCCAAGCTGGAGGGTCACGAGCTGTCCGTGCCTCAGTGCTGTGTCAGACACAGCTCAGGCATGGTCCTGTGTCACTGCAGCTGGACTACTCCTCGCTGGCTGTGTCAGTGCCTCACACAGGCTCAGCAGGCTGTGTGTCCCTCCTGGGATCGATGTCTGGATGAGCAGTGCACCTCCAGACCCTTGGCCCTTGTGTGTATTGACTGAGGAATAAAGACAAGCAGAGGAGCTGTTAAGGTTTTCTTGGGCACCTTCTCTCCTTGGGTGCTGCTTCTCCTCCCCACTTTGCAGCCTGCTTTTCTTCTCATAGAACATATAACAATGCAGCTATCATTTTGTGCCTCATAAAATCCTCAATTAATATACTTCAGTTTTCTTTAAAGCCTGAAGTTGTAAATAGGAAGTAGGGGTGTCAGGCAGCAGTAGAGTTCAGCCAGCAGCAGAATAAATGTTGATGGACTGTTTTAAGAACAAGTTTCTTTGCAAAGCTTTTATACCATAAATTTGATGTGTGTGTGGCACAAGGAATCTATTTTAGGTCCTGTTGTTGTCCTCTTTCCTCTTTCCTTGCTCTTTTGTTTACTTGTTTCTGTGCATTTTGATGGTTTTCTTATTTTTGGTGCCTTCTTTGACCTGATACAAGATTGCATTAGTGTCAGCTGCTGGACTGGGAGTTGGTACTTTTGTAGGGATTTGCAGCAGGATCTAAGGCTGCTTTAGAAGCACTTACTGAGCAATGAAGGCAGTTCCCTTTTACAGGAGCTGCTGCAGATGGCTCCATACATTTTGGACAGTGATCTTGAGATGAGGGTACCCTGATGTGTTGGGAATGGAAATGTCTGGGCTCTTGTCTGCTTATTTAAAAACTTTGTGTCCTTTTGCAGCAGTGACTTGCAGAAGTGCTCCCATGTTCTGCAGACAAGGCATCTGTGGTTGTATGGAGAAGTTCAATGGTTTGTCCTAGCAAAAATTTGTAGGAAACAGGAATGAATCCCAGAAGTGTGAATACCTGCCAGTTGCTCTAACTCGGTTTTGTAGCATGTGTGATTTCCAAAACCAGAACAGTCCCTGCTAGCACAAATATTCTCCCATACGGGGACTGAGGCCAGGGTATCCTGGATGCCACGTTTAGGGGCTTTTTGTCACATTCCAGGCCCAGTGTCCTTACCTTGGTGGTTGCAGACTCTATGCAGGAGGCTATGGACAAGTGCAGAGGAATTATGAGTAGATCCCCAAACACCATTATTTTTTCATTTAGGTCATAAGAGGACAGTGAACTGTTTTCCTGTTGTAATGTGAAGTCAGGCAAGAAGGAACCTCCACTGCTCCACTACTCTGGAGCAGAAGATTACTTTTTGAGCAATGAGGCATTAAATGCTGAATCCTTGTTTAAGCAGTTTAAAAATATACCATTGTGGTAGCTGAGAAAACAACAGATTTTATGTGTGGATCTTGTTTTGCTTTCCGTACATAGGTGTCATTTCTTCCCTGACCTATTTAAGAATAGCATTTGTACATTTATTCTCCTAATGTTCCCATCCTGCTGCTCTGAAGCCAAGGTCTTGCTGGCAACTAGAAATAAGTAAGTGCATGCAGCAACTGTTCCATTTCTCCCCTCTGCCTGCTCCAGATCCATGATACCCCCAAGGTAGATAGGCCATTACGCACGCTAAGATCACTAACGTAGCAGGTGAATATTAGATATATGAAGTTAGTCAGCTGTAAATAAAAGGCCTGGCAAAGAATAAAAGGCAAAACGTTGTCCCTGAGGAAGTAAATGGGGATATGATGCCTTCCTGTCCTAGTGCCCTAAAGAGTTGATGCAGGATCTGGACCATATTCACCTCCTAGGTGAAAGGCATGTGGCAGCCTGGGCTTTCCCCTTGGCTTCCGTGGAGGTAGGAGCTGTGTCCTTCCAAACATACCATAAGACCTTGAGAAGATTGGTACAGCAAATCTTCTCGTGTAGTGTTGGTCTCTGTCTCTGCTTGTAGGATTTGGAGGTTTAAAGTCCATCCCATGCTCTCCTTATTAGTGGTCTTTATCCAGCCCCAGTAGCTATATTCAGAGGACTCTTTGTTCTTTATTTTTGCTTCTTGCAGTGTGGTTTGTCTCCTAGGTTTCCCTGGCAGTCCTGGGGTGGCCTTGAGTTAAGGCTTTTACATGTCAGATTCATCCTCTGACAGGGGTTTAATGTTGTTTACTACAGCAAGTTTCTCAGCTAAGGATTGCAAAGGCAAAATGAGCTAAAAAGTGACTGGAAGGTGCTAGAAATGGCAACTGTCTGTAAGTTTCAGTTACTGCATTATATTGCTGTTTCCTTGTCTCTTCCAGAGTTCTGTGGTGATTGTTGGCTTGGCCTGCATGTGTCTACTGAGCCATGGGCCAGTGGTTTATCAGCCCATGTAGTTATAGTCAGGACAGGCTTCCTTCCCTCTTGTTGTCTTCCTGGAGAGCTGCACATGTCTTGAGGCACAACCAGCTCTTGCCCTGTCTGTGGATACCATTACAGGGAAAAGGGCCATGGCTGTTTCTCTGGTGAGCACTGTTAGTGTGGGCTGGGGTGGTGCTAGGCAGGCATTCAGCAGGTGATGTTTATCGTGGCACACCTTCTGTGAGTGTGTCAAGCAGAGAATAAACTGCAGAGAAGCAGAGAAAGCAGCAACACCTGCAGAGAAACCAGGGAAATCGGTCCTTTATTCTTTTTTACCCTTCCTTCTTCTTCCAAATGTTGGTTTGGCTTTTTTTTTTTAATGTAAACAAAGTGAAAAACGTAATGGCAAGATGCCAAATGGCTTATTAAAAGCAGCCTTAGTGCACCAGCTGGAGTTCAGTAGGAGTTTAGGGTGCCCAAAAATATGAACTCAAGGACTTTTTTATTTATCTAATTTTTATTATGGACGTCAAAGCAAGAAGAGGCTTCCTTTGATACCATTTACAAGGTAAGAGAGAATAGTGATGGGAGCAAGCTTACGTCTGCCAAACCCTGTGACTGCTTTGCCCTGATTGCTGGTTTTTAGCCAGGGTATAGATGTGGATCAAAACTCTGCTTGAGAGTGGCCAAATTCAAGCTCCTGTGCTGGTGGTTTGTTGTGCTGCCAGTTTGTTTGTCAGCCTTTCCTGTGCTGCGACAGGACAAGCTGTGTGAATAGGATGTGAGGTGACTGCCTTGGGATATTCCAAGTCTATCAGAACCTCAGGTGGCTGCCTTGGGATGCTCTGGGTCCATTTTAAGATGGTTCAGTGAGGTTGGTGGGTGAATGTCGCTCTGCTGGGACTGTAGGCCCACTGTGTGGTCCTGTGCATGAAAGTTGGAGGCAAGCCCTACACCCAAATGGATGCACACCAGAGAGGTGGGGAAGTGGGGAAGAGCAGATAGGAGATAGGAGAACATGGCAGAGAGACTAGCAAGCTGTCAAAGGCCGGCAGAAGAACTGGCAGTTCAACCTGCACGTCCTGAAGCTGTTGACAGAAGAAAGCAGAGTCTTCCTGACAGCATGAAGTGATGACATGGCCCTTATGTGGTTCCAGATACATCAGTAAGGGAGCTTTGTATCTTCTGCAGAAAGGGACACGCAGGATGTGTAAAAGAAATGTTTGCATTGATGCAATACCACAGCATGATTTTTCTTGGTCGTTTCTCACATATAGGTGGAGCACGTGGAGTAGCCTGCTACCTTAGTAGGCTGATGGAAATTTACCTTCAGCATGCCTTTATCAGAGGAGATGAGAGAAAGGGTGAGATTTTTGTACTGAGTTGTAACAGTTGGGATCTTTGAGTGCAACAAGGGTGTGCTTCCCACCATATTAATATGAGTATTGTTCTAACCTTGGCAGATCAATAATTCAAGGTGCAATTGCCCTCTTAACTGTTCCAGGAGCAGGCCTGGATTTGGGTTTTCTGGACCACTTTGGGGCTTTGACTGGTCAGCTGAGTGAGCCACAAGTGTTCAGCTTGACCCTGCCAAAGATGCAGCAGCTTGTTAGAGTGCCTTCCTGTGTCAAGGGATTGCTGCCCATCAGATGGGTTGGAGTCAGACTGGTCCATTTTAACTGTCAGTAGCTTGCAGTTAGGGCTGGCATCTCATACCTGATCTTGGACAGTGCTTCAGGATTAACTCTGAGTTGCTAGCTCAGATTAGAACTCAAACCGTTTTTCTTGGCTGTTTTTAATCTGAATTAAGGTAATGAAATTTTTCGTGGCAGTCACGATGTTCATGTCTTCAATAAGTAGCTTTTCTTTGTTTACATTTGAGTCCTCCTAGAGAACAAAAGTGAACCTGAGGCCTAAGTTCTGAACTAGGAATAATGAAGTCCATATGGAAAATTATTTCAGTCTATCTGCAGTAGTTTAAATCCACATTTCATTTCACATAGGTTCTTTCATGTGTAGACAAGGCAAGGGATGCAGTCCTGTGGAATGTGGGGTATTTGAGAGGCACAGTTGATTTTGAGACATCTTTTCCAGTTTTGTGGAGCCCTTCAGCTGTGTAAATAAAAAGCAAAACAGGGAGTGGAATTTTTTTGTTTTCCTCTTGCATAGTAATGCCTTTTCTAGGTACTTTTTCATAGTTTCTTATCTATCCCAGAGAAGTGTTCCCCGTTACAGTAAAAGGAAAAAGAAAAAAAAAGGGCTGTGGTATCCTTCATTTTCTCCTTTAGCTGCTTTTGGAGTGTCCATTGCTCTGTCAGTCTTGGCATGTCTCCAGATTCAGTAGCTTAGAGCACAACCTTTTTGTTTCAAACCATGATTCAAAAACACATGACAAAAATACCCATGTAGCTGTCTGGGTCTGAGTATGAGTGGGTGGAGGTGCTGGTGGCTCTTCCCAAGGCAGTCAGGAGGGTGGAAGTTCTCCCTTTGCTCTCTCTGGGTGGCAGAAGTGTCCTTGTGACCCAGCTGGCTTTTCTGGGGGTATGTCCGTACCTTTGTCATATGAAGTAAAGACGCTTTTTCTTTTAAAATAGTCACCATTTCACAGGCCACCTTTGTGGTGGCATTGGCACCAATGCTGCTTTGTGTAACCTGTAGGAATGTACTTCCTTTCCCTGCTGTGCTGTGCTGAGGTGTAATTATTGAAAGCCTGGTCAAGGTTTAATGGGGAAAGCTGTTTCCCTGCCCCACACCCTCTGTACACACACATCTTCGCCTCCCAGGTCATGTAACCATCCCAAAGCTCAAGTGGTTTAGTAAGTGGCCAGGATCCCAGCAGGAGAGCAGTTTGAATGGATTGCTTTTGTTTTGATGTGATCAAAAAACACCCACAAAGAAAATATGTTGGGCTAGGGGTGTTCTCCAGCGGGGTGGAGAGGAGCTCTCTCTGTTTTTTCTTTCTCAGTATCCTGCAGCTATGCTGAAGCCTCAGCATCCTTCATGTTCCTGTTATCTCACATTAAGCACTGATTAAGCACAGCCCTTAAATATACACCTAACTTTAACCATTGCTGGCTTTACTATGCAAAAGTAATTCCATGTTTTGCTTTTTTAGGGCCACAACCAGAACAGCCACAGCTTTTTACAGAAGGGGAAAGTGAGAAAACCTGGGCAAGTCCCAATACTAGTTGCACTTGGAAAAGTGAACCTGTGTGAGGAGCCATGAAACCTTTGTAGTGGGAGCTGGTGTGGGGTGCTGGGAGTCTGCAGAGCAGCAGTTTCACCGTGTGGGAAGAGGCGTGTAAAGCGGGTGGGCTGAGGGGTGTTGGGAGATGAAAGCCAGATGCATTTTGTAAAGTGTTGCCTGTGGTTGCATTGGCAGTTTGCAGAGAAAGAGTTGAAGAGTTGAGGAGAGAAATGTAGTTAGGTAGGTTATGTCTTTGAAGAAGGTAGATGGATCCTTGAAAGCCATGAACTGAGAAATGCTGTCAAATGCTAATTAAACAAGGGGGAAAGTTTATTTTCAGATTATTTCCATCAGTTGTGATGAGCTCCACTGTGTCCGTCCATTCCCAGCTCTTAGCAATTTAACTGGGTGATTCAAGGTCCAGACAAAGTATATAATAATTTAATTTGAAGAAATGCTTTGTCAAAACTGCATGAATATACCTTCTGTATTCATTGACATTCTGTATTCATTATTGCTGCAAGTCCACTGTCAAGAGGGAATTTTAAACCAGTATTAGTAAGTCACTATGTAAAACTCTTAATGCTGCCGTTCATAACAGAAGTTTGTTTATCCCATCTCAGAATGGGTGTTGCCATTCCAAGTATTTGTGACCAAGGTAGTTTTACTTGGATACAACCTGAATTCAAAATATCCCCTCCACACAGAGACCTTCTTATGAATAGCTAGTTCAGAGGCCAAAAGTTACTTGTAGCAAGTACAGAGGATAACTTCTGAATAAATGAATATATTGGAGGAAATCATAAGCTGCTTACAGGGTGTTTGCAAACAGGAACAGAGAGTACATTCATCAAAGAAATTACTCAGTTTGAATAATTTGTTTAGCTCAGAGTGTGTTTACCTGGCTGTGCGGGGAATGGGGAAGTTTAGTTGGCAAATGTTGGTATTGTGCTTTGAGACAGTTGTATGAAAGGCAGTATGAAAGGGAAGCATTCTTGTTGTTTCTAGGTTTGTATTCCTTCTGTAGTTTGTGTGAATGCAGCCTTTTCTCCAGGGTTGTATAAAGAAGAGATGCAGTGGTTGTTTTGCAACACGTGCATGTGGGGGAGGTCCTAGGAAAGATGTCTTCACTCCAAACACCCTCCTGGCTGTGTCTGCCCTGCCTGCAGAGCTGGCCCCACACACCTCCCCACGGTCTGCAGGCACCCGAGGGTGGAAGCAGCTGAACACAGACTGCCCTGGGGGTGTTACAGACCCTGAGTACCCAGAGTTGTCTCTGCTTCAGCTGATGCTGAATATGGCCTGTTTTTTATCAAAAAGGCCTCAGTATTGTCTTTTAACTTAACCAAGTTTTGCAGAGAAGACAGCAAACATCTTTCACAAAAGTAGTGAAATCATGAATGTATCTGTTCTGTCCGGCTCACTGTGTGCTCTTTAAAGAAGCTGTAAGAAAACTGCAAGTAGACATGCAGATGTAGAAGAGCAGATACAGGTCTGAACTGCACTGGGAAGTACTCTCTAAATACCTCAACAGAGTGTCTCAGTATTCAATATCTAGAGAGAATCCGTCTCAGTTACATCACCATTGATTTTTCGAAATGGATGAGTGTCACTGGGAGCAAAATTTGGCCCATACAACTAAGTAATAAATATATTTTTGCAGGAAGTATATTTATAAACAAAGAGTGAGCCTTGGATCTTCAAGTTACATTTGCAAAGCTACTGCCTGAAAATTGGCATGGTTCCTTCCAGTCAAGGGATCTTGGAGACAGTTTTGCTGCATTACAAGCTGCAATAGTATCTCTGAGGCTTTGAAAATGAACACCAGTGTCTCTGCAAACAGGATACTATTTGTGAGTTTTAATTGGAACCAGACATGTCTGAATGCTGTAGACTTTGAAATAGCAGGGCTAACCTAAGAAAGCTATTCAAGATCTATCCACAGTGTTCCCCAGATACACAGGGGTGAAGAGCTTACTGAGATCAAGGCCCAGCATGAGATTCTGCTCTGAACTTGAACTGAATTGAACAAATCTTTTGTGTGTACATGTTGTTTTGAAAACATTTGGGTGCTTCAGATATCTTCCTTCCTCTCTTCCCTAGCTTGGCAAGAACTAGATGCAAAAATATTACAAGACAGGCTTTTGCAAAGGGGGAATTGAGTCACAGAGAAGCTCAATGCCATATATTTAAAGTCAATGTTTGTCTTCTCGCTTAACAAAACTGATGATTGGAAGATGTGAGAAGGAAAGAAAGGGATGTTGGATAATATTCTATAACCTTGTAATAGTTCTGTAGAAACAACTGACCTGGCTGAGAATTTAATTTTAGCCTTTGCCACTTTGCTGGGAAAGCTCTAGCTAACACACTCAAGTACACTGTTGTATTTCGGTACAACAGTCTGTTTCTTTAAATGCTTCCTTAAAGCTGATGGGCAGTGACAATAATTTTCTCTGGAGGTAGGTGGATGTTGGTCACCTGTTCTCTTTGTTTCACAAGTGTGATTGTCTTACAAATTCCTTTTAAAAGGGTTACCAGCACTGCCTTGGTAGCGCTAATGAGATCCTTGAGGACTGAGAAGAGGAAACTCTTGTTGATTGTGCACTCCATTCTCTTGGTGAACACCTGCTGGCCTCTCCAGAAGCTGCCCTGCTGACAGCCTGGGTGGCTCTCAGGACCCAGGGGGGTATGGTCAAGTGCTCTGGTAGCTGTGTTGTTTCAGCCTACAAACCTACCAAAAAAACACACCCCAAAACTCCCAAACAATGAAGAAGAATCCTAAAGAAAAAAGAGAAAGAACACCAGAATTCAGTGGACTGAATATATGGACACTCCATAATAATTTCCAATAGACAGAAAGTGAGTTTTGATGGAGTTGCCCTATGCAGAACTAGACTAGCAGGACCAAGAACTTGTTACTATGGCAGGAAAACCTGGACCCAGAGTAGAGTATAACTTGAGCTATCTGCTGTTGACACTTCTGTACAGTGTAAACCTAAGAGATTCCTCAGCTGAATACATCTTACTGCATCTCCATTCTTTACAGGTTTTTTCTAAGTTTGGGTTGGAGTAAATCAGTACAAAACACTTAAAATATGAAGTCTTATGTTATAGTGAATGTTCTTTTGTTGTGATGCAGTGGTACATGGAAAATCTCTAAATTAGAATGAATGGAAGAGCAGATAGATTCCTCTGATCAGGAAAACCATAAATTTTAAGTCTCTTGGTATGTATTGCCTTGTGGTTTGCTTTAGTCTTGATTTAGACCAGCTTTAGAAAGTTAATATCAACCGTTAAACCTTCTAGGCTATCTTCCCCCCTCTTTTTTTTTTTTTTTTTCCTAGTTTAGAAGTGAATAAAAGAGCTTTGTACAGTTCTTGAAACTGAGCCTGAAACAGCTCTGAACAAAATATAGTGTTCCTTTCAAAATCTTGGAAATAATTACATCATAGGCAAATTGGGCCAGAAACCGTTAATAGTATTCTTTGTAGGATGAAATCCCATGGGAGGACCTATTTCAGCAGACTGGCATTGTTGACAAATAGATGCAGTGACAGATACAGTTGTCCCATTCTGAAGGACAACTGAAACTGTGGCGTATAATGGACTTCTCAGAATAACTGCCTTGCTTTTGATAACAAGCTAAAAACGTGCTCCTGTGGTCAGCTTCACGCTGACCATCCTGGGAGTGAAGGCTGTATTTGGCACTGGAAAACTATTTGTAGGTGGGTTAAACAGAAAATAAAAGCCTCTCTTGCATAAGATCCTGGTCTTTGAGAGTTGCTGGAAGAACAGGGAGCTGTGTCCAGATGTCTCTGCTGGGCTTCATAAGCTGGGAACTCTGCACAGAAACCTGGGCATCAGGGGCTTTCCCTTCACCGGGATAACAAACACAGCGTGTGTGGATCTCCCTGTTACCTTACAGTGCTTTTCATTACTGACTACCCCCCCACCTTCCTTACTAGAAAACCTTCTGCATTTCAGGATGGAAATCACAAACATTAGTAATATGAACTGTTTGACCTCAATCTACAAAAGCATTTAGTTCTCTAGGTAAGTAGGCTAGTCTGTACTTGAAAACTAAACTGGCACAAGCTGTAGTCTGGGCACAGCTGTTCCTGGGTGATACAAAGCACGTTACTGCCTGTGTACATGCTTCTGCAGGAGGGTGAGCTGTGTTTCTCCATCACCAGAGCACGTCTCTACCAGGACAGTGGGGCTGTGTGGGCTGCTTCTCTTGGGAGCCAGACACATGCTGGGGACTGTGGTTTTCTCTGAAGGATCACTTTTGCTTTCCCAGGTGGTGTGGTCCAAATGACAAACACATCTTTCACTCTGACAGCTGCCTCCAATACATGACTCTGTTAGTTGCATCTTTTCCATGATTTTAGGCCTGAAGGCAAAGCTCTAGAGAACAACACCTGGTCAGTGGCTTCCTGTGGTTCAGTGTTACCTGCAGTTACAGGTGGAGGTGAGAAAACCCATAGTGTAGGGGAAGCCTGGCAGTTCACACAGGGTGAGTCTATGGGTAGACATCCTCTTTGGATGGTGAATACCACATTGATCTACCAGCAGAGCAATTGTTTGAGCTCTCCCTAATTTGCTACAGGGAAAAGGTGCTTGAAAAGGTCAGGTCACTAATTTAACACAAACCAGTTGAAGGCAGCTGGGAAGGTGCTCATTCAAACTGCTCCCCTGATGGAGGTGAGCAACTCGGGTCAGTAGCAGCTTCAAGTGTGTGTTTGTGAATCAGGATCTCCAGGATCTCTGCTCCATGCTGTCTGTACTAGGGAGAGGACTGGGACCAGCTGTTGCTAAGAGTTTTCAGCTGTGTGACCTTGGGACGGGTCTGTGGGATCCCATGGACATCCAGATGCTTTGGGACAGATGCAAACTAGAGATGTGATGGTATATTTCATTTATTGTTCTTTTCACTGGACTGGTGCTTTGAATCTCAAAACTGGTGTTTTGGGGTTTAATTTAGATAAAATTAAATATGTAAGTCAAGTAATTTTAAAAAGTGATCATTTTATGTGTGGTAATTTGAAAATGGTGACTAAGGCTAAAGTGCTCCTGTTGTGACAAAAAGTCTAAAGTGAACATCTCTAAGTGTTTCAGTTGATCATTTAGCTTTTGCTTGTAAGGTAATGTCAGTTAAGGCAATGTGAGTTTCATTATTTCCAATTAATGTACCAGCCATAAATATTGACAAAATTACAGTTATATCGAAATAAATGTGATTGTTGAAAATGTTAATCTCCATTCTAATAAAAAAAACCAAAACAACCCAAGACCAACCATGGAACCCCAAAAACCCTCAACCATGGCAGCTTTACCTGACCAAAGGAAGAGCAGTGCTGCTGTTACCACTGGAGCTTCAGGACCTCTCTGTGAGACAGTCACCGTGTTTGGCTGATACTCTGAAAAAAACCCCTACAGCTTCCATAGCTGAAAAACAAGTTGCTTCCCTTTAAATTTAAGAGAGTAGCTGATGAGTGCAATAGCTTGTGTTATCTGTGAATCAGCACGAGGAGAGATCCAGAGCACATTCACAGTGATGTGCATGTGCCTTGTGTAAAAGGAGCTGCACTGATTTTGGGGGATAGAAGACAAGGTGCCTGTAGAATCATAACCTTTAAATATGACTAATAGCCCATATAATTTCTGATCTGTCTGAAATTATACTCTATTTTTGGGTCTTACACTAGTTAATTTTATGAAGTGTTGCTTGCTACCCATATCCTCTCAACAAGCACCTTGTTTCTTACATCATAAGAAATGGTTGACTGCTACCTACAATGCTAGGTAGTTTCAGTAAATCATTTTTACTTTGGAAGTCTGTTTTAGAGGAAAATTAGGATTGTAGACAACTACAGGGAAATAGTGGTAAATAAAAACTTCAAAAACCTGTAATAGGGATAAAGAAGAAGCTGTATTTTAACAGCAATACATTGGTTTTTAGGAATTAGCTGCTGAATTTATTTACAGCAACCAGCAGCAACCTTATTCAGAGCAAACTTCTAACAGAGAGATTTTCTTTTGCCATCAGAAAGCTTTTCCTGCCCTCTTTCCTGCCCAGGCCGCCATCCTCCCTTGACAGGCATGTTTTGTGTTGTGCTTTGCAGGAGGCTGTGAGGGCTGCTGAAGATGTCCGATAGTCTGGATATTGAAGAGAAACCTCCAGCTCCACCATTGAGAATGAACAGCAACAATCGCGATTCTTCAGCATTAAACCACAGCTCCAAACCGCTTCCCATGGCCCCTGAGGAGAAGAACAAGAAAGCCAGGCTGCGCTCCATCTTTCCAGGAGGAGGGGATAAAAGTAAAGTATCAGCAGTGCAGATGGGTGGCTCCTTATCTGGGCTTTCTGGTTGTCCTTGGTTTTCGTGTTTGCTTTCTGCCACTGTTTTCTTTCTGTTTCAGTGCAGGCCATGGTACCAAAGCCTTCTGTTCCAATTACTCTAGAAACACATTTCAAAAGAGCAGGAGGTGTTCAGTCAATTACTTTCTTGTCTACAAAAAGACACTAAGATGTGCACGCATTTTGCAACTTGCTTTTTAAAAATAACTTGATAGTTAAGCTGGGGAGTCCTTTCCTTTGGATTTTGCTTTGCATTAGCAGTAAATACAGAGACGAGGTTTTGTCTTGTGAAAATGCATTTCCAGAAGTGAGAGGGTAGTATGCCTGACACTTTGGGGTTTTTTAATGCACTTACATTCCAGGAACAGGAACAAGGATCTTTTGCTTGTTCCTTCTGCAGTGAAAGTGGACACAGAGTGGCTTGGTTTAAAGCCTGCTAGGTGTGGATGCAGCAAGAGAGTCTTTTAAACATGCAGTAAACTGCATTTCAGTCACATTCTTTGAAATGCGTTTGTGGAAAGGAGTGTGTTTGAGTTAACATATTTACAGGTTTAAGGGAAGGGATCTTCCTTATTTCTGGTGCTGTGGGAACTGATGGGCTGCACCTGCAAGGCTGATGTCACTGCAAGGCCACTCTTGATTATCTTTGAAAGGTTGGGGTCACTCGGGGATGTTCCTGATGATGGAAACAAAGCAACTGTCACATCTGTCTTTAAGAAGGAGGATCTGGGGCATTGCAAGCCAGCCAGTCTCACCTTGGTCCTTGGGAAGGTGGTGGAGAAAATCCTCCTGGAAACCATTTCCATGCAAATGAAGGATAAGGATGTGGTCAGGAATAGTCAGCATGGATTTGTGGAGTGGAATTCATGCTGAACTATACTGACAGCCTTTTACCTTGAGGTGACAGGCTTGGTGGTGAAGGGAGGGCAGTGGTTGTTACTTCTGCTTTTCCACAGAGCTTCCTGCAGTGTCCTCACAGACTGATGAAGTGCAGTATAGATAAGTGTACAGTGACATAGACTGAAAACTGCCTGAAATGCTGGGCTCAGAGGTTGTGGTGAGCAGCATGAAGTCCGGCTGGATTTCAAGAGTGAATCTGTCTTCAATGTCCATCTGTGTCCCTCCGAGGAAAGCTCAGAACTGTGGAACTGCAGTCATTCCCTTGAAGCTCCAGCTTACCTGTGTTGCTTGGCTGCCCCATTCATGAAGCTTCATGAGGTTGTGTGGAGCAGCTGGAGATAGTCAGGCATTCAAAACTCCTCACAGGCAGTAGAAGGCACACTGGCAGCCCCATTCCTCCCCTCAGCCACAGGCAATCTTGATGACTTCTCTCATAAGAAGGCTGTAACTGGATGGGCCCATTTCTCAGGCAGATTGTTCCCCCAAATGTCCCCTTCTGGGAACAAAATTAATTTTCAATTGATTCTTTTTAAAGGCCAAAATGAAAGTCTCTCCAGGCTTGCTTAATTCCTGCAAAGACTTGGGTCACTTCTTCCCCTGAGTGCTAGCAGGATGGTATTATCCCTCTCCGAGGAAGCATTTCTTAAGTGGGAGATGCTGTGTGAAATGCATGCAGAAAAGGGGAGACCCAGAAACAACCCCTCCTGGAAATGATCAGTGACATTAAAAATGTAATTAACTACCAGTCAGAGCAATCTTAGGGAACATACAAGTGTCATGATTTTAAATGTGACCGTGAGGAAAAGTCAGGTAAGATTTATAGCTTAATTTTGTTGGGTGAAATAATAAATTGAGGAAGTTTAGCTTGAATGGCCAAGTCCCTTGAGGTAGTTTCACTGCAGGTTTGGTTTGTGGGTCAGGGTATCAGCTGGCCTGTGTGTGCTTCACAGACTCTGTGACACATTTTTAAGACTCCTACTTATAAAACAGAAGGTGATTGATATGTCTGCTCTCACCTAGCGCAGTGCTTTGCAACATCACAATGTTAAATCCATACTTCATCACTGGTGCAAGTAAATAGAATGTGAAGAAAACACCATGGCAGGGTTATTCTGCCTGAACCTGCAGGAACTTTGTTGTCTTTCATTTGCTCACCAGACAGGAGGGATATGAGGATGGGTATGGTACAGTGTGTTCTCTCCAAGGCTGTGGTATGTGCCAGGACTGCTGTGCCTGGGCACCAGGAATCTTTTGCAGTCCCTCCCCTGCTGGAGTGCAGTGTTTTCAGTTAGAGTTTGAGCACTTGTGTTTAAAACCTTGTTTTGGCAAGCCACTGATGGCTCTGTGGAGCCCTTCTGTGTATCTTCTCTGTATCTACAGTTGAAATAAACTATTTAGGCAGTAGTGTCCTGCCCCTTCCCATAGCACCTGACTGTGTGTTCCTTGTATAGCTCCTCTCGCTTCTGTCTCTGGGCTAAGGTATCCCCATTCCTGAGGGCAGGAAGCCAAGGCAGACGACTGAAATAAGTTTCCAGTGTCTTGCAGGCAAACTGTGGAACAAAGATCTGAACCTGTTCTGCTGAAGCTGCGAAATTGGCCTTCTTACCTCAGAGATAATCATGGTGATGGGAGCCACAGTGGAGTCACAGCAGTAGTGCTTCATTCAGCACTGAGGCGTTACCTCAGCAGAAATGGCTTGGTTCTTCCAGTTGCTTGATACAGGCTTGTTCTTTCATTAAACCACCTGTAATTGCTTAAAATGAATTCACACTGTGTATTCACTGGGGGTTTCATGAAGGTCCTGCAGAGCATTCAGCCTAAAGAAATTAGGGGGGAGGCTGACCTGCACAGCACAGATGCTCCTTTCAGAGGTCCATCCATGTTAAGTTCCTGGATGAATGATGCCACTTCCATTGAAGCTGCTTTTATACTTGGCTGTGGAGGGGAGCACAGTCTGACCTTTAGGCATTTGGTTGCCTCCTGTACAGAAAAACAAGAAAAGAGGGAAGGAGAAAAACCCAGCAGAGTAAAGATCAATGGAGGATGAAAAAAGGATGAGGCTACTAGAGGAGCAGAGCAGGAAGGAGGATGGGAGGACAAGTGTGAGTGGCAGTGGAAAGGAGAGGGAATGGAGGAAAGAACAAAGTGAGTTGAAGAGGAGGCGAGCAAACAGGAGGGTGTAAGCATGAGGTGAAACCCTTCCTGGTAGCTCTGAGAAAAGCTACCACTTAGCTGAGTCACATTTTTCTCCCAAATAACTGCTCTTTTAACATAATGATGATGATGGTGATGCAGACTGTGGAAGACAGAACAATCTTTCCTTGTTCTATTTTAATCTGTCATAGGTGCTGAGGTGGTGTGGAGGCCCTCATGGTTAATTCTGTGCAGCAGGAGTGTATTGTGAGGGGCATTTACAAGAAAATCGAGTAGGAATGTTCAGTACAAACCCCTTGCATCCAGTCAGGTGCTTCAAAGAAGTCACGCCTTTTCGTATAATTTTACCAGCTTGTGTGAAATAGAAATTATTTGATTTGCGGGGCCCAGACAGAAGTGTCAAAGTTTTTAGACTGAGGAGAAGTGAGGGTGTAGTAAAGAGATGTTTAATTCTGTATTTCATTTGTAGTGTATCAGCATTTGGACCATTGGTATTATATCACAGTCTGGTAGGCACAGCTCCGAGAAGCAAATGAGCCAGATCTTGGGGAATGAGCCAGAACACTTGTCCTCCAGGAGGAGAGTCCTAGAATGGACAAGTGCTGCTTTTGATGAACATTTTATATAATCCCTTATTTCACTTCTGGATTTGACTGCTGCTTTGAACTGAATTTGATAATCCTTTAAATCTAATTTTCACTGCATTTGCTTGCAAATGATGAGGTAGAAGAAGCTAGTTTTGTTATCTACACACAGATGACATCTTTTAACTGCCAACATTTGTCCTGAAAATTAAACAACATCATCTTAGTGATAAAAGAAGGGGAAAGCCTTTGCATTTGTATTTTATATATTGCCGCCATCTTTACTGAATACTAAATGAAAATATTTCATCAATGAACGTTGTGTAGAGGTGTGCAGCACAGACAAAAGATGGCAATTATTTAATGAGGATAAATGCAGCAATGCAGAGAAAGGATTAGAAGCATTCAAAATAGACTGTAAATACAAACAGCAGAGTGTCTTCCACCTAAAGGAGGCTGTAAGGTAGAATAAGAAATATGCAAATAGAGGCCTTGTGGAGCTACTGGCTGAGCAAAGACAGACCTGGACTGGGAGGGCTGCTGGTACCTAATTAGTCCAGCCTTGGATGAGACCCCTAGGTGAGCCTACGGAGCTGGCAAACATCATAGCAAGAAAGTGAAGGCAGCTTCTCTCAGCCCTTATTCCACTCATTCTTTATTAGGGTCAACAAAACTGGGCTGAAGTGACATTTGTCAGCAGTCAGAAGCGCAGGCGATGGATGACCACAAGGGATGTTAGTTTCAAAAGGTTGTAAGGAGGGAGGGAGATGAGAAGCATATGCAGGTTGACTGACTTCCAAGTCTGCCTGTTTAAGTAAGATAGTCCACACTCTGGGAATACTGGTGGGGTGATTTAAAAAGAAAAAAAAATCTGGAGACTAATAAAGCCTGCATTTTATGATTATATGTCTTAGTTAATTGAGAGCTCAAATGAAGCTTTTCCAAAGACATTTATGGGATTCTGTTGCTGGGCAGATTCTGTGTTTTCTAAAACAGAGCTGCTGTTTCAGCCTTTTAGTTGGAAGAGGAGTCACTGCACGAGCTGCTGGTTTTCACAGAACCTGTAGGAAAAAAATGGTTATCTGAAAAAACCTTTCGTCTCTGATCTGGCTGATTTTGAAATGGATTCAAGCTATGTCAGAGAACAGACACACGTACACATGTGTGTCCTGTGTGATTTACTTCTGCAGGAACCCGCAAAGTTAAACAGGAGTTAGTTTCCAGACATGAAAACTCAGTGCAAAAAAAGAACTGAAAATAGAAATCATACTGGTTAGAGATAGCCTAAGAAGACTACTTCATGAAGAGCTTGCTTTGGCAGCAGTCACATTGGCTGAAAGAAAAACAAAATAAAATAACACCTTCTAGACCTTCTCCCACAGGGGTTGAAAGGTTGGTGTTATGTTAAACTGGGTCTCTTTCTCAAGTTAGATGGATGCTAATTGATTTGTTTTCCACTTTTAAAACACCGTTTTGAGCACACCTGATTGTTAAAAGAATTAAATGAAAAGCTGTACAGAAAATAAGTGCTTGTTAACATTTTGCCTCTAGCCAACAAGAAGAAAGAGAAGGAACGTCCTGAGATCTCTCTTCCTTCAGACTTTGAACACACCATTCATGTGGGATTTGATGCCGTCACTGGAGAATTCACAGTAAGTAACTGCTGTATTTCGTGTTTACCAGAACTTCTAGTTTCTTGATGGTAAAATAACCTCCTATTGCCAGAGACATCAGATGACAGCAGCCAGGCTCTGAAGAAAGAGACTTTTATTTGTTGGGCTTAGGATTTGGAGTGTTTAACTTGTGATTCAGGCTGCTTTTTTTTTTTTTCTCCAAGGATTGTCAGCAGAGTGTCTGTGGGAAATGAAAACTAGGAAGAACGTAGGTGTATGCTTTTACCAGTCCCCCAAGCTGCTACAAGGGTTGGTTATTCGGTGTCTTTGGGAAAGCATAAAAAGCCCCCTTCCATGTGCATGGTAGGCAACCAGCCTCAAAGTGCTAAGTCCAGCTGCTCTGCAGGGAACCCTTGGAGACATTCAGAAAGCAGCAGCGTTGTGTACCATTCATTTTAATTCAGTATCCTTCAAGATATGTTTGTACACTAAGTGATCAGTGTTTCTAGGCTTTATGGATTAATAGAGTAGCTGTCAACTTTTGCTTCTTGAATCTCAACAAAGTGTTGGTAAAAACGAATCCAATGGAAGCTCTTGGAAGTGTGCAGGGGGCTTCAGAGCATTTTTTCTCAGATTACTAGTAGGGTGCTGAAACCATTATTCCTTAAAGCTGAGATGGCAGTGAGCTTACGTTTTGTTAAGCTGTGGAGGTGAGAGGGAGCATTAGCAACTCTCCTGCCACCAGTAGTGCCCTGTGAGCTGAGTGGTCAGACTGTGGAATCACCATTGTGGACTGTGCTAGTGCTGACTGGCTGCATACACCAAACAGGATGGGACAAATCATTTGCCTGGACAAAGGAGGGCTAATTTTCAGAATTTGAGCCCTAAATGTGATTTCTTCATAATTTTTTACTTTGATTGCTGCTTTTGTTTTGCAAAGCCATTTCAGAGAACTGGAAACCTTCTATGTTCTACAGTAGCAATTGCAACAATAGGAATAACAGTAGAAGAAAAAAGACACATTTAATGATAGCATGTCTTCAAAGGAGTTGTGAAATTGAATTATCCTCAGTAATTAGGAAATACAGCTACATTTAAAATAAGTGGACTAGTTAATTAGGCTTTTTAAAATAGATGTCATAAAATCTTACTTCAAAATTTATTCTGTGCCAAACCCTAGGGCTTGACTAAATGCTCATTTAAAAAGCCCAGATTTGGTCATTTTTGATCAGAAACTTTGCATAAAACTTTGCATAAAGCTTTTAAAATTGTGTTTTCCCTGCCATGTATCCTGTTTTTTCCTTTTTCTTTCCTCTTTCTTTCCCTGTAGCCATTTTATTGTTCAGGTTAATCTTCAGTGCCATTCTCCTTATCTTCATATCATATTATGTTACTTTCTGCTTTTGTTTTCTCCTTCTTCTTGTCTGTCTTCACCTTCCCACTTTCCTTTCTCTCCCCACTGGATGTTCAGCTGTTCTTATTCTATATCTGTTCTTCCTTTCAGCCTTCTGCCTTTATTTCTATCCTGTGTTTGACTTTTTCCTTCTGACTACATGCAAACATGTTGGGTTTGAGCACTCGTGTGCTCTCAAAATCTGACTGGTGCTCAGGGTCCCAGTTAGTTCATGTCCCTGCCAGGTGGAACAGAAAGGAGAGATGTCAGGCTTAACACGATTAAGTTCTAAGCACAAGTACTCACTATCTGTATTTCAGGGATCAAGGTTTGGATCATTTTGAATGTTGTTATTATCTACCAGTGTGTCAAAACAGTCTCTAGCATCAGGGATTTTTTTTTCTTGGTGTCAGATGCCACCAACACAGAGCAAAGCAATTCTACGTGGCTAAATAGGTCCAGCTTTGTTGCTGTAGCACAGGGGTTTTTTTAATATCTTTTTTTTTTTAAAATCTTTTTCCCTTTCCAGACAGTGGTTATGAGATGGCTGCTCTTTTGCAATTACACTTGTTCCTGAAGTGCGGAAGTGCAATGCTGCAGTCAGAGAAGGCTGTAACCAATTCAAAACTAACCAAAGGGATGAATGACTTCCCATGTGCAGCTTGCCAGCACAGGGCTTAATGCTGTAGTCCTTAGTGGAGTCAAACATCAGTCAAAGGAAGGGAATTTTTGCACCATTAAGAACTAGGTTTTGGTCCCAACTAATCCCAGATGCAGGCACTACATTATACACTACATTAGGCACGTATGATTTGTCCCAACCTGGATAAAACCTGTGTATCAGCTGGGTAGTCATGTGGTAAGTACATCCTGCAAAGGGCCTGCCACTAGCCCGTACCATGTTCTGATATTCCCACTGTCTAGTGATCACGCTGTCTGTCTCCTTCAAAAGTTTGGAAGTGCCATGGGAGTGTCCAGTTGATATGCAAACATACAGGGGTGTTTTGCTGGAATTACTGCAGCTGTCATGCCACTAGTGCCTGCTCTCCTGGTTATATGCAATGCATTGGGCCATTTTCTGACACCAAACCATTGCCCCCAACTGCATCCCCTGATTGCTGTTAGATGCATCCCAATGCACAGTTGCATGGGCTCCTGAGTTCTGGCTTTCAGGCTTGAGCACCAACCTGTGTTGTCCATCATGAGCAAATACTACATCTCCATTTCACTGTGCTTGGAGCAACCACATTTGCTAAGAAATAGGGCTTTTAAAGCAGAGAATAAAATTGGTTGGAAGCTGTTGGGTGTGGGAGCATGTTGCTAGAGCTTTATGTTCCTTAATTTGAAAAAGGAGTTGCATTTTCTGAATGAAGGGCAGTGTGGTTAGCAGGCCTTTGGGGAGTGTTTTTTGTAAGGCATGCATGTTTGAAACCATTTCCTCATCCCCTACCTAGAAGAAAATGTGGTTACCCACCAAACTTTTAAAGCTTCAAGATTATGACATTAGTAGGTGGGAAAAGTTGTGGCTGTAGATCCAAAGAAGTTGCATGTTCCTAATCTAATCAAGCATTTCTTTACAATTGCCCTGATTTTCAGTCTGACACACACAGATTATTTGCGTTGTGACAATTCACAACCTCCCAGATTTCATAATCTGACTTTGACCATCTGCTCTCTCCACTGGTCAAATGGTGATCTTGGGGCTGGGGAACCTCCAAGCCTGGAAAAAACTTTTATAGAGCCATTCAAAAATGGTAATCTGGCTTCAAAACTAGGCAAACAGCAAAAGCCCAGATTTTTATCTTTTTTTTTTTTTTAATTTTAAATTGAGAAAGGAAATCACATGTAATTTTTCTAGTCATTTGTTATTAATTCTCAGGAATGTATTTTTATGAGGAGAGAAAAACTGTTTAAAAGCAAGAGGAGGGGGAATGATGCTTCCAAACTTTGGAACGGTTGTGGTTTTTCTGTTTTCCTAAACCTACCTTCCTGTAGCCTGTCTACCACCTGATCTATTTGGTATCCACCTCGTAACTCCCATTTTAGATGGGACTTGCCTATTTTGGCCCATTGGTTTCCTCCTCCTGCCACCTTCTAAGTTGTCCCACATTCTGTTTTAACTTTCTTTTCTTTCTTTATTTACGTCCATTACAGCCAGATCTCTATGGCTCACAGATGTGCCCAGGGAAGCTCCCAGAGGTGCGTCACAGGCCCCAAATGCTTCTTTGAGATGTCATAGCACTGCAGCAGCAGGTTGATGTGTGTGCAGTAGATTTGTTGCTTGGCTTTTCCTACTTTTTTTCATCAATCCTAAACTTTGGAGGCCCATGTCACACATTGTTTTGTGGACAATTTCTGAGAAGAAGCTATATGAAAGTAGGTTGGGGTGGCACCAAGGCTAAGGTGTTGTTTTTCCTTCAGTGAGCCCTGCCATTCACCGGTCAATGTCAGCTGTGCAGTAAAGGGGGGAAATGGCAGGCTGTCAAATCTAGGGAATTAGCCTGGATAATTAAAGCAAGTTTTCATCCATAGAATTTCAGTGTAGAGCTGGGGCTTTTAGTGATTGGATGGATTTTCAAATTCCACCTCATCCATAAGATGTCCAAGGATTCATCCAAGGCTTTGGCACTCTCAGCCTGTTTTCTGAGTCCCTGGTTTCTGTATGTTTGCAGTAGAGAACCTAGAGACATCCTTTGCAGCAGTGGTACACCTCAGTGTCATGATTTTGAGAGCTGAAAGGCAGATCCTTTACCCCGCAGTGTTCATTGGTATGCTGCAAATTAATTGTAACAGGGTGGGGTTTACCTTTGAATCAGACAGCAGTGATCATTTCAGCAAAATGTGTTTGCATTCCTAAGCATGGAAAGTCCATTGTAAAGCTCCTAAAAGACACTGTGTTGTCCACCAGTAGAGAATAGTCTTGTTATGCCTGCCCTGAATCACCAGGCAAACAAGCTTAAGCCTTAAATCATTATTCCATGGAAGAGCAAAGTTGATTTCCAGAAAAGTTTCATGCCCTTTTTTCCTCTCACAGTCATTACTTTTTTTTCTTTTTAAAGTTGGGTCCTGATTTTAGCTAGATTTTTGATAGAGAAGAAATGATTGCATCTAATTTTAATTGTAAGGTGTCAATCAAAGTTTCTGCAAGTAATCTTGCAGGGAGCATGAGATCTTGGTAAAGATCTGCGAGGCTGCTGATTTTAAATACTCTAAACCCACTTTGTTTCCACTCGATGTCTACAGGGCATTCCAGAGCAGTGGGCCAGGCTACTACAGACCTCCAACATAACAAAACTGGAGCAGAAGAAGAACCCACAGGCTGTTCTAGATGTTCTCAAATTTTATGATTCCAAAGAAACAGTTAACAACCAGAAATACATGAGCTTTACGTCAGGAGGTAAGTTGTCTTCTTCCAGCAGGGGAGGTCAGGCTCCGAAACGAGTCAGAGCAAAGCTCAACATTCAGGTGATTAGGAAGCAACCTGAACTAATTCCACCTTGTGAAATATTCCTGAAATTAATTCAATTTCTAACTTTCTTCCCCCAAACATTATTAAAATGGTGACCGTGGTTTGTTACTGGTTTTTAGAACTAACCAGGATTTTGAAACAAAAATGCCATTAAGATAACATCAGTTTGATAGAGCTCCTGTTGACAACTTCAGCTAAAAAACAGGATGTCTGTGGCCAGCAGGGTGTGAACAGCATTTGGAATGTCACCTGCTGGGGTTCCATTCCCTCCACAGGATTGTCTGTGGTAGTGTAGTCTGTCATTTCCTCAGGTTTGAAGGTTCAACCAAGACAACGTCCAAAACGCAAAAGCTTCTTGAAGTCTTTCTGAAAACTCTGCACTTATCTCCAGGATTGAGAGAAAGCATCTTTTTTTCCCGAATTCCATAATTAAAGGATTTGACTCATATGACACTTAGTGTGTGCTGAAGTAGCAATTTCTTTTGTGATGAAACCCAGACTTCAAAACAGTTCACGTGAGCTCCTGAACCCAGGAGCTGTTCTCGTGCTTTGTCAGAATAGAGCTGCCATGGCTAAGGGGGGTTTTGGGGAAGCTTTTCTGTGAGGATGTTGTCAGCAAGGTAATGAGAATGAATGTGTGCCATTTATTGAGAAAACATAAAACACAGGAGGGAAAGGAGACAAAACTGCTTTAGCTCTTGGGTGGAACAGAACCATTAGGCAGTTAAAGAACAATTTGCGTTTTCTTGACCAAATTTCTATTTACTTTATTTACTGGCAAACAGGGCGAAAAATAGACACGGTCTGGAATTTTGTCCTGTTCTCTTCCTTGCTGTTGCTCCTGAAGGGATGGTGGGAAAGAAAAACAGTCTCTGTTTGGGTTGACTTTTTTTGTGGGATTCCCCAAAGCAGGCAGGGTTTTTTTCTAACAGCATCTGGTTCATTCTCCTTTGCTCATTGCAGATAAAAGCGCCCATGGATACATAGAAGCCCATCCATCGGTGAGTGGGAAAGTAACCTTTGATGTTCCTAGTCTTTAAGAATTGTGGAGCAATTTGTGATTTTTAATTTTCTGTTTGAGATCTTTTTAAAAGGTGAAAGTCTGGTTTAGCTCCCAGACGATTGCTTGCTGGTTTTAGCTGTGGTGTATATAATTCACAGCAATATGCAGCACTGCCTAATGAGCCCGTTTTAATTTAGTTTTAACAATTTAGAATCCCATTTCTATCAAATTTCATTATTTTTCCTTATTTCAGCTGGATATATATAACTGAATATAAATAAGGTTATAACTGATGTGTAACTCACTGGAACCATTGAAGGAAAGTTTTAAATAACCATCCACTCTAATTAATGCTGGATTGCAGTAGCAATCCCAGAGATGTAGGAGTGACATCCACATTAATACTGACCAAATTTATTAGGGTTATTGTTAGTGGATTAAATAGCAAGTGACTGAATGGGGATTTGGCTTTTGTTTTAAAGTGTTAAGCAACTTCATGTGAGGTATGTGATTAAATGGCCAACTGTATATAATGAAATTAAAAACATCTTTGAATATTCACACTTCAGATTTTCAATCAATGCCACTTCCCTTATCTTTAATAATACACACTTTTCAGAGGAAGTGTGGTGTTCAGCAGAGCAGAGTAAGCCTTCCCAGTAGCTTTTCCACTGCATATGGACACCTTAGCAGATGCTGCAGTATTTTCTTCTGGCAGACAGAGGCAGTAGTGAGACAGTCAGCACAGTAAGCTTTCCAAAATTGCCGACTCAGGTCTCCCTATTTGCTGTGGGCTTCCCTTACTGGTATTTCTACTGGACCAAAGGGCTGGCATTTTAAAGAGGGTACCAATGAGATGTGAATATGTAGAGTGGTGCCTTTGATTTGCTTCAGTTCTCTTAAGTGGCCTGTTGTAGCCATCTTTAAAGCAGCTGGTAAACAATTCACAAGGCACATTTTCATTTTTTTGTTTCACCACCAAATTTGGGACAATAACCCCCTGCCTCTGAGCAGCAGCTGGGACTGGTGAAGTTCAACACACCTAAACCTTTAAATTGTGTTGTTCTGTGTTTAACTTAGAGCCATAGGACCATGTGCATGTCTGGATTGGCCTCTGATGTCTAGGAAGACTAAGGGTGTAGGTAGCTATCAAAGCTCCAAAGTGGCAGGATAGTTGCTGTCACTCACAGTACTGTCTGTCCACAGAGCACAAAAACAGCATCAGAACCTCCCCTGGCTCCCTCTGTCTCTGAAGAAGAGGATGAAGATGATGAAGAGGAGGAAGATGACAATGAACCACCACCTGTTATTGCCCCACGGCCTGAACACACAAAATCAGTAAGTGCCAGCTTTGGTTAGGTCTGTGTTTGGTGCAGTGCAGAGCTGCAAGTTTCTGATCAGACAGCACTTGCCATTTGGGGCTGAAGATGCTGTGGGTGGGAGTCCTGTCATGACACTGAGCTTCACTCCAGCCAGACACTGGGAAAATCAGATTTGAACTTTCACACTGAGATGTCAGTTTCCTGGGATGCTGGTGAGGGCTATGACTTTCTCTTTGTATCAGGTAGGAGGTACCATCATGTCCATTAAAGCTACAAGTGTGAAAATGAGCTGCTTTGTCCAGCTGTGCAGGCTCCCTGTCAGCAGGGAGAGCAGTCCAAAGATGGAGTTCATAGCCTGTCAAGAAATGTCCCTGGACATACTGTCCCTGGAGATACCTGCCTCTCTCCATGGTATATATCAGAAAATCCATGAAAATTGAACATGAAACTGGCCATGGACTTGTTACTTTTCACTTTTGCCCATTCATTTTGAGAAGTGGACAGCAAAACTAGTTTTAGAGTCCTGGATGTGGCTGACATGGTCTTCCTAAAGGTTTGCATTTGACATATGACCTTGGGGATCTCTGCCAGCCACCTTTCTGACACAAACTAATTTCTTGTCACAGATCTACACACGCTCTGTTATTGAACCTGCCGCTGCACCAGCACCAGCTAAAGAAGCCACCACTCCCCAACCTGAAAACTCAAACACAAACACTCTGTACAGAAACACAGACCGGCAGCGAAAAAAATCCAAGATGACAGATGAGGAGATCCTAGAGAAACTGAGTATGTATTGGGTATTTCGTGTCTGCTAGAGCTGTGTATTACCTGCACATGTCAGCATTAGCTGTACCAAATGTTCCTCCTCTGTTTAGTGTGACAGAGTCATTTACAGCTCCCTACAGAAACTGTTGTGCTTTGAGACAGTGAGGAAACACTCTGGTTGTTCCTGCTGCCTCTGAGGCAGCTGGGACTGGGTTGGGTTTGCCTGAGCTTCCTCCAGTGCTAAAGGCAAAAGCAGAGATTGTTTCTGGTTGAGCAAAAGGCTGTAACCTAGTGAATAATGTAGGGAACTCCTGTGTGCTAATCACCAAATGGAACAGAGTATTTGGGTTCCTAAATTCTCTTTAGACTCCTAACTTCTCAGGAGTCATTGGAGTCAAAATACTTTGCAAAAATCTGTTGGATTTTGGGGTTTTTGTTTGTGGGAGGTTTTTTTTTTGGTGTGGGTTTTTTTACCAGTAGACAACTGCAACACTAAGCTGGTTCCTTCAGCCTCAATGAGCTTTTCTTGAGAGTTACACATCTTCAGCTATTCTCTTGCTGTCCTTTTCATAACTGTTACTGTTCCTCCTCCTTCTTCTACAGTTTTTTTTTATAAGAATTTTACAATTTTGTCAGTGACATTTCCTTTGAAAGGAGCATCTGCTATCTATTCCTCAGCTAACATGGCACATTTTCATGGCTGATTCCCAGCCAGTTAATACTATTAGAATCCTGACCATTGGCCCCAACTCCTGTGCAGATCATACTCTAGTAAGACACATCAAGCCCTCGTGATTTTGCAATGCAACCAATTTAATTTGTTTCTTGCATGCGATAGCTACCAGTGCAGTGTTCTCAGATTAAATGGTTGGGTTCAGAACAGAGCCCAGATTACTCCATTAACTGTTAGTGAAAAAAGCAGATTGATCTACACCTCCTTGTGTCAGATCACAAAGGCAATAATGTGTCTTTAATGGGGGCAACTGCTTGTAACAGCATCCTGTTTGGCTGTGGTTCTTTCTCAGTGGTTGTCATTGCTCAACCTTCTTGTCATACCTGCCCTGGCCCTGATGGCTGCTGTGACTGCACAGGCTGAAGCCTTCCTTAGTTGTGAGATTTCAGCTGCTTGCACAGAGTTTCCTGCATCCTTACCAGGTTGACATGAATCTCAGTGTCATTAGGGAGTATCCAAGGGATAAATTCAATAGCTTTAGCTGAGGGCACAATGAAGTAAATTCCAGAACAGATAGATACCTGCAGGTATGTCAGCTTATAGGGAGAGGAATTCTGCTTCTTCAACTGATGCTAAATATTTGAGGCAGGCTTCCCCCATGAGATCTGCAGGTACCCTGCATCCATGGGCTCATATATGCATATCATTCATTCAAGGTGCTGTATCAGGTTGGGACTGAACCCTGGAGTTTTGCGGGGTTATATCTTTGAAATGTTACCTGCTTTCGTGCTTTTTCTTTCTTAACAATGTGCTACCAAGTGAACAAGGTCTGAATGTCTGCCTTGGGCAAATTGTGATGTAGGCACTGAAAATATTTTTGTGCTTTCATGAAGCTATCTGAAAACAGGCTTGATGCTTTTTTGTTAGAGTCTTGAACTAATTATATTTAAGCAGTGTGGTGCTTGTTCTGTTTTATTTTAACTTGCATGACTGCTCCACCTTGCCTACTTCCCCCACAACTGTTTTTATGCTACTTTTAGGAAGATGTCCTCTACCCCCTTTTATCTAAAATTGCTTTCATAATTCTTTTCTGATTGAAGTAACTTGGGTTCTTTTAGAGCTTTTAGAGTTTTATTAGTGAGTATAGCCTGTAATATTGAGATAAGATCAAACAAAATTCTGTCTGTAATGAAATCATCACTGTGTTCCACTCATAACTATAGAACAGAACTGGCCCAATTCAGCTTTCAAATCCACTTAATTTAGGACTTGATAAAGGAAAGTGCTTAAAGACATCAAAATAGCTGATAGGTTTATCTTTGGTCCAGAGCAGGAAGTGCTTATCTGAGTGGGAGCTGCATACCTATCACTTTGTTGATTTTAATGCTGTAATGTTTGAGGTACATTGGCTTAAGCACAGGAAACCAGCCACAAACAATTACCTTGGGAAAGTAGCTACTCAAGTCTTGAGCAAAAACTCTGGAAATCTGAACTTCAAAATTAGTGGCAAATTTGGAAAATTATTTTCAAAAATCTTTCTTCTTCAGTCCTTCTCTGTATTCTTTTCTGAAGTGAATGAACTTTCATGAACTTCTGATATCTTTTTTAATAGATACACAGTTCCATTAACTTGCTGAAAATAGCACCTAGCCAGGCAATGGCAGCACAGTGTTGTTCCTGTTGTCCAGCCCAGCACAGAATTAGAGCAGTGTTTGATTCACTGGTGCAGAGCTCATGGAGTTGTGAGCCACAGGGTGTGAGACAGTCCCATGTGGGACAGTCTGGCCCCATCACCTGTTGTGGAGCTTGTACCACTGAAAGCTAAAGTTAAACTTTGCCCTGCTTGATACCTTCTTGCCCGTTTGGAGATTCCGGGAATCTGAATGGGAAGGAAAGAAAGCACTATTTAGGATATTTTGATTGTGTCTAATGAAAGAGCCAAAATCTGTTAGACTCAAACAAATACAAAGTCTTAATAAAAGAAACAGTATTGTTTTTTCTGGTCTGGTAGTTTCCTTGATACAGTGCAAACAATGAAGCCTAAGGTGGTGGCTCAATGCAGATGTCTTCTAAAGATTTACCTTGGAATGTACTTCACAGAAATAGTTTAAAAAGATGAGTTCAGAAGGAAAGACTTCAATGATCTGCAGCATGTTTCCTTGGACTGATCAGACTGTATCCCTGTATTACAAATACAAACACGTTTGTTTACCTGTGCATGGTAAAGCAATTTTGCAGCCCTTGGCAAGAGCGTTAATGGGAGCTGCAGAAGAAGAGGTTTCCTTTGCCCTGCAGTGCTCGCTCCCCTCACCCCGTGCTCCAGGAACGGCAGCCAGGGCTGATGGCAGGGTGAGCCTGCCCACTGCCTGGGATGCCCACACACTCCCAAGTGCCCTGAAGTGGTGCTGCCCTGCTGTGCCAGCCTGCAAGAGTCTGATGAACTGGAGTGTCAGGAGCCTAAGATGAGGATGTAACACCTTCAGAACCTGGTTAACTTTTATAGTTTCATCTCACTGAAATGCATGGCATTTCAACAAAGCTCATTCTGCTTCTGTAGAGCAGGTCTTTGCTACAAAATAACTCTTCAGTAGAGAAGAATATGACCAGAGGACTCTGGTACTCCCTTCTAGCTAACTAGAAGGAGGGATAGGAGATGCGAAGGTATAAACCTGCTCACACTATGGAGCTTGACCATCCCACTGCTGCAGCGTGGAGCTTCCGGGAGGCAGCAGCCCTTTGGTCTATCTTCTGCATCGTATCAGCTGGACTCACAGACAGCTGCCCACAAGGATGCTGTCACACCACTGCCCCAGGAGCACTGCTGTCCTTGCTACCCATCCTGCTGGTTTGGGGAGAACAGCGTGTGTCGTGGTGAGAGGGCGAGTCCAGTGTGAGTGACAGGTCTGTGTCACATTGGAAACCAACAGTGTAGTTCTTCAAATGGTGCAGAGCAGGGATTCAGACCTTAGCCTGGAAACCAGTGATGGGAGCCCTGGTTCTAAAACCCTATCATTCTTGATTGTAACATGAGATGCTGTTCCCTACAAACATAAAGGCATTCTTTTGGCAAACTGCTGAAAGGTTAAGATGATCTCCTCCTCTCCTGGAAACACTTGGAATACTCTTCCTGTTCCAAAAATGGTGCCTGTTCATTAAAAAAGTGAACACAAGGTACATTTAATCTTCAGAAGTATTAAACCTTTCATTGAATTCAGAGTGTTTATTCCCAAGAAAATAAAGGCACTCTTGTTCCAGCTCTCCTTAATGTATGTAGAGAACACTTGCATTGTTGCCTGTTGTTTTCTGATCTTTGTCTGTCCTGAATGTTTCTCCATGTGTTTAGTTTCCTGTCAAGGTAACCCTAAAGGGCTGCAGAAAATCAGTGTTTGTGGAGGCTGCCTGTGCTATGGAACTGCCTCTGTTGTTGCTGTTGTTGTTGTTACCCAACTGACCACAAATGGCTCAAAGCCCCAAACAGTGGGGCTGCGTTTCAGATCTGCTGGAAGGTGGGATCTCTGTTTTGAAGTGAGAATCTTGCATTTTGTTTTCTTCAGGGAGCATTGTGAGCGTGGGAGATCCTAAGAAGAAATACACTCGATTTGAAAAAATTGGCCAAGGGTAAGTCCAATCCCAGTTACTTATGCAAAACCATGGGCCAGGAATTTTGCTGGTGTAATATCAAGCATGAAGACAGGCAAGCTCCAAACATGTTCAGGTGTGATCAGATTTAGATCCTCCTGTCTCTCAGTACTGGTCAGAATTTATGACTGTGGTCAAAAGGAATCATCAAAGACAATTTGATGCTGACAATATCTTATCTGCAGCAAGGAGCAGGACCTGAAAGATTTCCTGTCCCTCAAGTGTGTGGCTCTTGTTTGTTTATTTTCTTAGGAGTAATCATTTTTGTATGTCTCAAAATAATATGACCATGCCCAAGAAAGGAGAAAAAACATTATTACCTAAAAGAACAACTTATCACCTGATATCTATCAGCTAACAGCTCTCAGTAACATTTATTTCAAATATTTGCTTAAAACAATATTCAGCGGTCAGGCTTATAACCACATAGTTCAGAAATTGAAGCCAGAGATGAAATAATAAGCTCTTTTTTCTGCAGGGGTTGTAAAACCCAAGAATTCAGTAATAGACACAGTGCCAATGCACTTCAGAGGAATATACATCATCTGCCTCATGGTGAATCCCTTCTGGATCCTGCAGGTTCTAGGCATTTATTGAAAATAATCACCCAAGCCATTCCCTTAAGCTCTGCTTACTGTAAATTGGATCAATTTGAAATATTTCCTATGTGAGGAGGCAAGAACAAAAGAATTTACCTCAAAATTAGGTATCTGACTTGCATTTTAAATATGGACTGCCTGCACCATTAGCGTTTGCTTGGCAGTGTTGTTATTCCAGGAGGACTGGCACCATCTGTGTAACACCAGGACACTGCTGTCAGTGTAGGACAGAAGCTGTTTACTGGCATCAGGAGATATTTTTCTGCCTTAACTGTTTGTGAGGTCTGAGCTCAGAGTAGCCTGTTGCTAACCTAGAATGGATACGTACTGCAGAAAGGCTGATGCACTCACGTTCTTTCTCTGGCAGGTTTTATCTTAGATCTCTCTGGTTTGGTAGGGCCCTTATGGGAAGGTGTTTATGCTCCATTCATTGTGAAAAACCCTTTCTCAAATTCTGACTCGCTTCCTACTTGAAGCTTTGCTTCTTACTGTCATTTATAAAATGTCAGTGAATACTTTGAGCTGTGCCCGTTTCTTAGAAAAGAAGTGTCAGCTGAACAAATGAGAGCAGAATAAACATGCATGTGAAGCAGTTTATTGCTGTCACTGTGAAAATATGACCATCACCCTCAATGTCTTTTATTTTGATAGTCATAGGAGTGAGCTTGTGCAAAGGTGCCTTGACAACTGGTGGAAACAAGAGTGGCCAGTGTATGGCCTGAAAGGGTATCTAAATTGATTTCCTCCAGCTTTTAGTACAGCCTGAAGATTGCATGGCCTCCTTAGAGAGGAGTGAGTGTGCTGCCGTAACCAACTCATGTCTCTAATACTGCAGGCCAATTTACTGTGATAGGCAAAGATAGTAAAGAGAAAGATCATCAGAAAGGTAATCAAACAGGATGATCAGGAGGACTCAAAGTGCTGCATGGCTGGGGTTTGGGTGTCTGCAGCAGTGCTGGGATATGGCATTGCCTCGACAGGTGCTGATGTGCTCAGTTAATGCAGGTGCCAGTTCCTGAGCTGCCACCTCTGCAATGAGTTGGGTACAGCTATGCCAAAGGCAAGTGTAGTAGTGTTGGAAGTGAGCAGGTTTTTAGTAGCTGTTAATGAGAGCACTGCAAGGCAGGGAGAGGTGTGGCTGCTCAGAGAACTGCAGGGAGGGAACAGCTGCTTATGTAAGTAAGGAAAGGCAACTTGTTCAGCACATTGCACCTCATGGCTTCATACAGCTGGGAAGTTAAAAAAACAGTGTGATGGTTTTACAGCCACTTTGCAGTGAACAGTAGCCAGCAGGCCTGTGCTGCAGAACAGGTCAGTGCTGAGTCCCTGTTTTGTTCTATGTCTCTAGCTGAGGGCTGAAAATGTTGCTGACACCAGAGGAAACTTAGTTCTAACTAGCACTTGATAAAGAGGCTGTGTTTGCTTGAGCAGTGTTAGCTCTTGTAGCAAGACAAATGAGTATGGAGCCATGAGCAGCCTGGTTTGTACTGCACTGCATCACAGTGACACAGATCTAATGACGAGTCCTTGCTTAACTGCAGTAAAGACGAGATGCTGCAGAACTGATTACAAGTTAGTGATCAGAAATGAGTTACTTAGAGGTAAAAGTTTGTTATGCAGAATAGCAAAGCCTTTGCAATTAATTCACAGCTTTACTTATATTACTTTTATCTAAACTCCGCACAGGTGGCCTGGAGCATTCCAAAAGCATTCTAATTTCGGGAGCTGTTTTGAAATAAAGCCTGATAGGACTTTGCACAGGAGAATCATCACAATGTTAGCAATTCTAAATAAATGTTGTTGACTTTTTATGAGAACAAATTGGATTAATCTTGTCAATTAGTCATAGAAAAATGCATTTGCCTTTATATTAAAAGAATGCATAGCATCCCCAATGAGAACATTGCTCTCAGTGCAGACATAAGGTCTCTGTTGGATTAAACTGCTTCTGAAATATTTCAGCCTGCAAGTAAACGAACAAGCCAGGGAATCATGTGAAAAGGAGCAAACTGATTTTGTCACTTTCAGTCACTGGAACACTTGCTGGATGCACATTCCTGCTTGTGAGAATTCCCTCCCTGGCTCTCCGTTGTGTTGCTGCCCCTGCAGACTTGGGCTTCTTAAATGATGGCAGTGTAAAGTGTGATTTAGCTCAGAAGGACGGGTTTGCAAGCCCCCAGTTGCTTTGAAACCCAAATGAATTTCCTCTGACTGGGGCCTTTCCAGCCTTTCAGGTCATTTTAAGGGAAGAACATCTTTGAAGGAGAGGTAGATGGCAAACCAAACCCCACCCCGTCTAGTCTGCAGGTGAGCACACCATTTATTTCTGGTGGCTCTGCAACACAACCTGTGTGTGCCACAGACGCAACACATGGACACCATGAAGAGTCCTTCACATGTTAGGTGCACTCAACAAAAGCAGCTGCCTACAGTTCTTGACACACAAAGAAGCTGTCTAAGGATCCTCTGGTCTGAGTCCTTCTCCATTTGTGTGTGAAACAATAGATGCCTTAACCTGCTCTAGCTGTGACCTCACAGGATGGCTGGAAAATTGTTTGCTTGCATGCTGGAGAAAGCTGTATTTAGATCTTTTCCTCAAGTGGCTGTCATTTGTTCAGGGTTCTCAGAGCGATTGTGTGACACTGCCTGAGTTTGACATGGATTCAAATGAGAGGTGCGAGAAGGCCCAACTGGACTGTATGTTACATTTCATGGAAAAAAAACACTCACAGACACACAAAGAAAAAAGGGAAAAAAGACTAAATACAACACAGCAAAATGGAAAATAATTAAACATATTATTTTCCAGTTTTTGTACACAACCCCCCCTTAGGTTTTGAATTAAAATAATTTAGTGTGTACACTGGAGATTTGCACCAGCCCTTTTTCTTCATGTTGGACCTCAGTTTTCTGTTGGATAGCCTGCATGGCAGAGGGCTGGTGGGCTGCCATGCTGTTGGGTGAGGAGTGGGTGAACCCAGGTGTTCTATAAACTCTCCAGGCAGCAGAGCTCTCCTGTCTGGGCTGGTTTTCACTTCCAAGGACTGAAGTGTTTCTCAGTTTCTCCTGCTGTTTTGTTTCTAGGGCTTCAGGAACTGTTTATACGGCGATTGACATTGCCACAGGACAAGAGGTAAGTGTCAAAAATCCCAGCAGATTCTGCAGCTGTTGAGTGCTTTCCCCTCTGGTGTGAGCTGTGGCTGGAGCTTTGGGTGGCCAGTAGAGCTTTCCTTCAAAGGCTGTTTCTCTGAAGCATGGACAAATGTCAACTGGCAAAATCCATCATCTGCTGTCTTCAGCTTTTCAGTGAAAGATCTTTACGGGCAGTGTGGTTCTGTGCCTCAGTAGCTGAACACTTACTGTGGCCATATGCTTTCCAGCAACACTGGATTTGAGGTTTTCATAAATGCCTGAAAAGGTGCCTGTGAATTCCTAGAATCAATAAGAGCCTTGGTGCCCTCTGTGCTTGGCTGGATGTTTCATCCATAGCTCTTAAGGCAAATTTTAAGATACTAATTTTTTTACTTACTGTCTTCAGAACAGGTTAGTGCTCTCCACAGTATTGTTGATCCCACCCTGCTACCATGTTATATAATCCATGTATGGTTTTTTTTAATGGAGAGAAATCAGCTAAGAAATAACAATAAGCTTCATGCCAATTAAAAGCAGATAATCTTTGTTGCCAGTATAAATGAAATTGAATTGTTTAGAAAACGTTCTGTCTCTGTTCCTCATTGTGCATCAAGTTGTGCTTTTACAAAGATT
This sequence comes from Vireo altiloquus, assembly GCA_013396875.1. NCBI lineage: Eukaryota > Metazoa > Chordata > Aves > Passeriformes > Vireonidae > Vireo > Vireo altiloquus. Next base: position 913,606 of record VZRF01015120.1, on the reverse strand, counting down.
GTTGGTCTAGATACACAATTTAACTCTTTACATTTACAGTATAAAACCTGCCTGTGCATGTGGCCACAGACTGGTTAGGAATGCAACTTGTAAAATCAAAATATGTGTAGTGATTAGAGGCCTTGGGAGAACCCTGGAGGTGGTCACAGATTCGCCAGTTGCTGTGAGGATTTTATTATATTGCTTGATTTTGGAAAGACACTCTCCATAGAACTGCCAGAAAAAAAGGAGGGCAGCAGTATCTGTCAGGGAAGGACACAGTCTCAATCTTAATTACTAAATCTGTTAAGGCATCCACGAGCTGATGGCGACTGCCATCATTCAGGCCCAATTTATCTCAGTCCCAGGTTTGAACAGTAATACTATTTATCATTTGTTCCATCATGTGTTTGCTCTTCAAAGTATAATGCAAGGCATAATGCAGGAGAAATCATGTTTTGGAAATTTAGTTTAGTGTTTCAGTCATACTGCAGCTGGTAAGAAGTCAGTTGTGTTTTGGTCTGGTGTCAGTGATAGCCCATTACGGTGATCATATTGGTGAAAGATGAGGTCATGTCTCAGAGAATCCCACTGCTCTTTGGGGCTCCAGCTTCAGGTTCCTGAATTCTCATTTCTGGCTGTCAGCAGGGATTCAGATCTGAATCTTACTGGTGGCTCCTTATACTCCTGCAGTGCTGGATTTGGTACCTGCACTTAGATTGGAGACTCCAGGGGATCTAAAACGCCTAAGCCTTCCTTATAACCCTGGGCATATCCATAAAATACCAACACACAGATTATTTCTTTTTAGACCTGACTATAACTGAAAATGTAAACTGTGTTAAAGAGTGTTCTTTGGAGGAGCAAATAAAAATTTCAGAAGCTGGGAAGTGCTAGGATTGTATTTTTGTTATGGAACAACATCCATAATGTTTTTGTGTTTGCTTTGTTATGCAATCAAGAATAGCAGGAGATATAATCAAAAATCATGTAATTGTTCACAGCATGTTCATTCTGATCTCGTGCAACACACTTCTCAGGTTAATGGTTTTCAATGTCATTTTAGGTGGCCATAAAGCAAATGAACCTCCAACAGCAGCCCAAAAAGGAACTAATTATCAATGAAATCCTGGTCATGAGGGAAAATAAGAATCCCAATATTGTTAACTATTTAGACAGGTAAGTTGTTCTGGTACTATCATGTGAGTGTTTGTTTACACACTGCAGGCCAAAGGTTAAAGAAGCCCTTTGATCACTGCAGAACATGGAGCTCGTTTTTATTTCTCTACTCATCTCCAGTGGATGGGAGGAGATTGCATTGTGACTCTGCATTAGTCTTTTCTGGCATACATAATCTGTAGTTCTAGAAGTAGTTGTTGAAGTCTGTTTTCAAAAACCTGGACCAGCCATATCTTACTAAAACAACAGTCTGTCAGCTCCATGTTCCAAGTACCTCAATGTTGTTTTTTTGTTCTGGGGTTTGTTTTTTTTTAAGTTGATCAGATTTTCTATGTCTTGTACAAAGTGCTGACAAACCATCCTAGAAATTCTTTCCTTTGGGCTGTTTCCACTATTTTCTGTTGCTGGGAGTGCCAGGAAGACTAACTTATTGTTTCCAGAAACACCTAATTTGACAGTTTTTAATTGCCTTTCCTGTTTCTGAATATACGTTCTGCATGGTTTTGACCGACTTCTGTCAGTGGTGCACACCCTGCTCCTATGGATAACTTTGAAAGTTGTGTTACCTCATTTCTGGGTTTAATGGTGGAATTCATGAGTTAAGATGATGAACCAGCTGGTGGCATGTGTCCTGGTTCCAGATTTATCTTTGCTGTTACTGAAGTGCATTCTTCATTTGCTTGTCACCTAACACATCTCCATTTTCATGGATGTGCCTTTCTCGTGTAGACTCTGCAGATTCCAAGAACCTTGTAGCCTAGAAGGAATGTCCTTTTCATTTTATTCTATCTTTATTTGCAAGTGACCTGGAGACAAAAATGAGTTGTAATTTATGTTAATTCGTTAATTAGCTATGTACATTCATCTCCACAGCATTGTTCTCTCCTTTCAGCTACCTTGTTGGTGATGAACTGTGGGTGGTGATGGAATACTTGGCTGGAGGTTCTTTAACCGATGTTGTCACCGAGACATGTATGGATGAAGGACAGATAGCCGCTGTCTGTCGGGAGGTGAGGGATCCCACTTGTGCTTCTGTTTGCGTGGACAGGATGCTGCTTCTGTTTCTGTGGTGTTGTCATTACGTGGAGAAGAAAGAGCAGATCCACTGCAGCAGCAGTTCTGTCTGTGTTTGCAGGGAACAGTCTGTAGCAACAATTGATGTTTCCCTTTCAAAAGCTGCTGGGTGCTTTCCCTTAGAAAGACATGACTCTAACAGTGTTGGAGCAGCAAGCTCTTCTCTTGACAACCCTGTGTTCTGCCATTCCTCACCATTCCCCTAAAAAGGAAGTCTCTTAGAGCCATTTCCTTTCTTGTGTGAGGAAATCATGTCATGAATTTTTACCCTTACGTTTCTTTTTTATCTCTTATCAGTGCCTGCAAGCCCTGGATTTCCTTCATTCCAACCAAGTGATCCACAGAGACATCAAAAGTGACAATATTCTTCTTGGGATGGATGGATCTGTCAAATTGAGTAGGTATTCTTGGGCAAGTGCAGCTTTCCTGGATGTGGTGTGTGGGATTGCTTTTCAGTGACTGCCAGTTCTCCAAAAGTGGTGCTGGTGGGAGTGCCTCGTTCCTTGCTGAGGGCACAGCTGCAATGTGCAGAGAGGTCTAGAGGGAAACAAGGTGTCAAGAATGGCTTTGCTTTGTGTATGACCCTCCCAGATTGCAGGGAGTTACAGTCTGAAGCTTCAAGTGACTAAGTAAAAAGCCACTGCATGAAACTTGAGGGTTTCTTTAAGTGGTCAATTCCATATTACCTTGGCTGCAGCCCTGAGGAAACACAGCATGGCTGCTTTTCCAGCTAGATTCCACAGTGCATTCTCAGACTTAAAGTGGAGGATTCTTTTGCTTGGTTTCATAATTCAAGCTGGCTTTAACAGTATTTGTTTTTCTCCTCAGCTGATTTTGGCTTCTGTGCTCAGATCACTCCTGAGCAGAGTAAACGGAGCACAATGGTGGGGACTCCTTACTGGATGGCACCAGAAGTTGTAACAAGAAAAGCATACGGCCCCAAAGTGGACATCTGGTCACTTGGGATCATGGCAATAGAAATGGTGGAAGGAGAACCTCCTTACCTTAATGAAAATCCTCTCAGGGTAAGGTGAAATATCAGATACCACTGTCTTTCTAATCTGTGCCATATTTTGTCTTCCATGAGATAAAATCCCGTTCACATCAGCTTGAACTAGTTCTACAAAAGCCCACTTCTAAAAATGTTCCTACAGCACATCAGCATTTGCTGTAGCTTTGATTGCATCACTGTTAGAACCTCAGAGGAGAAGTGACATGTGCCTGTGCACAAACTTGCCACATTGGCCTTCAGCGATGCTTGAAATTTCTCATGCCCTTTTTGAACTCTTTGAGCTGTTATCTCCAAATGACAAAAATTTTCAAGTGCCATGCTTCTCCAGTTGGGGAATTTTTATGAAAAGCATTGGAGCTGTACGTGCAGGCACAGAACTCTTTTCAGTCTCAGACTCATTGATTACCTGAACCTTCCAGGAAAAGTCACTGGTTGTAGTAATGACATAATTATTTGTTATCAAACACCTTCTAAAAGTATCTTTTAGCACAGATACTTGTAGTAAACAAGTGTATTTTGAAGTTTTCAGTTTTATCCTGATGTCTTAAAATGAAATGGCCAGTTCTTACACCAAATGAATGTGTAGTAGTGGAGGAATGTATACCAGGATAAAACTAGCTGAAACAAAATACTGCACAGTTAATTCCTAACACAATGTGGGAATTTATGAGAAAATTAATTTTTACCTATTCCATACATATTTTTTGTTAAGGTTAGAATTAAAATAGTGCATGACCTTTAGCTTTGTCCCTCCTGTAAGGCTGTGCTTTCTCTGGTCTGTGGCACTCAGACTGTGTATTGCAGACTGACAAAAGAAGCTACAGAAGAGTCAGGACATACCCCCCAGCTGCTTAAGAAAAGAATATATCAATTATACAAATTTTGGTCTTTCACTCTTTTTGAAAAAGATTCCTGAGTTTTCTTGGAAGACTTCCTTTGCTTTGGGAAGTGCCCTGGGGTTTTTGGTTCCAGGGCACACATGTGGAGTGGTGTGCACTGTGTCACCTCGTTAGTGTGGATAAGAAAGAAACAGGACTGGATTCAGAGTGGTGCTGAATAAGCAGAGTGCACTGTAGCTGGCAGGGTGGCATTAGGCCTCTCTCACTGCAGCCCTGTTGTACCAGCAGAGACCTTTACACATCACAGTTTTGCTTCTATTTCCTGTGAACCCATATTTCACTTGCAAAAAATGCAATTACCTTGTATAAGGCAGCAAAAACAGGGGAAAAGAATTAGCATTATTGATCTGGATGCTGAAAATGCCCTGCTTCCTTAATCTCAAATGTTGATTACGGCTCCTCAAGAAGCCTCAGGTCAGTTGTTAGAAAGATAACTGGATTTTCTATTTCTGACCAAATTGTTGAGATATTCTCAAGATATTCTTGAGATCTGTGTAAGAGGTCTCAGCTGCTTCCAAACAGGAGAGCTTATAAAGCAAGACAGCTTTTTACAGCAAAATGTTTTTAGCTGATAGTGCACAGTAGTTGTTGGATTTCTTGTAATATATAGTGAATATATTTCTTTCATAGCCCAAGCTGCTTTCTCCATGCCACCAAGCCTTCAGTATTCCAGCTGCCAAAACCTCCTGTTTCTTGCCTGGCAGTTTCTGGGGTGGGGATGTCATTAATGTATTTACTTGAGTATTAAAATTAGTGGAGGATTACCATAGGGATGGAATTACTCCTTTTTCTGATGAGACTATTAAAAGTTTTACCACATAAGTGAAGCTGATTTGGAATTTAGGGACTGCTGAAAGATAAGTTGAAGGTGGCTTCTGTCTTCCCAATTATGCCTTTTCATCATAATGTATTTGTGCATGCAACTTGACATGTCTGTTGAACATGAGGCTCCAAATGTTTCTGGTTTTTAATCCAAGGAATAAGCTGATGGATTTCTTTTTTTTTTCATCCAGTAACAATTTTTTATCAAGAACAGAGCAAAAACCTTGATGAATTTTGTTTTATGGAAGCCAGACTTTAGGGACCAATGAGCACTGCAGAGATGTGTTTTATGTAATAATCCTTTGAAATAATATATTTAGACCACACTGACACTTTAAAATGGCCTGTAAAGCTGTGTCAATACTTGGAGAAGTAAAGTGCTGATATAGTTCCTACTAACTAGGTCAGCCAATGAAATCACCTATCAAGGCAAGATCATTTTGATGTTGGAATAGCTGTGACTGCATCAGGGGGTTTTGGGTTTTTTTGTTGGGGTTTTTTTGTTGTTGTTGATGTAGGAGAGTCATCTCCAGCTCTCTGCCAGGGAAGAAACTGCCAGTGGAGATTGGTGCTTAAAACAGGGTCTATGTAAGCATTTCTGGGTATGAATGAAACAATCTTGTGTTTCCTTTGTCTGCAGGCGCTGTATCTGATAGCTACAAATGGGACACCGGAGCTGCAGAACCCAGAGCGACTCTCGGCTGTGTTCCGAGACTTTCTCAACTGCTGCCTGGAGATGGATGTGGACAGGCGAGGGTCTGCCAAGGAACTTCTGCAGGTGAGATATGAAGTGACCACTGGTGAAACAGATGTCCAAGGGATCAGTTTTCTTGTCAGATAAAGGCATCAGGCAGCCCCCCACACACATATTAATCTCCACTCTTGATGCTTTCAAATGAAAACTAAGTAGAATCTTAGAACAGTTTGGGTTGGAAGAGACCTTTAAAGGTCATCTAGTCTGACTGAACTGGGATCTCTTAAACTAAGTCACATCACTTGGAGCCCTATCTGACCTGGCCTCTGATGTTTCCAGGGATAGATTTCCACCTACAACATCCCTGGGCAACCTGTACCAGTGTTTCACCACTCTCCTTGTAAACAATTTCTTAATTAGATTAAATCTAAATTGATCGGTTTGGGGTCAAAAACCATTCCCTCTTGATCTGTTGCAACAGGCTCTGTTAAAAAATGTGTCCCAAACTTTTTTACAAGCCCCTTTGACATACTGAAGAGTTGCAAGGTGAGGTCTCCCCAGGGCCTGCCCTTCTCCAGGCTGAACAAGCCCAACTCTCTCAGCCTTTCCTCAGAGGAGAGATGTTCCACCTCTGGTCATTTCTGTGGCCGTATTTTGTACTTTTGGGAGTACATTCAGTTTTAACTCTTGGCAAAAGAACTGAATTAGAATGATACCAGGTATAGAGGTTTGAAATGGTGGTGGTGGGGGAGGAACCCAGTATAAGCAGTTCCAGCCAAGCTGTCAGAGATTTGGCTGTGGGAAAGAGGAGGCTTTGGGGAGTTCACTGTGAGCCTCAGAGGGAGCCCCTCCTTGAAGCTTGTCTCTCCTGCTCTTCTCTTAGAGGTTTCTGCCACTAAGCCCCATTTTTAGAGGTTTCTGCCACCCAAACAAGGACAGCTGAACAGGACTTGTCCCAGCTCTGTTTGCTTCCTGGCACAGTCAAGCTGCTCCAGGTTTGCTGCCAGGTTTTGTGGCAGAGAGGGACTGCAGAACATGCCACTTGACTGTCCCTGCTGGGAAGGAAGGTTCCAGCCAGCACAGGAGAGCCAGGGGATGGAAGGGTAGACACTGCTCTCCCTGTAAGCCAGAGCTGAGTCCGTCAGCACTCTGCCACTTGTCTCCCTGCTCTTGACTTGCTGCTGAAAATCTGTAGCTCAATACAGGTTTTGAGAAAACGCATGAGCCTAAATCCTACTGGGTTAAATATTTTTTAGAGGTATTGGAGCTTCCTAAGGAATTACTTACCCACATATTTTTTGACAATTAACACAGTTTGTGTCTTTACAAAGGAGAAACCTAAGTGAGTCTTTTGAGTGTCCTGAAAGGAACAAAGCTCTGGGGCAGCAAGCAGCATTCCCAGAGCACTGGCAGGGCAAAAGTCCCAGCAAGCTGAAGACACCTGGATAAATAGATTGATAGGCATGTGGGCCATGTTTGCCTGTGATAGCAATGTCCTGGACATGAAGGTGGAAGTGCAGATAGTCCCCTCAGTCCTATTTCTGAGTATTTCTGGTAACAAATGGAATTCTACTTGAGCCTGTGAGGAACTGAGTTTGGGAAGTAATGGTTTCTTTTTTGGTTTTTTTTTCCTTTGGGCAGCATCCATTTTTAAAATTAGCCAAGCCGCTCTCGAGCCTGACTCCTCTGATCATTGCAGCGAAGGAAGCAATTAAGAACAGCAGCCGCTAGCACTGCAGGTCGGCTTTCTGCCCTGCCAGCTCGGAGCAGGACTGAGAACACAAACTCTGTAAAACCTCAACTCTCATGCTGCGGGACAGATGGATGGATGAACAAACCAACAGTCACAGTCATGGTGGTAGGACCACCCCAGTTCCTCAAGGAGTAAAAAATTATAATTTGTCTTCTTCCTGCTTTCTGGCTCCTTAATTTATTTTTAAGATTAATCGGGGCTAAGGACAGAGAGGTAATGACAGAAAATGCTTTGCTGCCTCAATCATTTCCAAGGTAAAGCAAATTCAGTTGGAAGATTCCCTTCCTTCTCACCCTGTGAATAAGCTGTACATTCACTTTTAAATTGTCAGTTCTTTCTTAACGATGTAAAGTCATGTTTATGGGGTTTTTCGTATGGTTTGGAATTGGAGAAGGGCAATTCTTCATTCATTAACTCCAGACTGCACTGCCTTTTGAATATGGCCCACTTGCAAGTTTTTGCCCAGTTGTGTACTTCTAGATGAGGAAGAAAGTTCAATTGCATTTCCAACCAAAAAGGAATGAAGAGTGGGACAGACAAAACATCTTGTGGAGATACAGGCATTCAGCTGGGACTGTGCAGTGTTTCGGTTCTTGCCAATTGGATTTTTACCCCTAACTGCAATCTCTTTGCCTGGGTGAGAGTCTTACTCAGCTGAAAAAGCAGAAAGATCAGTCGGTGTGCTCAGAACAAGCTCATCTGATGCAAAGCTGTCAGAGCAATGTGAGGAGAGAGTGGGCCCAGCCATGCCCAGGGCTGAGCCCCAGCAGAGCCCTGACAGAGCTCAGAGCAGCCTGAGCATCAGCAGAGCCAGGCTGGAAGGAGGCACTGATAGCGACAAGCAGCAGCAGCCTGGCCCTGGGTGCCTCTTCCTGGGACAGGACTAATACCCCTGTGTCAGAGCCAAACTGAGCGTGGGCTGCTCCCCAGGGAATCCATGGCAGTGCTGTGGAATGCACAGCCTGATGGAATTGGCCATCCTGAGTCTCTGCAGGAGTGGAGAAGGGCAAACAGAGCAGAGCGGTGGTGTCGCTTCTGAGGGTGCCTGTTCTTCTCCCTATAAGCTGTCTTATAGCTTCTGGGAAAGGTTTGTAGTGTCTGCGGAATTCTCAGCAGAGGGCGAGGGAGCCAGGCTGCTCTGCAGGCTCCTGCACAGCTGAGTGTCCTTTAGGCACAGGAGTTCTGCCCTGAGAACTGAGGCTGACACGAGGGACAACCTGCACAGTTCAGATCTGCAGGAGCCAGTGCAGCAGCCAGCCCTGGAAGAAAGCGCCTTAAAACCTGGAGTTGTGCACTGAGAAGAGCAAAGGTGTGAAATGCAGAGTGGATTGCAGAATTACTTGGAGGCACCAGGCCAACCTGCTTTCTGCTGTCCTACATATGGCAAGCACTGCGTAATGAAGCTCTGAGTTGCTGCAAGAGAGGGAATTGGGGATGTGCCTGAGGATTGTGCTTGACTAGTCAGCAGATTTGGAAGGGAGCAGATATTTTCAGTATGCAATTTGTGTTTTATTTAGTTGTTTCTGAAAGACAGTGTGGTTTCACTCAGTAAAAGCACTTGCACGGCATATTTGTTGCTGTATTTTAGGAGTACAACTCATGCAAGACCTTCAGAACAGCAACTGAAGCAACACGCACCCAGTGAGCAAAAAAACCCCAACAGTAAAACAGCTTTCTGCTATAGATCTTCATGTTGGCCTGGTCCTGAAAAGGGTTAAATAGCCTTTAAGGCACTCACTGCCTTCATGTCTGGCCAGCAGGAATGAAGGATGCTTAGGCTGTTTTTTAATCAGGCCAGGAGCTTGTCTGGCTTTGGTGTCCTGTTTAGTTGCAGTCTTTGTGTGGCAAGTGTCCTTACTGCTGCTACCCTCACTTGTGCTGGCCATCCCAGTGTCCTTGGCAGAGGCAACAGGCAGAAGCAACCTTCCTTGAGTTACCACAGCTAAGTAGGAATTAACTTTTCTTCATTTCTTGGAGAGCACAACACATCCGATTTTTCAGATGGCCAAATAACATGCTGAGGCAAGCAGCTCTGGTTTCCTGAGCTGGGGGAACATCAGAGGGAGCTGTGAGAGCTGCCAGGAGCCCACAGCTGGAGTAACAGTGGCTGACAGGACCTGGAGCAATGGCTGCCAACCTTTTCCCCCATAAAAGAAGCCCCTGGGGAGTGGGAGTGGCCAGGACAGGCAAACAGGTCATAGCACAGGAGGTGGTGCAGAAGGGCGTGCAGGAAGATGCTGAAGCCCTGCCGGCTTGACCAGAGCGCAATGGTGTCCACCCAACAGAAAGCCATGGCTTCTCTAACCTCTGCACCCACCACGACCCACACAGCAGCCTGGACAGAGCTCTGGTGGGATCATGCTTCCAGCCAGGTGTCAGCTGCAGGCTGTGTCCTGGTGGCAGCAGCGTGAGTACAGCTGTGGGACGTGTGCCCAGGGTGAGGAACTCCTCCGCTTTGGGCCAGAGCTGCAGCAGGAGGCAAAGTGCGTCAGCAGTATCAAGCTCACTGAGCCCCTTTCCATCATTTACCAGCAGTCCTGGCTAAGGGGGAGATCCCAGGTGATTGGACTATGGCAAATGTGACATTGATCTACATGAAGACCTGGAAGGAGGATCTGGGGAACTACAGGTCTGTCAGCCTGACCTCAGTGCTGGGAAAAGTCATGGAGCAGATCATCTGGAGTGCCATCACATGGCACATACAGAACAACCGTGGGATCAGGCCCAAGTAGTGTGGGTTCGTGAAAGGCAGGTGCTGCCTGAGCAGCCTAATCTCCTTTTACAACAGCATGACCTGCCTAGGACATGAGGGGAAAGGCTATGGATGTGTCTACCTGGAATTAAGTATAGCCTTTGTCAGTGTTTCCCACAGCTTTCTGCTGGAGAAAGTGGCTGCTCATGGCTTGGATGGGTACACTGTTCTCTGGGTAGAAAACTGGATGAATGGCTGGGCCCAGAGAGTGGTGGGGAATGGAGTTACATCCAGCTGGGGCTGTCACCAGTGATGCACCAGGGCTGGGTACTAGGGCCAGTTGTGTTCAGTATTGTATCAGTGATCTCGACTAGGGGATCAAGGGCACCCTCAGTCAGGTAACACCAAGCTAGGTTGCAGTGTTGATCTACTGGAGGACACGAAGGCTCTGCAGAGGGATCTGGACAGGCTGGATTTCTCGTTCAAGGCCAGTTGGATGAGGTTCAACAAGGCAAAGTGTCAGATCGTGCACTTAGGTCACAACAACCCCCTGCAGTGCTCCAGGCTTGAGGAAGAGTGGCTGGAAAATGCCTGGTGGGAAAAGACCTGGGAGTGCTGGTTGAGAGCAGCTGAACATGAGCCAGCCGTGTACAAGTACCTGAAAAGAGGTTGGAGCAATGGGAAGTCTCTTCTCCCAAAACACAAGCGATGGGACAAGAGGAAAATGCTGCAAGTTGCGCCAGGGAAGGTTTAAATTGGATATAGGAAAAATCTCTTCACGGAAAGGATGATCAAGCATTGGAACAGGCTGTGCAGGGCAGTGGTTGAGTCCCCATCTCCGGAGGGATTTAAAAGATTTGCAGATGTGGCACTTGGGGGTAGATTTAGTGGTGGACTTGGCAGTGCTGGGTTGATGGTTGGACTCAGTGACCTCAGAAGTCTTTTCCAACCTGAACGATTCTGTTCTCTTTAGAAGACTTTGTTTCTCTTATGAGGTCCCATTTTCGTCTGTCAGCTCAAGATCTGTGTCTGTAGGAGAAGCTTCCTTGTGAAAGAGTAATTTGGGCTGGAGATGGGCTGCCCTCAATGTGTAAAGCATTCATCAGGATGAAACGTTTGTATTCCTGTAAGAAGTGAAGAAATGAGTGACAGTTTCTGTTTCTGGTATATCTTTTATTTTTTCCTATCCACAAAAGAACAGACAGCCGTCCTTTAAAAGGAAAGCACTTTGTAATGGCACATGTTTGCTGGACATATGGTTTAAATACTTCTGTTGACAGACTACACTATTTGATTGGGGAAGGGGGAAATTTCCTATTTATTCCCTTTACCTATAAGTATTTCAGCATCTGTACTTTAAAAAAAACCCACCACCACAACTTTCGAGAAGACGACAGGTACGAAAAATAAGGAAATCAAATGGTCGCTTTTTTTTTCTAATAATTGTATGCCTCACCATACAGAATATTGTTGGCACTGACTTTTAAAAGACAACCACTGTCCTAAGAGGCCTTACCTTTTATTTTATTAAATATTATATTTCTTTTTCCTTGCATCAGCAAATCTAGAGATTTTTCTTTTAAGACCAGTTCCTGGGAGGCAGACAAAATTCAGCAGAAATAATCTCTGCCAGTGGCTGTTTTCTACATGGACTGTACTTGCCCAGCTGAGGCTGTGTGACATGCAGGGAGACATACCTCCAGTATCCCTGTGACTCCGTGCTTTGGACAGTCTCTGGTGCTAATTCTCACTCAATAAATATTGAAAGATGGCAGCTGTGTTTGTATCCTCCCAGCCTGGATATTAAATGTAGAAAAGACACAAATATTTTTTTTTAAAAAACAACAACACCAATCTGCAAAAATCCAGTCCTGAGGGGGTTAAGTCTTGTACAGTTTTTGCAGGCTCACAGAGTATATTAGGATTGACAATAGCATTGACCTTGCAGAAAGGAAAGAGACAAGAACAGTAAAATCTCTGGAGCCACCTCAGATTTTCTGACTGCTATCCTCAGATCAAGTAATTAGTTATATGTATTTTTGAAGTATTAGAAATAGGCTGTTTCTGTTGCAAAATGAAAACTAAAAGTTTCAGACACTTTCATTCCAAGTTTTTAAAAGATTGGTTAATTGTCTTCATTTTAAAATTAAACAGTGAAATACCCCATCCAAGAGCTTGACTGATTCCCATCCCTATAATGAAGACATGAAAATGATCCGATAGCTCGCTATGGTTTAAATGTGTTTTGGGACAGAAGCATGATAGCAGTGAAGTCAGGGAAGTTTGAGAAGCACAGAAAAGTTTATTTATTTAAGAAATAAAGAAGAAAAAATATAACCATAGCTATGTAAAATTCCGTACAGCTCCTGCATGCACTCCTGGGAACCTACACAGGGGTGGATCTTACACTGCTCTCAGGGTTGGATCCCAAACTTGGGCTGGGGTTGCATTCTCACTTCTTGTGTCCAGTGGTTTTGTAAATATATGTCTATTTATTGTTCATCTTTGGCTACTGGTTGGCCACTCCACTACACAAAAAGAACTCAAGGGTTTATGCTGAGTTTCTCTGAGGCCAGTGGCTGCGCTTTGGCAGGTCTTTGAGTCAGTCCTTCCCTATGTCCTGCCACCAAAAATTAAGCACATTCCAGTCTCCATGAGAAGGGAAGTACCTGTCTCCTGTCCTCTAGTTGTAGGAAATGTCACCGTACTCTATTGTCCCTATGGCAGTTATTTCCAATATATAATCCTTGGTGTGGCTACTGAATATTCCTCACACTGAACATGTAAATATTTGTATTTTGTAGTCCAGTCCTGAGCAAATCCAGTGAGCAAAGAGCCAGAGAGAGCCTTGTGACATCTACCACTAAAGGCAGGAGCCAGTGTTTCTTTGCTTGACTCCCAGGGCATGCACTCTAGTGCCAGCTTTGCCTTGCTAAGTGCTACCAAGTCAGTGGTCCATCCACCTTCTTGGTGTTCCTGTTTCCTCTTTGACCATTCATTCATGCCCACATGTATAGCAACTTAATGATGAGTTGATGAAGACCTATAAATGTAAGTGTTCATCCCCCTTTTTTTTAACTCTCCTCTCTCCTTACCGGGGAAATACCTTCAATTTTATCCCAAATTTTCAGGAACCAGGCAAAGGATTAGCTTTGTCTTTCAAGAGAAACCATCCAAGCTTTTTTTGAGTGTGATTTGCACTTCAGGGATCTTTGAAACTTCTCTTTGCTTCTGTCTGTCCTTGAGCTGACAGGGTAATTTTATTTTTCTGACTGAAACTTGCAGAATCTCACTTATCCATCTCTCTTTGGATGCAGTTTAGAGCTGATTGCCATAATCCTAAGTGTGCATCGTGCCTGCAAACCATCACTGCCCTGAGCCTAAACAGTTATATGTACCTTTGGTTACAAGAGTCATCTCAAAAGAAAAAATGGTCTTGTAGTAAAGAGGAGGAAGGATGCCCATATGCTCTGCATGGGTGCCCTTTGGGCTGCCACGTGGGCACGAGCCTGCAAACTTTGTTCTTGCTGCTTAGCAGTTCCCCCAGGCAAGCACTTGAGTTCTGCAAGAATCTGACTCTGACTGAGGAAACTGGGGGCAATATCGTTAGTTTATGTTGATAATATTGAAAACTGCTAATTGATTTATTAGCCTGTGATCACAGTGGCTTTGCCCTGCACAGTTTTCCAGCAGACCACACATCAGCTTCAGCACTTATGTGTCAGGTACCTTCTGCTCTGTTTGGTGGCACCATGTTCACAGCTGCTGGAGGCTTGCGAGCAACACCTGCCTTGCCCAGCTTAGGTAAAAAGCCAAAAGGAGCATAGTTGGGTGCCATGGCCTGGGTTGGCAGCCATGAATGCAGGTCATAAGAGCTATCAGGCACATCTGCACACACCTTTGAATCACAACTCCCTGGTGTTACAGGTTTATGGATGCCAGCCACTGGAACAGTTTCCAGCCCTAGTATCCAGAGGTCTTTTCCAACATAAAAATTCTACAGTTCTGTGATTCTATCTGCTGGATTCAGCTTGGTCCATGTTAGCAACTTTAGTTTGATCAAAAAGTTTCCTTTTGGTCAGCTCTTGTGGCCTAAGGCTTCAGCTCTTTTAGCTCCTAGTGCTGAGCTGCTCATGCTGAATGAGACAACTCGGGGAGAAGAATACATTTCATCCAATTTCTTCTAGAACACTGAGAGGGCAAGTGTGTGAAAACACAAGTATTGTTTGTGTCTCCTCTCTGCCCTTCATGCCTTTCAGGGGTTTGAAACAGGAAAGAGCTTTCCTAAAGAGTGCAATGAAGCAGCTTCTCCTTCTCCCAGGTCTCGCTCCTTCCAGTCTCTGCACTTGACTGATTTTGTCCCTCTTGCTGTGCCCTTTGCACCCCTGTGCTCAATGGCTACTACCCAAGACTCTGTAACTGGCACAGATAAAGTGGTCGAGACCCTCATTTCTCTGTCCTTGGAGCTGCCTGGTCACAGCAGCCTTTTCCATCTGGAAGCTCTGTCTGGAGAAGGTGTCCCCACCTCTGTTCCTTACAAAACCTCCGGGAGCCCAGGGCCAGCCATCGGAAGTCAATGCATTGAGGGCTCCCAGATGCCTCAGGCTGGTGTGACTCCACTGCAAATGGGAGGGAAGAGTACCAGGAGGTTTGAAATGTCCATTTGTTGCTGCTGCTGTGTGTATCCAGCCCTGCCCCAGACTTAGGGATCAGATTCAAGCACTGCTGGTGCCCCCTCAGGATCAGCCACAATTTGGGTGTTGCTGTCAATGCCAGCAGCAGCGGGCGCTGCAGCAGCGGGTGCTGACAGTGCCCCAAGCCCCAGGGCCTGAGGGGTCCCTTGGCTGCAGGGCTGGGAGGGAGCTGCCCCTTCTTCTCACTCTGCCTCATGCAAAGCTGGACCGCTCACAAGTGGGGCAGCACAGCTAACAGGGAGCCTGTGAGTCTCTTCCATCCTTGTCTCTTGAGATTTTTGACCTTTGAGCTTAAGATACACAATGGCAAATGCTTTTGGTCCTTCTGTGTATCCCCATGTAAGTAATGCTGCTAAATCCATTTCTAGCACAGCAACAGGGGAAAGGCCTCACCCCTTCAGTGTGAGGAGCTGCCGGGCTCTGCCTGACCAGCTCAGCCAGCAGGAAGCCACACAGGAATGAGGAGCAAAGGACTGTAGCATCTTCTTGGGCAGAGCTCAAGTCTGTGGAGGAATAACAGAGTTATTCTCGTGCACTGATGTGTCAGCACTGCAGGTAATGTGCCTGCAAATACGTGGTTCAAGATCTGCAAAAGAATTCTGCAACTCTTGACTGGGTCAGGATGTCACCAGTGCTATACTCCACTTTAGTCCAAAGCAACCAGTTTACACCTATGCTGGTATCTGCTAGATTTTTTTCTTCAGGGTATCCAGACAAAAGTAAACAGAGGAGGAGGCTACATTTTCATTGTTTATCAGAAATGTATCTCATTTTGCTGTACATTCCTTTTTTAGGACGTGTTATCTGTTTAAGAAAAAAAGAAAAAAGAAAAGAAAAAACAGAAAAATATGAAAGAGAAAAACAAAAAACAAATGTGTAGTGAAAAATCTTCTGTAACTTTGGATTAAGAGGTAACTGATCTTTTTAAAAAGAGAACTAAGTTATTTACTTTGTAAATGTGCTGATGGCATGGATCCATCTTACTGACCTCAGCATCCTTTTTTTAAAGATTTTGGGTTTTGTTTCCAATATTAAGTTATTTTAAATTGTGGTTGAAGCAATAGGAAATTGAAATATGGATTGTGCATGACTGTGTCTTGAGTGTAAAAATATTGCAGTTTGAAACTTGGACCTAAAGTATTGCAAATAAAAGTTATAAATACCAATGTATGTGTGACAACAGCTTTTCCTAGAGAATGTGCAGAATCAGAAGGACTTCATCAGTGTGGGTGCTGGGAGCTTTGTCCTCTGCCCCTCTAGAATGTCATGAAACAGGACCGCACCTGCCACCGGCCCAGGTCACTCTGCCACCCCAGCTCCTTGGACCTTATGTCCCTAAAGGCAGACACAAAGTGTTTCTGCTGTTCCCCCTTCTGCACAAATCCAGAGACCTGGGATTTTTCCAGGTCATATTCCTAAAGAACCAGCAGGCCCTCCTGATGAATACGGTGACTTACACGGAGGCTTGTCACCTCCACTTCCTGCCTAGAACTCCTGAAACTGCTTCTAAATGCTGCTCACTTCACCTGTTGGACACCTACTCACGCAGACCTGGGAAAAACATGCCTTGGCTTCCAGCTTACAAGGTGAGTTAAGCCAAGGTTAGAGCTATGTGGGAAATCTCTATCCATGCCTATCTTTTAAATATATCTGTACATGGGGGTGTGTCTAGATGTGTCTTGTATCTAAAGGAGGGAGTGTGCAAGCAACAGGACTGACACTTTCACCCTCCATGTTCCTTCCACAGCCACGGGTGCAAAGACATTACAGGAACCCTTGTGCAGACAGAGCCTTCCGTCCTGTAGAAGGGAGCGCGGCGTGTGGGGGCAGTTGGTGGGCAGCAGGTGGCGGACGGCAAGAGAGACCCAGCTCCACGCCTGCCAGGCCCTGCTAAGGCTTAATGCCGGCTCCTCTGCAAGAGCAAAGACCTCCGGCCTTGCCAGTGCCCAGAGGGGCAGTGTTGGCCTGGCTGCAGAGCTGGTTTTGCCCACAAGTCGCAGGAGGTGAGAACACAACACTCGCAAACGCTAACTGCGAGCCACGGTGCCGGGCGCTCCCCATTGAGCTCAGCTCTGGGACTGCTGTGTGCCCCAAGCTCCAGAGGGTGCAGCAGGAGCCCGGCTGCACTCTGCCCTGGGGCCAGCCTCCAGTGGCAGCTGGAAACAGGGAGCATTTAGTTGCCACAAAGAGCCAAGGCATATGTGGAGGGCAGCAGGCCCAGGTGCGGCCTGCACTGCTGTGTGCTGCGCTCTGGGGCTGCTGCTCCCTGCAGAGGGGACTGAACCAGTGGGCCAGAGGAGACAAAAGAAGCTGCAGCTTAAGCGTGACTGAGGTGGGTGGCTGGACTGGGAAGAGCGGGGAGAGTCAAGGGCATTCACAGAGCTCATCCTGCTGGAAGGATGAGGAAAATGGAGCGGGAACCCAGCAGTGAGGAGAGCTGAGGCCTGGAGAGCAGCTCTGAATGACTCTCAAAGCTCAGCACACCTCTGAGACATTGCTCTTCCTCAGCCAGTGACAGGATGGGTCCCTAAACCTGCGGCTTGCTCTTCCTCATGCTGAGGGGCTTCAAGGAAGGCTATGGTGTGCTGGGGACTGCCATGGGCTGAGAACTCACTGGGGGGAAAAGAGGGAGCACTTGAGAAGTAAAAGGCAGGTGGGGGAGAGATGTGTTCAGAGACGGGCTGAGCTACCGCTCGAGCAAGCTGCACAATGGCATTTGAGGTCATCCCAGATTGATTTTGATGTAAATAAAAGGGCAAGGAGCGGACTCCTTTTTGATGCCTTTATTAAAGATTTCAGCTCGGGTGGGGGCCCGTGGGGTTGCGCCTTCCCGCCACTGCTCCCTGGGTCCGCTGAAGGGGAGGAGGCTCCGTGCAGCTCTGTCGTCTCCGGCAGAGATGGGGCTTCCGTCCTCGCGGGAGTACCAAGGAATGCCTCTCTCTTAGGGGCTTGACGCCTGGGGTGTCATCCAGGGTAAGTCCCCTTTAAATGACAGTGACAGCTCCGGGGACCGGCCGACCGGGCTAGGAGGCAGCCCGACCTGCTGCCAACCCAGCGGTGTT